>JAFBJQ010001123.1:325303-660303 GCA_016785345.1 Trinectes maculatus
TCGGCTTAAGCGGTTTGCCCCGTAAATACGTACAGACTTCACACGGGAACTCGTTGGTGAGCGCTCTCTCTGTCTCTCAGCGCGCCTGCCGTCTCTCCAACACCTCCACAGCTGTGTTTACTTATGTGAACTGGCCGGCGGGGGGAGAGGGGGGCGGCAGCGGCGGCGGCAGCCGGAAAGGAGATGCACATGGACACAGATGCGTTCGGGATCGTGGCGATACCGTAGGTTTATTCACAACACAGGGTCTACACGGTTGATAACAGAAATCTAAAGGAAATTCTCATTACACTCGTGATCTCAACCCCTACGGTGTGTCAAGAGGGACAAAAAAGGCAATTCACCATAATAAACT
This sequence comes from Trinectes maculatus, assembly GCA_016785345.1. Classification (NCBI taxonomy): domain Eukaryota; kingdom Metazoa; phylum Chordata; class Actinopteri; order Pleuronectiformes; family Achiridae; genus Trinectes; species Trinectes maculatus. The sequence goes on from JAFBJQ010001123.1 coordinate 325,659, forward strand.
CTTATTTTAGCGTGGTGTTATAGCGACATCTGGTGGCACAATGTATGCACAATGGCACAATGAATGTATGGTCCGACTTACGTCGAAATTCGGTTTCGACATTCTCAGGAACGGATCTCCGACGTAACTCGAGGACCCCCTGTATTTATTTTCTTTAACTTTATTAGTTACATCGGCAAAGCTGAAATATACTCTTACACCTGAAAGCACCACCCCATTCACGCAACCTTGCACGGGGAGGGACTTAGCCCAAATAACCAATCAGAGGCTACGCAGGCCACGACCAGTCTGAAAAATCAGAGGTGAACTCCAGGTGCGTTTCCTGTTCCGGGTCTCTTTGACGTCAGTCGTGTGGGAGACAGGCGCTGCTTGCTAAGAGGACGGGAAAGACGAGGAGAAATTTCTCAATTTAATCAATAAGATTACACACCACTGATCTCACCTACATGATCGGACACAATCGGCCAGCGGCTCCGATCGCTGGCCGGAGACGATCGGCCAGCAGTGGTATGAAATCTTATTGATTCATTTGAGAAGTTTCTCGTCGCGCACGAGCCGACGAGGTGGTGCGCACAGCTTTTGAACACAGAGCAACATTGACACGTGTCCGCTGTAGTTGCTCTGACATGGTTTTGCCGTGTGTGCTGAGTGTGCTTAAGGAAGCGATGGTTGTATTAAAGCTTGTAGGAGAGAGCTGAGGAGCGAATAATGGTGACATGCTTGAATGCGAGGCTACAGGCAGCACTGAGTGTATTGCATCTACTATCTTATGCCGATGTATAAACATTCAATAGAGAAGTTGTAGTTATTCTGTTGGTGCCAAATTAAAAGGACTGTGACTGGGTTGAAAAAAGTTCTGAGTATAGTTAAAAGTTAAGGGTTAATATCATAACGTGTTTATAATATTTTGCTTTAGTTGCTTAAATAGTTTGATTCAAGTAATGTGGTTTTCAAATTGAACATTTATTTTTACATCTGTGCAAATGCATATGAAATATAAAGTTGTTAACATAATAAATACAGAAACAGTATAACATATTTCAACTACACCTTATTATATTTGGCATAATAAGGTGTAGTTTAATTTATTTTAAATTACATTGTATTTTGTTACATTCATACTATTAATGTGGCCCATCGAGGGACAACCATTATGCTGATGTGGCCCTCGGTGAAAATGAGTTTGACACCCCTGTTCTAGCCTGATACCTTTTTATTTTCAGTTTTTACACTTAGTCTGCCCCTAGTGGTTCATGTTATTGTCAAAGCAATGTTTCAGTCATAGGGCTTGCATTGCAAATATCCACTTGCGGATGAATGTCATAATCAAAGAAAAACTTGTACCGTTTTTGTTTGGAGGCCTCTAATTTACACAAAAAACTTGAAACTCTGAGCCAATAAGTGACTGTCTTGCTATTCTGTCTTTGTATGACTTTGTTTTGGCACATGCCAATGCTTTTTTCTGGTTTCTCGTAAATCATAATAAATTGTTACTTGGTTTCCACAAGTAAATACCACAAGAGCAAGCTGGAGGCTTTATCTGAATGTGATGCCATTTCAGAGAGGCCTTAGCAGAGAACAGCATCAGGACCTAATTATATCAACAGGATCCAGACAAACTGATTGGCCGATATCTGCTTCAGAAACAGATTCCTTTGAACTCACCTTTTGGTGGAAAAAAATAAAAAATGTGTATGAAAGGTTGATGGACGGCCTGATTCAACATGACAGACAGATGTTGCCATACAGGCCAATTAAAAATTACCCCAAAGACCACGAGACGCTTACTTAGTTAACCCGACTGAAGTGATATGACGTGTGGTCGACTAAATCTATACAACGCTGGACTTTTAAGGGTGGTTTGATATCATGCTTTTTTAGTAATTTCCTATCATTGGTTCACACCTAGAGTTATTGTTATGTATCTTACACTACGAAAACTACTAATTACTAGTTTGTTCAAGATATCTATATATTTTTTTAAGTAAGACTCTAGTATTTCTTCCTGCAACGACAGCAAATTCACAGATGCTAAGTGTGTGTTTACCTGCTTATGCTAAATATCAATAAAATTAAACCTATATTGTGACTGCAGTTTATTCTAGTCTGCCAAGGCTGTTGGAGGGTGTAGACACTTTTATTCCCTCAAGTTATTCCTACTGGATTGACACCAATGTCTGGCATGTAGTTGAAAGTATAAATATCTGAAAATGTTTCACTATTAAATTCCATCATAGATATGCTTTGAAACTTTGGACTGGAGTGTCATGTTTTATGTTTGGGTAGTTAAATAGACACTAATGCAGACTAATGGACACATTTTAGACATTGTAGACTCGGATTAGTGTATGATGCTACGTTTTTTTTTAATGTACAGTGAAAAACAAAATATTTGGCTTTCGAAACTTTAGTTGGGAATTTTGAGGCATATACAGACAATGTCATTTTTGGCATGCATATCAGAACTGTGTATGTGAAAATATGCAGTCTGTGAACTGAGGGGTGAGGTTAGGGTAAAATGTGCATATACATGTGTGAGTATGTGTTAGGGGTGGGGCTAAAGAATTTGACCCGAGAAATCAGGTTGGAATCTCAGCTGCAAAAACATACCTTCCACATGACAACAGGTCTGCCTGTGAGCCAGATGCCTTTTGTGCATAACTGCACTGATTAAATATCTAATCTTAAGGTGTACGGACTGACAAATGTGGGAAATAAAAATGTAAAAGCTGCAGCAGTGTATGGTGCAGCTGACAGTGTAATGCAGAGGTGGCAAACTACGGCCCACATGCTACATCTGACCCGCTGCATTGTTTAATCCAGCTCTCCAGGCAACAATCCAATAATATATTTAAATGAGTAGTATTCATTTCACATTTTATTTCAAACTTTGTTTTTTCCACGCTTTGGACGTTCCAGAAAAAAAAGTTTTGTGAAACTTTTCAGTGTCTTACATTGCTATGCCGTTTTTTCAGCATTTTTGATTTTTTAAAATTTTTTTGTCTTTCTTAACATTTTTGACTTTTCTTCTAGGCTATATCGTTATCTTGACATTTTGGACATTTTGGATTTTTTTTTTAATTTTTGTGCCTTACTATACTATGTAGTGTTTTTGATTTTTTTGGACATTGTCAAAAAATGTGACTTTTTTGGAACATTTTTGATGGCTTACAGTGTTGTTTTTCTGATGAGAAAATGAGGTTTTCTGGCCTCTAATCAACAAAATATCACTCTGGGGGGTGATTTCACTCTATTTCCTGTCATTCTGGCGCATTATTTCTATTTTTAATTTTTGGCCGTTTTCGGCCATTTTCGACATAGTAACCCCTTACGTTTTTTACGATTTTTTGACCCATGAGAAAATTAGGTTTTCTGGCCTCTAATCAAGAAAATATCATTCTGGAGGGTGATTTCACGCTATTTCCTGCCATTCTGGCGCGTTATTTCCACTGTTAATTTTTGGCTATTTTTGGGCATTTTCGACATACTTATGTTTTTTTTGCGATTTTTGACCAATTAGAAAATTTGGTTTTCTGGCGTCCAATCAACAAAATATCGTTTTGGGGGGTGATTTTATGCTATTTCCTGCCATTCTGGCGCGTTACTTCCACTTTTAATTTTTGGTGATTTTTGGGACTTTTCGACATACTAACCCCTTACGTTTTTTGCGATTTTTGACCTATGAGAAAATGAGGTTTTATGGCCTCTAATCAAGAAAATATAATTCTGAGGGGTGAGTTCACGCTATTTCCTGCCATTCTGGTGCGTTATTTCCATTTTTAATTTTTGGAGATTTTTGGGAATTTTCGACATACTAACCCCTTACGTTTTTTTTTGTGATTTTTGACCCATGAGAAAATGAGGTTTTCTGGCCTCTAATCAACAAAATATCATTCTGGGGGGTCTTTGGACGCTATTTCCTGCCATTCTTGCGCGTGAATTCCACTTTTAACTGTTGGCCATTTTTGGGCATGCTCGACATACTAACCCCTTACGTTTTTTTGCGATTTTTGACCCATGCTGAAATGAGGTTTTCTGGCGTCTAATGGAGAAAATATCACCCTGGGGGATGATTTCACGCTATCTTCTGCCAATCTAGCTCGTTTTTTCCACTTTAAACGATGTCCATTTTTTGGCAATTTTCGACATACTAACTCCTTACGTTTTGGTCCGATTTTTGACCCATGCCGAAATGAGGTTTTCTGGCGTCTAATGGAGAAAATATCACCCTGGGGGATGATTTCACGCTATCTTCTGCCAATCTAGCTCGTTTTTCCCACTTTTTAACGATGTCCATTTTTTGGCAATTTTCGACATACTAACGCCTTACTTTTTGGTCCGATTTTTGACCCATGCGAAAATGAGGTTTTCTGGCACCTAATTGACAAAATATCATTCTGGGAGATGATTTCACGCTAATTTCTGCCAATCTAGTGCGTTTTTTCCACTTTTAAATGATGGCCATTTTGGGGAATTTTTGACATACTAACCCCTTACGTTTTTGTTAGATTTTTGACCCATGCGAAAAGGAGGTTTTCTGGCGTCTAATGAAGAAAATATCATTCATGGGGGTGATTTCACGCTATTCTCTGCCAATCTAGCGCGTTATTACCACTTTGAAACGATGGCGATTTTGGGGAATTTTCGACATACTAACCCCTTACGTTTTTGTTTGATTTTTGACCCATGTGAAAAGGAGGTTTTCTGGCGTCTAATTGACAAAATATCACCCTGGGGGATGATTTCACGCTATTTTCTGCCAATCTAGCGCGTTATTACCACTTTTAAATGATGGCCATTTTTGGGAATTTTCGACATACTAACCCCTTACGTTTGTTTTCGATTTTTGAAACATGCGAAAATGAGGTTTTCTGGCGTCTAATCGAGAAAATATAATTCTGGGGGATGATTTCACGCTATTCTCTGCCAATCTAGCGCTTTATTTCCATTTTTAAATGATGTCCATTTTCGGGAATTCTCGACGTACTAACCCATTACGTTTTTTTTCAATTTTTGAAACATGCGAAAATGAGGTTTTCTGGCGTCTAATCGAGAAAATATCATTCTGGGGGATGATTTCACGCTATTTTCTGCCAATGTAACGTGTTTTTTCCACTCTTAAATTTTGTCAATTTTTGGAATTTTTCACATACCCCTTACTTTTTTTGCAATTTTTGACCCATGAGAAAATGAGGTTTTCTCGTGTCAAATATCATTCTGGGGGGTGATTTTTTTGATTAAATTTTTGACACCTTACTGTAGTATGTCGTTATATTTATATATAATTACTTTTCATGAAAGTAATTCTCACGTGCTATCTCTGTTTCATTACTCCTTGACACACTAAACTCACAAAATCAGCTTAAATACACCTGTGCATTTATTTTAAAATCCTCACTGCAAAAATTCATGGGGTCTTGGCTGTGCACAGTGTGTGAAAACAAAAAGTTGAAACAAGTGTTTAACAAAAAGCTGCCAAGAAGAACACACATTTTAGGTCAACAAACATTCATATGCATTCCTAAGGCAAACCAGAAGCCTTATGTAATTTCATTGTCATTTGATCACCACCAAGATACTAACTGTTCATAAACTTGAGGACATAAAGTGAAATTTTAAAAAATAACTTCCTGGTCCATTTATAGTCTAAAATCTCTAAAGAAAATCATATTAGCCTGGTCAGTGATAACGCATCACAGGAAAATGTGTTAGCTGATAACCAGCACAAAACAGGTGTAAAATGCTAGTACAGGGGTTGAGCCAAAGTGCTTCACAATAAGAAAAACAAAATTTGTAAAATATCATAGAATAAAATCATCTTAAAATATAATAATAAAAAATATAAAAATAAAAAAAAGTAAAAAAGTAAAAATCAATAAAGTAGAATATAACTAGATGTAAGTCTGAGTTAAAAGTAAGTGAAAAAAAATACGTCTTGAGATTGGATTGAAAAGAAGTAATTGTAGGGGAGGATTTGATGTGTGGAGGGAGGGCATTCTAGAGCTTTGGAGCAGCTATGGAGAAAGCTTGGTCACCATGGCTTATGAGGCAGAAGCGTGGGACGGTAAGGGGTGATTGATTTTGTGACCTGAGTGACTTGGGTGTAGTAAGTGGGTGCAGAAGTTCAGAGATGTATGGTGGGGCTAAGCCATTGAGGACTTTAAAAACAAAACATAAAATTTTAAACTACCCTGAAATTTACTGGAAGCCAATGATGCTGAGCTAAAACCGGCGTAATGTGTTCCCTCTCTCTAGTGTTTGTAAGGAGTCTGGCAGCAGCATTCTGTATAAGCAGGAGTTTGTGGATATTTGATTGAGCTATACCTAAGTACAGGGAATTACAATAGTCTAAGCGGGAGGAAATGAATGCATGAATGACTGTTTCAAGGTCTGTTGGGGATAAGATGGGTTTCAGTTTGGCTCTGGTTCTTAGTTGATAAAAACTAATACCTTATTAACACCACTAGGTGGCGCATCGCAATTACACCAGGCCTTTTCTGACATCAAGTCACTCTTCTCTCTTGACCTGATGAGCAAAAACAGCGGACGTTTGACAGTGAGTGTTGCGTTGTCATGAAAACCTTCAAAGTGTAACGGATTTTGTTATCTCACCAAATTACAAAGGAAGCGATGCAGTCAACAGCAGGACGATCTGCTTGAATTCTGTCATCAAGTCTTTTGACAAGTCATGTCCCCTGTCATGATCATGAAGCACTGGAATTATAATTGGAGCTGATTGACTGGAGAACAAGTTGGAGTCCTAAAGGACTATTTCAACTCTTTCAGACAGGATATGGTTTATGCCTTAGTGAATGAGAGTTTTCAAACATCCAACAGCTGCCACCAAAGATGTTGGTGTCATTGAACTATACTTATGTGTGATGGACATTAAACACAACAGGCCACATAGTCCACCTGACTGATGAACACCTGAGCGCTGTCAGAACAGAAATGAGTTTGATGCACTGGCTAATAAAGGGTGACTACCCATGAAATCCATTAATGGTGAGTTGTTTTATTTATTTATGAATTTATCAATTAAAGAGTGGGAAATTTAATTCCACAGGTTTCATGATTTATGCTTGTTTAATAACCAAATGCGTCCCTCAAACCAAAAAGTTTGCCCACCCCTGATATACGCTGTGTTTTACATACCAATGAGAGTTGCTAACTTTGATGACAATATCAAAAGAAAAAGAAAAAAACTCATAAATTTCAACAAGAAAACTACTTTATTTGTCTGAATATTCAAACAGCAGGTGGTAAACAAATGTCCAGTTTGATTAAGTAATTTTGCGTAAAAGTGTGCACTGGTTTTCATTCTCATGTAGTAGTCCATACCTAACAAGTAATATTGCAAATGAGGAAAATCTTAAAACTACGTTAAATTGTATTCTGACAGATATTTAAAAAGGTGTGACAAAATTTGTTCTACAAACTTCAAATAACAGTATCATGTGTTGATCAAGATGGACTTTTTCATTATGATGAATATTTAGGATTAAATTTATTCAACCTTGCAGTCTTGCTTGAAATATTTACAATCGACATATCACCAATAATGTATATAATATTCAAGTATGAAAAATCATAGTAACACATCGTAAAAAAGCATTTATAAACACCAAATGTAACTTTGAGACTGACTGAGGCAATTGCCAGAAAGGTTTTCCACAATAAAATGTGTCCTTGTTTTGGAGACTTTCTTGCTTGGTTGACGATATTCAGTGTTCTGATTGGTCCCCTGAAGTGGGTTTTAGTCTAAAGTACCTAACAGATAGAGATAATAAAAAAGAATTAGAATGATGACTGTTCCAATATGCACTTGCCAGTCACAAAGAGACACAGAAAAGACCTGCTACCAAGATTACCTGTCACAGTTGTTGTGATCTGCATCAAAATGTAACGTGAAGTTAAATTACATACCAGACAACAGCTCAGGCACCTGGATAGATTACATGGCTATGCCACACTAAAAGAGGCAGAGTTACGGCTGGTTGAATTATTCAGACGTACCTTCAAGAAATGCAAATTCATCTATGGCCTCTATTGCAGTGTCTGTTGAATTGAAATAAAAGAGAAGGGAGATGATGTGACTGAACAACATTAACATTCAGAACCATTTCTTAGCTTAGTGATTTTAGTTTTTTCTAAATGGCAAAATGCTTACCCAAGTCTTTTCTTTGCAAAGTTTTCCTCTTGCCTTGCTGGGCGTACACCAGAGCATCTTTGGCAATCATCTCGACAAACAGCTCCTGAAAGACAGAAAAATATTATTAATCACTTATTCTGTCATACAAAACTAAACAAAGTCAGAAACCAACTTTTTTTCTTTGTTATTTTGATTTTTTTTTTTAATATTTGAAAGTTTTCCAACAGCATTCATGCATTCAACTTAGACCTAATGCACAAAAGTGAAATGGGCGCTACACAATAAATTTCACATTCCTGACTTTTACTACAACTATAACATACAACTTACAAAATCTAATGAACTTGCAATAATAACTCTAGTTTAAATCCAGGCAATCATTTGTTTTCATTATTAATTGAGTGACCACAAAGACAGCTTAGTTTTCATTCAGGGAAGACATAACAGGTTATACAAATGTCGTTTAAGCGTCAGTGAACCTGCTGCTCATATATTTCGGGGAGAAATGCTTTAAAATCATCTTTTAAATAAATCCGTACATAATATCAGCCTGTCATGGCGGAGATCAATCTGTGGGGAATTACCGTGGCTTTAGCGATGATGAAAACAGACTCCTGGCTGGCGAGGGACACGTCCGGGTCGGTCTTCATGAGCGCCTTGATGCGGGCCAGGGGGAGTTTGGACAGTCGGTTGTGGCTAACGGCTGCAGCGGGGCTAGTCTGCTGCTGAGTGCTCTCCTCCTCCGCCTCGGCCCCTCGGTTCTCCTCCTCGCTCCCACACCGGTCATGGTCGAGCTCCGTGGGGGTGACAGGTGTTGCCACTGTCGCCGCCATTTGTGTCTCTACACAACACACACACGCATAGAAGTCAGTGTTGTTTGCTAACTATATATGAAGCATGACAATAACATGAGTGCTAGCATGTGTTTCCGGGGGCCTGTCAGGCAGTCAAAAGCCCCGCCTGTTCCTCTCCCGCCAACTAATCCTTCCTCAGTGATTGGATGGATTAGAAATCAGTACGGATTGGCTACAACAAACGCCAATCCTAACACAGTCCCGCCTTCGCGTGTGGATGTTTTTTTCTACGTTGAAGAACTTCCGCATCTAGTCAGTTTCTCATTGGCTAAATACAACACAATCAGGCAGGGAATGGCAGTGCCTGTTCCACCTAAATTCGGAAAAATAAAGCCGTATGTATAGTTCAAATGTTTATAACGACACTATTGATATTAATAGTTGTTTCGAAAACAATATAGTAAGTAGTGGTAAATATTGTTTAACATGTCTAATTTGTGGCAACTTCCAAGTAGAAGGAAATATCAAAAAAGACCGACCCTAACTTTAAAGCACTCATTTAAAGTTTATCTGAAATTGCAAATTTATTTTAGTGAAGCGATTTAGTCAGGGTTTTTACACAGGAAAAGAAAGAAAAGCATTCACGTCAAGAATTTAATTAATGTTAGAAAATACCACAGATACTAATTTAACATAGGCTGTTTGCAAGGAATTTGCTATATACAATAATGGATAATATATTAATTGTGAGCTTTGTCAGCAACATGTGTGTGTATGCAGCACTCCCAGCATTACAGTCTGTGTCAGAGGACTTAATAAGCAGTTCACTAATACTCTGTTAATAGGATTGGGAGGAGTGACTTACACCTATGAAGCTCCATTCACATGTTGAATCACAGTCAGGTGTTACATCCCAAGGGACAAACATGAAAGACCCACAGCTCCCAGGTAAAATGACTGACTCCTTGTGCTTTTTTATGGAAATATTTCTGTTTCTAGTCTGCATAATATTTACTTTCTAAGACACCACTGTGGAAGGGCATTATGGTTCAACAAATGGCTTTATTAATGGTATATAATTATTTAATAATGTGTTTTATATTATTCATTGTCATCAGTAATATAAATTGGTTTCTAAATTCAGATTATTATTTGCTGGTGTCTTGTGAATAAAGCTATTAGTTAATAATAATCAGTCTGTAGTAAGGGCTGCCTTAGTAGGGTTAGGGTTAACCCTGACCTTAACCCTCAAACATTTTATATTTTTCAACTTACTAAAATAAATTAATCTAATTTCATAAAGAATCACATTACTTAATTTGTCTCTAAGTCATTTGCTCATAGAATATTACATTTTTCTTACAGATAAAATACTAACATATTAACATGTATACAGAAGAAGAATAAAAAAAGTAAAAAGTAAATCAAGAAAGGTTTATTATATATATATATATATATATATAAGTACTTTTATAACTATTTATGTCGTTTTTGCCCACTTCAAACGGACGCCATTGTAAAGTTTGATCATCTACCTTTCTTGATAAATATGGTGCCAGTGGTTTGTATTTTTACCACAAGAAGTTAAACCTCCATTGGCAGCTTGTTCTACCAGTCCAGTTAGCCTCCATGAGTATACAAAGCCTTCTACATTTAGAAGTGACCCACTAATATGTTATCTAAAAGAGGTAATCCTTTGGATTTTCAGAACTGAGCCGACAGTCTTCTAAATTTAGACAAACCCACAATGACCAGAAGCAGCCACAATGTTTTTTTGCACTTAAAATATTCATTTTAATGCCTTCCTTTAGCTTTATCACCACTGAGAGTGATTACTTGCTTTGCTTTGCAAAATACTGTCCCCATAGGAGACATTTATTAGTTTGCCCAGCTGTTAAAAACTATTCATCTAAAACTCTGTGTTCCAAGAATAAGACTTGCGTTCCCAGAACAGAGAAAAACAGGAAAGGTCGACACTTCCTGCGTTTGTCCACCATAAAAAAATGAAAGCGTTCATGTTAAATTGATTTGGTCCAAAAACATGTCAGCATCTGTCTAAACTTCCCAAACTAATGAGATTCAAGTCACAACACAGTGTAGAAGTTGGAAGTGTTTGTCAAAGCAGAGCTTCCTTTGCATCCGACACAGATTCAGTAGCAGTTAATTAAAATACCTGAGAAATCAACGTCTGATCAATATAATCTAACTTCTAATCGTTATTTATATTAAAACTAAGTTAGGCATCTGCATAATCAATATATGACTCCATCTTATAAATGATGTGCATCAGTTTCAATAAAAAGATGTCAGGCTCGAATTTTTGCCTCATTCAGTACAAAGTGAGTTAATACAGGAGATAATCTCTTCTCTTTATCAATGTACTATACAGGGGGTCCTCGAGTTACGACGGAGATCCGTTCCTGAGAATGTGTCGCAACCGAATTTCGACGCAAGTCGGAACATACATTCATTGTGCCCTTGTGCATACATTGTGCCGCTAGATGTCGCTATAACACCACCCTACAATAAGAGTTTACTATGGTGAATTTGCCTTCTGTAGGGTTTGATATCGCGAGTGTAATGAGCATTTCCTTTAGATTTCTGATATCAACCATGTAGACCCTGTGTTGTGAATAAACCTACGGTATCGCCATGATCCCGAACGCATCTGTGTCCGTGTGCATCTCCTTACCGGCTGCCGCTGCAGCCGGTAAGGAGATGCCCCCCGCTGCCCCCCGCCAGCCGTTTCACATAAGTAAACACAGCTGTGGAGGTGTTGGAGAGCCGGCAGGCGCGCTGAGAGACAGAGAGAGCGCTCACCAACTAGTTCCCGTGTGAAGTCTGTACGTATTTACGGGCCAAACCGCTTAAGCCGAAACAAGGAAGTTCACGGGAGATGTGTCGTAACCACGAAAACAACGTAATTCGTGACCGTCGTAACTCGAGGACCCCCGTACATACATTGTGACAACAGTCACACTACTTGTCTGCACTATGACGTTTTTAAGATTTGAGCACTTTAATCCTCATTGTAAAAAAAATATACCTTCATCCTAATATTTCTACACAAGATAGTGTCACCCATTATACACGTCTGAGAAAAGGCCTCTTTATTAATCTTAATCTCTTTCCCTTTTCTTAATATCTTTTCAAGCCATGAAAACAAGACTGTGGCCAAAACAGAAGTCAAGCAAAAAATCTAAAGATGAGGCTCAGAACGTGGAAAAGACAACCAAGCCACCGTGTGGCTCTGCGTGTGCCTTCCCAAAGCTGACAGAAGCAGAGAGAATCCGACAGTCGCCGTTTGAGAGGATTGTCTATGACATGGCCCACAATGAGAAGATGATCAACGACTTGATACTTGGTCGAAGGGTTGGCTTCTATGAGCTGCGTGGAGAAATTGGCCAGGGTAACTTCTCTACAGTCAGACTGGGCATCCATGCCTTGACAAAAGGTAGGAAACGACAAGCTGTTTACGTTTCTTAAAAAGATGTTGAAAAAAAAGGTATTTGTGTTTAAATCTGTTAAGCATGTCTCTGACCTGGTTTTGACCCTTCAATTCTTAAGATCCTCTCTTAATCCATCAATGACATCGAGGCCTTTCCTTCCTCCTCCTGTCTCAGAAAGAGTAGCTGTCAAGGTCATGGACAAGATACGCCTGGAGAAGAAGAGCCAGTCTTTGTCTTTCTCAGAAATCAGCTGCATGGAGAAACTCTGTCACCCCAACATAGTCCGTCTGTACGAGGTGATTGAGACCAGCCGGAAGCTGTATGTTGCGATGGAGTATGGCAGTGGTGGAGACCTGTTCTCCAGAGTCACCACCAGGGGGAAGCTTAATAACCTCGAAACCAAGCTGGTCTTTGCACAAATCATCTCTGCTGTTAAACACATGGTGAGCACCCGTTTCACTGCAAATCATCATCTGCTTAACATCGTAAAACCACACACAGCCTGTGCCTCGTCTGTGTGTTGTTTTTGAGGTTTTCATCAGTCACATGATGTAAAATAAGGTCTAAATCAGAGATCAAACAACAACCGGTTTTGAACATAATAATTTGATATAGCTGAAATTCATATAAACACATTTTAAAGTAGAGAAGTGAAAGTAGATGGAGGAGGAATTATATGCGACAAATGTTTCTCTCACACCTCAACCAGGAAGGCTGTGGTGACCTTACCAGCGTCTTCATATTCACAGGCCTCCACAAAGATATTCTTCTAGAACATTATATACAGTAAACGCGTGCCACTAATCCAATTAGAATAATAACAGAGGGAACATATAACTCACTGTTGTAATTCACTGTTGACAGAGATTGCTAACCATTTTCTTCCTTAAAACCCTGACATGTACCTCCACTGACATTTAAAATATGTTTCTGATGTTTCAGCATGACAGCAACATAGTCCACAGAGACCTGAAGGCAGAAAACATCTTCTACACCACCACCCACTGCATCAAGGTGGGAGATTTTGGCTTCAGCACAGAGAACGGCCCCAATGACCTTCTCACTAATTTCTGTGGCTCTCCACCTTACGCTGCTCCTGAACTGTTTAAGGAAAAAGGTTACGTCGGACGCTATTCTGATATATGGGCTTTAGGTATTCTCTTATATTTCATAGTCACAGCCACTTTACCTTTCCAGGGAGACAGCTTGAGTAAGCTGAAGCGCTGCATCCTCCAGGGGGCTTACAGTATCCCGTCTTATGTGCCCGACCCCTGTCAGCTGGTCATTAAGGGCATGCTGCGGCCCGTGCCTGCTGATCGCTCCTCTCTCACACACATCATGGGCAGCACTTGGCTGAGGGACATTGAGTACCCACGTCCGTATGTCGTGTTTCCCACTACACCGGCCCACTTGGTCCAGGCCAACCAGTCTTTGTCTGTGGAGGAGCAAGAGGTGAAAGGCTTGCTGTCAGATCTAGGTATTGGGACAGTTCATTTCCAAAACAATGCCTGTTTAGACTGCAGGAGCCCTTTGACAGGGACCTACCGGATCCTCCTCCATCGGGCCCAGAAAAGAAGGTCAGTGGAGGCTGTAGGTTATTCAGCACTTCATCCTGACGAGTACGGCGGGCCGAGGATGTGGTCTGCAGCATTCGTGGACAAACACACAACCTCTGCTGTCTGTGTTATACTCTGAAAAAATAATGGGTAAGCTGTGGCCACACAGGCACTTTATCACATACAGATGTGCACATTCTCTAGTGTCCATGCAGTATTGTGCAACACTGGACTGAGAGGGCGCACACACACACACATGGAGGCTAAGGTCAAAGTTGGAGGGTTCTTCTGTCCCACAGGGTAAGTCAATTATAGCTTACAGACTAGGGCACATCTCTTTTGTAATTAGCGATGGATTTTTGATTATATCACCAACAACAAGCTTAGTGAGGCAAAACACTTATCAGTCACTGCATGGCTATAACCATCTTCCAATCCCTCTTAGTCAAAGCATAAATCTACTGAACTAATCCAAGGCCATGGGTAATCCTCATATGGGAGACATTGAGAACATGCTTAGTCAAACTGAAATGAAACCTGAGGCTGCGTAGTGATAGATACATCCATCCAGTAACTGATGTCCAACATGCCTTCATTGAATGTAGGCACTTATTTAAATGCTTTCCAAATGAATAGACATTTAATGACTTCAGTAAATTGACATTTATTGAAGTGCGACGCGCACAGATTGTATTACATTTGTCATGGTTGCATTAATATGTTGCTTATTGCTCGTGCTTATATTTTAAGACAAGTCATCCGTACACTAATTATGATCGGAATAGAGTTATTTATTGTTAAACCATGATTTGAATCTGTTCCCCTTTATATCAGCTTCTCTGTTCCAGCTGGTGAGTGTGTTACTGATTCTTTTACATAGCTTAGGAGCCCGGGCGTTTGGCTCTCCAGTCAGTGTGCAGATATGCTGGAGCCATCTCAAGCACTTTTTGTAAAAGAGCTCATAATTTGAAAAATGATGCCCCCGCACATCTGCTGAATTTACAGACTTACGTAACATTGTCCCTTGAGACAGAGACACCGAAGTCAAATTTTAAAATGACTGGCCCCTTTTCACATACAGTAAGAGGCCCTCAGTGTCCCATCACCCCTGACATGAATTCTCCTTGAGGCTACAACAGTCCTTGTCTGCCTCTTACCATCACCTTGCAACTTAGTGCTAGTTCTGCCAGTGTCTGCATGTCCCTCTTTTGAGAAGCTTTTTTTTTTTACAATAAAGCAATTAGCCCTCAGCCAACAGCTCGTTCACACAGGAACGCATTCACAATATGTGGGTGAGAGACTACTCCCTAACAGTGCCAAGGATATGTCTTGACTTGTGCTTTGTTTATTTAGGAATACTGTTTATGCTAACATTTCACTGATGTGAGTCTCTACCGTTTTCTCCACTTGCGCAATATTTAAACCGGTATATGACCCCCGGCATGCAATCAATAATGTTAAGCATGGCACTGGAAGGAACATTAAGCAACACCTGTCTGCGGCTTACTGTTTAAAAACAAAAGGCACATTTATCTGAATTTTTTTTTTAAAAAGACATCAAAGTTCAGCAACTTTTTACTTTTACTTTTTGTTTTCTTTAATTGTGGTTTAATATTTGAGTGTGTATGCCAGCTTCTTCATCATGTAACTTTTGTTAACTTTAAATTCTACTTTTTAGAAATAGAATCTAGAATTTATTTGGGATAGAGACATTTTGAAACTTTAAGTTTTAGATTTTTAATTTTTGCATCAATCCGTTACCATTTGCATTATAGTCAAATCATTCCTGTGACAGCAAAATTACTGATGTTACTGGATCATTTATCAGTTATTGGCTAAAAGTGGTGTCAAATTTTAAACCAGTGACAGATCACAACAATATGACTAAGCCTTGGGAAAAAACAGTAACTATTGTTTCTCTTCAACTTTAACCAATCAAGAGAAAAATTACTTGAACAGCTGCCTGTGAACTATTGTGTTACGATTTCTTCTGATGAACTTTTTTATAACCCAGAGTTGTATTGCTTATTTATTTCATATAGTAAGACACAACATACAGTTGGAGTGCTGATACAAAAATATTGAAATTTAAAAAAACATATGGATCTCGCACACACTAATACATGGGTGCGTATAAACACTCTGCAAATACATTTTAAAGCTGCCTAATTGTGGCTCATCCCCAGAAGAGGGCAATACGTATTACAGAAAAGTGACAGTATTATAACAGTGCCTCGTGTACATGAGTTTTGGTACATTGGCTATATGTGGTATGTTTTGCACTATAGTACTACATGATATACACTGTCCTTTAGACACAGGAAATACCTAATCTACTGAAATGTAATCCATCTGGTTTAAGGTGATATATGATGCCTGTCGAGGAGCTGAGACAGCCGCACTCCTCTCTGCCGTTCTTCTGTTCTGTTTTTCCATTTACTGGTCTACAAAGAAAAATGTTTTATGATGAATGAAGACTTTACAGACTTGGGAGTTTCTGTTATGCGTTTAAGTCACTGCATAAGAATGCGCTATCATGTTTTACCTATTGAGGCAAGCGCATATCCACGATCCTCATCAGATCCTGAACCCAGCCTTCTTCTGGATTGGCGCAGACAGGCAATTGTTTTTTATGGGAAGACCTTTTCTTCATCAGAAACCTGCATGGTTCAGTAAAACTATCTTACATTACGAGCTCTCAACACAAGTCATGAGTGTGCACATTTAAAAAGTGCTCACATCCTCAGTGCAGAGGCTGTTTATTTGGCTTTGTTTTATAGCTGGATGTCTCAACAATGTGAAAACAAAATGCTCAGTGAGGGCCAAAAAATTAAGGACATAACATTTATTACTTACACAACAGCTCTGATGTTGCAATCACCATCTGTTTCCTGTATCCAGTAACTTTCGATGTTTTTGTGTGCGTTTGGTTTCATCTTATTCACATGCCCAAGGCAGCAATTACCATAAGAGCCTGCAGAAATATAAAGTAACAGAGAGTTAACGAGTGACAAACTACCAGACTCATATTTTACTCAAGTGTCAACAAGACATGTCCACAATTTGTAGTACATTTCCTGTTTGTGCAGCAATTTGTAGATGGGGGAAATTGGAAAGAAATGCCAACTTTACTCTTTACTGAATGTGTGTTCTGTTCTGTTTTTCAAAAATGTCACTAGATTACCACATCAATAGTCTCTAATCGCAAGCCTAGACAGATTACACTTCAGTAAGACGTGTTGTAGTAAGTGGTTGTGAGCAGAATACATCACCCCAGTGAAAGATGGGTTTAGTATATAAAAGGGAAGGTGGATTTATGAAAAGAGTCCTCTATGAAATAGAAATAAACTGTACAGTATTGATTGTAAAAAAAATATAACCTATTAAATCTGTGGAATCTATTCACGCTTTCCAGCTACAGAATCATATCTGGGATAAATATATATATATATGTCTCTTTGAATCACCTCCAAGCTTTTCTTCTTACCTTGTCCCAGACTCAGGCAGATGCAGGTGACGAGCAGAACAAAGAAAAGAGCTTGAAACTTCATGGCTGCAGCTGATGTTCTTGTGTGGCTTGCTGCACAGAAACAAGTGGATTAAATCGGAAGAAGAGCAAAATGGACATCTGTGCTGTTGTCCCGTGATTAAAAATATTTAAATCCTTGTCTGCTTCAACGCTAGCTGCAGCTGTCTGTTTTGACAAAACAGATTTTGAGATAAATCATGACTGGACTCTCTGCACTAATCTCTAACATCCCACTGAACTCTTGGACCTCACAGCAATGTGGCTGGAGCTTAGATTACAAAGGCACCTGGGTATCATGAGGTTTTCATCTGCGTATAAAGAGACGTACCTGTTCACATTCAGTATTTCACAAGATCCAGGGGAGAGAAACCTCGAAACGTGCAGCTTTTGGTGGCCCTATACTCTTATAGTGCACACGTTAATTCAGCCCTCCCCCAAAACTCACTGTTCACTGTCACACCTCCTACCTCCTCCTCATGTCGACGCTACAAGTTTTACAACTGCTCAGAAGTGCAACGTGATCACTGACTCGCACAAGGTCGTTTTTTGTTATTTACAAGTCTCAGGAGAGAGGATCTTCTACCAAGTTAACATAAACCCAGAGTATCCATTAAAATGTTCTTCTGAAGAAAGTACTGAGTCTCCGTTGTTTACTTACTCCTCCACTCTTGTTCTTCTCATTCCTTCAATTATTTGATTGCGCAGATAAGAAATCAGAGCCGATCTGTAAATGAGTCTGGGCAAGTGTCTACCAAACATACAGAATCATATTCAGTACATCATGTAAGTATGTGAGTAAAGTTATAATAATGTGTGATTAACAGACACATCTCAGTTCAAATGTATGGACATTAATATGTTGCATTAACAATCTTTAATGTCCAGTAAGAAGTTGTACAGGATCTGGAAACCTGGTTGCAAGAATTTCCTGCCATTCAACTGCAAGAACATTAGTGAGGTTGGGTACTGGTGTTGTGCTGATAGGGTCAGGTCGCAGGCAGAGTTTTAGTTGACCCCGGAGGTGCTGTGTGGAATTGAGGTCAAGACCATGTCACCTAGATTCTTCTTCTACAATCTGAGGAAAATGTTTCTTTACTGACCTGGCTTTATGGGCACAGTCATTCTTCAGCAGGAGGAGCCCTTCCTGAATGGTTGAAAAAGAAAACAATTTGTGAGCTTGTGATGTTATATTAGTAAATGGAATGGTTACACAAAATATTATGCTAATTTGAAACTTGAATTGAAACAAAAACGTTTATATGTAAATACTCAGCTTATTCTACTTGCTGTGATATCAAGCAATACACTGTTGACTTGAGGCTCAAAATTTCAAAAGAAGAAAACGTTGAAAAAGTTACTTCCATTAAAAGGGATATTTCTCATTGAAATAAATCCTTTGCACTGCATTATTCAGCAAGCACGTCCCAATGGGTTCAATATGAAAAAAGCATTTATTGATCTATACTGTATGTGATAACGATTGTTCACTTAAACAGTGAGGACCGCCTGCAAAGGTTTTGCGTCATGGTTTGACCACCCTGATATAATAATTATTAAACACAACAGCACCGCCTAGTGGTCGAATGAGTAACAGGCACAGCAGAAAACTCAGCTCCTCCAGAACAGACCTGTACTGTTTTATTAATTCAATAGTATAGAAACAAACAGCCTATTACCCTACATAATCAATCCAGCAGAACCTGGGCGAACTATTTATGACAGTAATAATCAATAGCCTACATCGAAATGTGATGATGAAGCTGACTCTTGATAGAAAGAAATCTGACTTGCTTTCAGTGAAAGTAGTTTATTGTATTTTGTGCTAGCGGGTAAGCGCTAAGTATAAAAGTATTTGGTTTTATGAAATACTCAAACAATGTTTTCACTGTGCTTTAAATAAATATATTCCCTGTAGTTTGTGTTGAGATTACTGTAAACATGAGATCAATTGCGCAGATGAATAACAGGCTGCTGGTCCCGCAAACCCGGATTGCGACTGGTTTGGTCGCAATTTCCCACCGGACCGGGTTTTATGGTGCAATCATCGACCTCGTGCTGGCGCCACCAAGCGGCGGGTCTGCGTTACAGCCACGAAGCAAGCAGTAACACAGGCGAGTCGGTGAAGTCGCTAAGTGCAAGTCATCCTGACTTGTGAACCTTGTAAACAGTTGCGGGGGTTGTGCAGTTGTCAGTTGTTAGCCGGCGGCTACAGCGACGAGCAGCGGTTCAGTGGAAGAGTGTGAAGCGGCTGTCTGCGGTCCGACTTCCTCGCCTCAAACACCGTTTTGCAACCAAAGAGCTAGCAGCAAGAAAAAAAACACACACACATGGATCCTCAAAACACCAACGTCAACACTGAGGCGAAGATGATGTTGAACCACGCCAAGACTCTCCGGCTCCATACCGGGAATTTAGTCAACCCGAGTCGCTTGAGAAAGAAATGTCCCGGCTCTCCCAGCGAAGAGGTGAGACACAACACACTACTTTAACATTAGCTTAGCCTAAAGTCAGGGGACCCGACTAAACATGAAACCGGCTGTCCGTACATGTGGTGTGTGTTAACCGATAACAAGCCTCGTGTATCGTTGTATGTGTCGCCACTGTACAGAGACTATAACACAGGAATCATATTCAAAATGAATTTTCCACATTGTACCTGGAAATGTCTGTGTTTAGAGAAGCGTACGCTAGCTAAAGTTTATTTCCCTGTCGTCACTTTGCCTTTTACACTCAACAAAGATGTGAACTCTGGCATCGCTGACATATTTTTTTAAATATCACTGGTTAATTACATTAGTGACGGAAACGTTTGTGAATAATTTAGTTGCTCAGTGGCTGAACTTGTTAAGGCAGCTTTTACAAACACCTGTAGGTTATATATATCAAACACACATAAAACAGAAGTCTGTGATACTTTCTGTGGACTGAGCCAGTTATCAGCTGTGACACTGCAAATTAAAACACATGATTCTTTGTCCTGAAGCATGAGACAACTCCCACAAAACTATTTTGTGTATTCAAAGCCAATATTATATTTTCTCTGTCTCTCTGATAGAACTTTCACCTTATTCAGGTGCTGCACTAATGTGTAGGTCTCAGAATGGAACTGTTTTCATTTCACTGTATCTATACTACTAATTTCAAAAACTAAAACTCTCATGTTGATTAAAGTCTGCTGTTAACTCGCATTAAATCCAAGCTATACTCTCAAGCCACAGTACTTTTTTTTAACTTAACTATTTTGAAACCATCTTGTGTTGACTGGTGACAACATAGCAATTTGTCCCAATCTCTACCATCTAAACAATGCAACATAAACACGGCACCAGAGCTGACACATGGAAGCCTACTGTTTGTCTACATTCTGTGATTTTTACATATATTATTTAAAGTTTATTCTTTTAATTTTGTTTTTTTATATCATACTGTACAGTGTGCTGCAGATAAAAAGCGTCATCTGAGTTTAAGAGATTCCTTCTGAAGACTATGCATGTGTCATGGGTGTTAATAAATATTCATGTTTTCTGTTTGATATTTAGCTTCAAGACTGCATTCAAGCTACACTGAGTGACTGGTTTTCCATGACTCACGCATCTTGTGAGGTAGGGGTGACAAATACACTAATCCAGTCTCACGTACATTATAAATCCACATGACATACCATTCTTAACATATTTACTAGTCACAGTAAACATAGCACATTGAAGTTAACGTATAGCCAGTCCTTCAGTTACAGTTAACGGGCACTGGGTTTTCTCTGCCTCGGAAAATGAATACCTGTAGTGATAGAGATCAGAGGATGCCTTTGGGCTAAGTGAAAGAATGCTGTCATGATCGATGTTCATGCAGTGCTGGCCCACAATGGTGTCTGTCTCTGGGGTGGGGTGGGTGTAGTGGGGTGGGGGTAGTGGTGGGGGCGCAAAAAAGTGAATAAAAGAGCTGGAATTTTTTTTGTCCATTAACTGTGTAATATGATTTGTAGAAAGTTAAAGTTTGTGAAAATTTGAGATAAGCAAATAAAAAAGACTTGAGAAGCTTTTAAACACAAGATTACAAAGGCTGCAGGCTCCAGTACAGTTAATCTTCATTTCTGCTCAGCACACACATGTCCTGGCCGTTTTTGCTCAGCTCAGCTAATCTGCTTTAGCTTTTATCACCGCGCCCCCTGGACCTAGAGGGGAGTAGGGTGGATTTAAAGTGTTGAAAGAAGGCATCTTAAATGATTGCAAAGACAGAACTCGTCAAACACTTTGCCTGCAGGGAATGGTGAGAATGTGTCAGACTTTTCAGGCTGTGTTTGCTGCATGCTTACTGGTAGAACCTACACATAACCTTTGTTATGCTACTTTATGTGTTCATTTTATGGATATGATGTTAATAAAATGAAAACTGGTTAGTTTCCACATTGTAAGAAATACAAGTGAAATTAGGCCTTGCTTGTCATTACAGTGCATTGTTGGATGTCATAAAATTAGGTTTAGAATTCTATCACGTTATATAATAATTGGTGGATTTGCTCCATGTAAAAGGGATCTTTGCATTACCTTAATTAAGTGAATTTTTTTTTCTTAGGACTTTCCAGATACACTGGATTGTTTCATTCCGCAGGCAACAGATGCAATCACACCTGAAGAGAGGGAGGAAGTGAAGGTGTCTGGTCTGTATTAGTTTTGTAGTCAGCAAGAACCTTACATCTTAGAATTAATGAACACTACATTTCCATGTTTCAACAATAAGATAATCATAGAAAAATGTGTATGAATCTGTCTTGTTTGCCCAGTCTATACCTGTTAAAAATAACTAATTACACTGCATGTCATGTATTTTTCAGAGAAATTTGATTTGGAACGCACATAGTCACACATTTTTGCTTATTGTTTTTGCCTCAAATATAATTTGTTGGGACAACATGTTGATGGTTGCTGTTTGTTTTTTTTTTGCAGCCAAGCTGTTCCTGTGTGAGTCAGTTCAGTCCTCTATCAGAGATGCAGTGGAGATGGGTGAGCTGTGTTAAACAAAATTGATGTAAACCTATTTTTGAAATTTGATCACTTCTGGTGCTATAGCCTTGTTTGCCTCTCATCCTCAGCCTGCCAGACGCTAGCAGTGTCTCAGCTTGACTCTGTTATCATAGCGCCACCTGGGCTCCTGGAGGGTGACAGTCAAACACTGGCTCACCTTCAGCCAGCCTGGGAGGAGCTGGAGAACCTCGTCAGGAGCCAGCAAATTGTAGCTATTGGCACCTCTGACCTGGACAAAGATCTGCTGGAACAGCTCTACAACTGGGCGGAGGTTGGTAGGAATTTTGTATACGTGTGTGTCCTTTTGTGATCTTAAATCTGATTAAAGGTTCGTTTTGGCATTTTTGTTGTTTCCTTTACTAAGAGAGCTAATCAATGGATAATTTTCTGTACTGAACCAATTGAATTCTGTCATTGACCCTGTTCAGACCTGATATTCACATCTGTCCTAAGAAATCTGATCACAGGTCGGCAGCTCACAGTCCACATGTGAACACAAAAAAACGTGTCTTCAGATCCCATCACTACAACCACATTTGGACACATTCACAGCAGACAAATGTAGTCTAACTGGTTAAAAACAACATAATTTGGTCTTTGTGAACATACACATGTGTGTTATTGCACATAGAACATACTGAATACACATTCAGGACAACAGTACTTAGAGTTGTCCACTTGTGACTGGATCTCTAAGCATGGATATGGATACAGCAAATCTGATCAGGGATACTTGACCATGTTTGTTCTGTTGGGACCAGGTGAAGCCAAGCAGTAACCAGGTCAACTTGGCCTCTTGTTGTGTGATGCCGCCTGACCTGACAGCTTTTGCAAAAGAGTTTGACATTCAGCTTCTCACGCACAATGATCCCAAAGGTGATTTTTTTATTTCCCTGGCAGCAAACTAAACGTGTAACCATAAACTACGTATTTCACACATACCCCTTTGATTTTAAACTGCTCTTATTTTGGCAATGTGTTTTCATCCACAGAGCTGATGTCAGCAGCCACTTTCCAGGAGGCGATGCAAGAGGGAATGCAGGACCTGAATGTTACTGACTGGAGGCTGGAGTGGGTCCTGCGATACTCTGTTATTGTCAAGAGTAGGGGCATCATCAAATCTAAAGGCTATCTTGTCAGTGCGAGGAAGGCAAGCACCTAGCATACCCCACCTGACAAGAGAACACAGGGATGCAGCCATTTTCTTCCTTTTTTCATTACATAGTCTCTCACATACACGCACACACTGTCACATGCAGTAACATCTCCGACAAATTAATGCTGCTAATCAAAATAGTTCTTCAAGTTATTTCTTATCTTACAGATAAGTTTGTATCTTTTTTCCTTTATGATTTTTTTGTTAAACAGATGCAGATGTTAAGTGAGATAAAGAAAAAAAATAGGGGGTGACCATGCAAGATCAACCTCAGTCTGCTGTGAGTGATAATTCTGTGAACAGTGCACTGACAGATCAGCCATTTATCACCACAGTAGAGGCTGCTTTAAATTGTGAAAAAGTTGGTAGCTAATCTTTGGTCCAAAGTGAAGGCTTTATGGCCCTGTGCTTCTTGGTGCCTCTCACCTTTTACTCCTTCTATCCTCACCACTGTTTTTGTGTGATTGAAACTTTATAAATGTATCTCTGAAGATAATGGTCGATTAAGCAGAAGGAAAAGATAGAAATTATATTGTTTTTAGTTACAAAGTATGCCAAACATTTTCAGAATCTAATCTGAACTTTTAATATGATTTTTTTTTATTAACGTTGCAGTTTTGATGCCCCTCTGTTTACATAACGGCCTTTGCATTCCAGAAAATTAGGAAACAAAGCACTTTTACAAGTCAAATCCAACTAAAAATAGGCTGCTTCTTTTATGATGCAGACAGAAACAGACTTTTAACTGATAAAATAGACAACTCTATGAGTGTGACTTAAATTTGTCATGTTTTCTTTTCTAACCATGCATTGTTTTCTACTATACAGTGATAAAAATCCCCCCCCCCCATGTTCATGTGATTCATTTTAGGGTTGAGGGTGGAGCTCTATCTTGAGATTGACATAAATTAGTTTATGTCATTTATGTCTTGTTCTTCAAACACTGGAAACTTTGATTCAAGGAGATGAGGAATAAATATATATTCTTAAAGAATCATTCTTGTTTTTCCAGACAGGGTCCAGTAAATCTTGTGAAGAAATCTCTTGCATTGTAAACATATCTGTATGGTGTCATATCTGTATATCATGCCCTGGGTCTATTAAAATTATGAAATTCATATTTGTACTGTCAACACTGGTGTAAATTAGCTGGAACATCAGTTCAACGTCTATGCCTTACTCAGTACATTGGCCCTTTAATGTTTACTCTCAGTTTACAGCTGCTTTATCCATTTGGCACAAAAAACCATATCCATTGCCACCAATACACTGATTACAAAATCTGAAATATTCATATCTTTACTCCACTACACTTGTGAGGAAAATATTTACCACTCTACATTTGTCAGCCATAGTTATACGTTACAAATTAGATAAAATAAACATATTGTAAATAAAGATGTAGGGATTTAGCACTAAAACTGTACAAAAAGTAACACAACAACATACACCTATTATATCAAAATGTTAATTTCAAAGCATTAAATATATAAGAACACATACATACATACATACCTATGTACATACCTTTGTTTTGAATCTGGGGTACAGCTCCGTGATCGACTGCTCAGGCCTGTCTCTATCTCGGCGGATCAGTCAGTCTACTATTGGCCCTGAGTCTATGATGCACACCGGAAAAGACAAGAGGCTGCGGAATGCAAGATGGTGGCCACCAGGAGAAGAACGGAAGTTAGCTCTCCGGCTAAAACAGTCCCCGAGCAGTCCTCCGATGTCCTGGTATGTGTGAAAGAACACGGTTATTTAGGCATAAAACAGTTCAGGGTTCGCGTGAAGGTGTAGACGTGGTGAATGAAGCCTGTCACGTGGCATTTACCTGACGTGTGGAGACACGTGGGCTCTAGCGGTACGTCTCCATCTCAGTTAGTAAACGTTTGGGTGTTTTTGTGCAGTATTGAAGAAGCTAAAGGTGAAGGACACCTAGAAGGCTTCAAATCAGTACATACCAAAATCTAATTTCCAAAGTGCACCAGACAAACTAAATAAACAAAAGTTGCTTTGTATTCATCTGAAGTTAAACACTTGCGTCATTATTAGTGAGGGAGCTATTAATAAGATTTAAAGAATGGAGCCTGAAATGTCAGTACGTAAACTGAAAATTGGATTACAACCAGGTTATCTCAATGATCATTTCATTACTCGCTCGTGTTTGTAGTATAATCCTCTTTAGCTTTAGCAGCGAGACTCCTATGGAAACAAGTAAAACTATAATGTAAACATTCACTGTTTTCCCAACAAGGGCCTTTCTTTATAAATACAGTAGTTTGTCCGTGTGAGTGGGCAAGTCTAAACTCCTGTGCAGCAGCGAGAGCCAAAGTCATCACCTGTTACTAACAAGAGAACTGTTAAAAGTGAAGTGCACATAAAATCAAATACACAAAGCACGACAGTACAAGATAACTGGCCGTGAGTCGAGTAAAATGTCTAAATCTGTACAAAAAGACTTTGTTTACGTTTTCTACATTTGGGTACTGTGAGAGCTCTTGATGGTCTTAACTCATATTATTGTACATTCTACATCCCCCTCTTATTTTGAACAAAAATCCACAAAAACATTCATACATTGATCCTGATTGTGTAACCAAATTCACATTTCTCTGCAGTGCAGGGCTCAATTAACATGCGGAAACTACTAAACAGGATCACTGAGCAACAACATTGCATCAAACACTGTTCATTATGATACAGTTTCTAGAGAGACCAGATGTGTAATGATACAGAGCTGAAATGTGCCCTAATTCCTGTTTGATATCCTTTGATATGTTCTACTCTAAAATCGCCTTTTTACAGACTTTATCTTCTCTTTGCTGCACAGGCTACTCCTTCCACTGGTCGGAGAACAAGGACCGCTGTTAAACAAGTAGAGTGTCCTACCCATCATGTCCTGGTGGAGACCAGCAGTCAGCCTGAGAAAGGTGAGAGTGAACCTCCAGCATCTCCACCTGCCTCCTTGATGAAACGATGCACCAGAGCTTCCAGGCTCCACAGTCCAGAGCAGTCCTGCACACCAGTGGGCTCAGCCCATGAAGCGGACATGTCAGACTTGGAGTCCTGCTGCTCTGTGTTGTCTGACATTGACCCACCAGCAACACGCACCAGAGGCAGGAGGAGACCGGCCTGTGCAGTTATTCCGAAGGATGAGAATATATCAGAAGTAGAGTCATGCTCTTCTGTAGTATCTGCATCAAAAGCTACCCCGGTTAGTCGCCGTAGCACAAGGAGGAGTACGGCTCCTAAATGTTATGACCCAGCTCGTGTTGGGGAAGTCATGGTTGATCATGCACTAGAGTCTGAGTCCTGCAGCTCTGTGGTGTCAGAGTCCAAGAGAGTCACCAGAAGTCAGCGAAAAACTGCTTGCAGCAGGTCATCTGCTAAACAACAAACTGAGGACTCTGAGGTCTCTGATGCTGAAAGCTTCATATCTGGTGGATCAAGAGCCAAAGTTTCTCACAAAGCCAGAAAACCTAGAAGGCCAACACATAGCATCCCCCTACATCTAGACGAGGCCACGGAAAACTCTCATTCACCCGCCCCAAGAAGTCGACCGATCAGGGCAGTAAGAGAAAAGGCACCTGCCATAATAGATGTAATTGAGTCCCCATCCCCTGACTCTGAAGGGTTTGAGTCTGGGCCCACTTATAGTATGACCACTCGTCCACGGGGTAAGACTAAAACCACAAATTCCAAAGCCGTGGACTCGGACTCTGAGCTGACGGACGGAGAAACTCCCTGCAGCAGTCGCACAGGCTCAGGGAACAGCAGTGCTCGGGTATCCACACACTCGTTCAAAGATCTCAGTATTGTTGTAGAGAGAACCAGAGCGTCAGCTGAAGAGGACAGTGTAGTAGATGATTCTAGGTTAGAAAGCACACTGACCACTGATGATGTAGACTGCACACTGTTAGAGGAACATGAGAGCCAGACACTGGAAGAAAAAGTAGTTGGGAACAGTGCCGATCTCACATCAAGTGAGGCAGATACTAAAAAAGTGGAAAGGGGAGAAAAGGAAGTGGTCACTGAACCTGCAGTGATGGCCATTGACCAGCAGGAGGAGCTATCTACTAAAAATAAAGATGGGGACACATCAGAGGTGGAAATGACGGAAGAAATGATCCGGTCACTGAAGCCGTTAAAGCCTTGCCAGTCAGTCTCAGTAACATGTGAGAAGGCCTCTGAAACCATTGAGGAGAAGGGGCAAACTGTGGAGGTGGCTGAGCCACACATCCAGTCTTCACAGGGAGATAAACCTGGGAGTGAAGATGCAGTTGAAGAAACCCAGCCCAGTGTGGAGGAGAAAATGGAAGTCAGCACCCTGAGCACAGATGCTCAGCAGGTGGTTGAGACTGGAGAAGCCCAAGTCAGTTCCATTCAGGTAACGTTCAGCCAGCACAACAAGATCACAGTAGATTCTGTCTCTGTTCAGCAATCTCAAGATGTCGTCGTCCATAAGACAAAAGTAATCAGTCTGCTAGACAGCAGCGATGATGAAGATGATGTTTCTGCAGAGGAAGAGGAGGATGATTTGGAATACAGGACAGCAGGACCCTCGAAGGTGTCAGAGACGGCAGTTGCATCTGTTGAGGGACTTTTTATGATTGACACCAGGCCCGGACAAGATGCCAATGAACAGTACTACAAGGAAAGACCAACTGAGGAACAAGAGGATACCGCAAACAGGGGAGCTGAAGAGGAGCAGGAAGATGAGGAGTTTGTGGATGAGGAAGATGATGAAGATGACGATGCAGAACTCCTCTTCTCCAGTCGAAGTCATCAGCTGTGAGTATATGCAAAGACACACATATTTTCACACATGTACTGTATATGTTGAGTTTTTTAGAGTTGTCAACTTATGATCAGATTATCCTGGACATGTGTTAATGCTAGGTGTGAACAGGGCCGCTGTGTCACTGTTTCAGAAACGAAATGTCCACTCGTATTGACCCGGGCATCAGAGTGAAGGAGCTTGGGGGTTTATACATCAATTTTGGTGGCAAGAAATCAAAACCTGTCTCCAGTTCCCTGCAAAAACTGAAGGAAACGAAGATACAAGACGAGGTAAATGCCTGATTGATTTTTCTCCTTTGATGCTGATCTGTGATGCAGACTGAATATTGAACTTTGTAGTTATGCAAGGTCAAGAAGGTCCAGTAACACCTGCAATAGTGTTATTCATGGTTTCTCCTCAATACTTTTTAACTTTGTACTCTAATTTCAGTAGTGGAATGTTTACAGAGTTTGCTTTGCAAATTGAAGGTTTTGTTATCCCCCACAGGTGATGAAAAAGAGTGTTATTGGACCAGACTTTGAAAAAAAGGATGCAGTGCCTCCATACAGTGAATCAAAACATGCCTTAAAACTAAAACGCAGAGTAAGTTTTTCAAAATAAGGCTTCCGTTGGTGTGTGTATGCATCTCTACTGGGTGTTTTGGGTGGTGCTTCAGAATTGGGTGGGAGTAATGTAGTGTGAAGTGATATGTTGTAATTTGCCAACCCCAACAACTGTGATGTGCTGTATAATGTCATGTCATGTAATGTATTGTAATGTGATTTGTGGGAATGCACTTAGCAGTTGTGTGCCAACCGACACTTTGGTTTATAGATTACCAACTAAGTGTATGTCACTTTTATCAATTGTGAAATCAGATAAGGTGAGACAAACTGACCCACAGTAACGCTGCGGTAATTAAAATATCTTTCTTAGCAGTGTATCTTTTATTTCTGTTAAGTCAGTGTTATGGTTTTGAAAATAACAGGCAGAGAGAGCGATGACAACAGGAGATGGTTGGTTCAATATGAAAGCCCCAGAGATCACTCCAGAGCTGAAAACAGACCTCAGTGTCCTAAAAATGCGAGGCTCCATGGACCCCAAGAGGTTCTACAAGAAGAACGACAGAGATGGATTTCCCAAGTATTTTCAGGTCGGTAAAATCTGTTTTTTCCCTCAGTAACACACAAATCTTCATATTTAGTAGAAACATTCAAAGGTTTAATAAAGAATTATATCAAACAATTATAGATTAAATAAATTGCATGAAGGTACGAGTATACTGTAGTTGGTGACACATGAGTTTTGCTTTCATATCATTAACATCTAAGTAACAAAATGTATTTAGCATGTATTTATTAAATTATGGACTTTGTGTGTGTGTCATACAGGTTGGTAGTGTGGTGGACAGTGCAGTCGACTTTTATCATTCCCGTATTCCCAAGAAAGAGAGGAAGAGAACAATGGTGGAGGAGCTGCTGGCGGATGCTGAGTTTAGGCAGTAAGTTTCAGTCAACATCTGTCAACATGCAGTATATAATCACAACAACTTAAAATGACACGTTTTGTTATGTTGCACTCTATAATGACCACCGCTTTACAAAATGTATTGATGCTATGAATTAATATGATGTTAAATTCAGCAAAGGATCAGTCTGGACAGTCTATAACTGTGTACAATAGAGTCGTATGCCTTTTGTTTGTTTTTGTTTAGTCTTATGTTTGAGTCACTCTGAGCTGATCCACTGCTACGGCTGCTATTTCTGTTTGTGTTGAAATTAATGTGTCTGGCAGCACTGAAATCTTTAAAAAAAAATACTGACCTACCATTTAAGATGCTTTCCTAAATCCTTAATAATTAAGCACTCTTTTGGGTCCTCCTTGAACATGTGAACAATTACAAATGTATATTATTCTTCTCTTTACAGTCAAAATAAAAAGAAATACCAGCAAATTGTCTCGGAGAAAGCAGCACAAGGAGCTGGCAAGAAAAACAGGAAGAAGAATAAATTCCGTAAGAAGTGAATCTACAGCAAAGACTTTAGAATGGATTTGTATAGATCCTTGAATCCATTCAAGCTCTGCAGTGGGAGGTGTGTTATTGTGAATGACTTCAGCATCAATTTGAGTTTGGACCTTAAACATAATTATGACTGAATCCTTTTTGACTCACGACTCACTGAGGATATGTGATGTTAAAATTGTCATAACATTGTACAGTTAGCAGTAAATATGTTTTTAGCTGTAAATCCCAAAATGTTGCTGTGTATTATACACCGTCATTCACAAATCACCAAATCACGTGTGTCTGACATTAAAATATTTAGTTTTGCCTGGCATCAGTCTTTGTAATGGTTCTTCCATATTAAATGCATTACATTTTGAAAATACAGGTTTTTCCGTGTCGGATAAAATGTCATAATTGTCCTTCATGACAAAACAAACGTATCATTGTCTCTTTATAGTTGAGCCAAATACACAACAGACTAAAAAAACTGACCCGTCTTGGTTTACTTTTACTGGTGGGGAAGTTTTAAAACACAGTTCTGATGGTGGCTGGGAGGGGAGAATGATCCCTATGAAGTTCCTGCCTTTTCAAAGAGTAAATACAACAAACACTACTCAGCTGGTGTCTGGAAATGAATATCAAATTGAGATAAATAAATATAGACGTGGGCGAGATGACTCCATTAACTGATAGGACTGAAAAGGTACCAGTCAGTGGCGTCGTTAGGCCTGAAGCCCTCCTAAATAATTTGGTGTTGTATGATTAATTTTTTATTTTTTTACAAAAAAGTGCCCACATGGTAGGTTGGCTTCTTGCTGTAGCATTGCTTGTACCTACCGGGGCGTGGAGCCCCTTCTCCTATAGCAAGATGGTTTTTATAGCTTTATCAGCTGTCGGTTTCTATAGGTCAAACACAAGTTCCGAGCAGAGTGTATTGTGTGACTCATTGGAGTAGTGGTTATGCTACTGGTCCCCGGATGCAGAGGTTGTGAGTTCATGTCCATCCTGAATCTTTAGTTCCATGAACACTCACACTGTGGAACATTCATAATAATGAATGATAAATAACAATTATTTAGAACATTAAATAATAGTAGTAACTTATTTAGTTACTTTTAGTAACTAATAAAGTATTGACATAGTAACTAAGTAGGTAACTTTATACTTATTTAAAAGGTACTTAGTTACTCTAATATTAGTGTCAAAATATTTTTAGTGTCTGAATGACAGGCAGACAGAGGCAACGGAGACAACGTCTAAAATTTAGAGTAGACTTTATTCTTGTACAAGAAGGAGCGTTCACAAAGCAACTACACAGTGGAAGTTACAAAGGAAGACTCAAAGATGAGTCTGTTGGCCTGCCTTTTTGTACACTTCTGGACCTGGGCGTTTACTAAGATAGCTGACACACACATATACATCTCTCCAATTGGGACGGGAACTCTTGTCCCTGGTACAAGGTTGGTTATGACACTCAAGACATGATAAGAATTCTTGTCCCTGGTACAAGACTAGCCACGGCATTCAAGACATAATAAGAAGGCACATCTCCGGGCAGTTGTCGGGTCTTATCTTTGAAGCATTACTTCATACAACAAACAGGTCAGACTGGACAGATCATTGGCACCAAACACGTCAGAGTAGACAAAGAGCAGGTCAGAGTGATCACACCAACAAAATTCCTTTAACAGCCCCTTTTCCACCAAAGCAGTTCCAGTGCTGGTTCACAACTGGTTCAACTTGCGAAACAGCTGAGAACCAGTTTGCTTTTACATAGATTGGGTTGCTAAGAGGAGCCACGTCATTATGTCACTGTATACATCAGCAATGCCGCTGCTTTTCCACAACCCCTGGCGCCAACATCGAAGCAACAACAACAAGTACAAGAAGTAGCAACAACAACAAGAACAGTGTAGTGCAGTGCAGTGTTCCCCATACATAGATGTGAAGCAGCTACACAAAATCAACTCCAAGCGCCACAGATTCTGCCCCGTCCTGAAAGTGGAGAAAAACATTTCAACGCTTGCTGTCAAGTGCTGGTAGTTTTTAAGTTCGAATCAGGGAGTGAGGTTCAGTCAGTCTGAATAGATGAGTTTTCAGTCTGCGACGAAAACACTGAAAGCATTGGAGAGATTCTGGTGTCCTGATGTCTGTGGGAAGCTCGTTCCACCACCGAGGAGCCAGGACAGAGAACAGACACCATTTACTACCTCACAGTGAAGGAGTGGCAAGCCGCCTGGCAGTGACATTCAGAGGCTCTTTCTCCCTATCATTCTCGTTCACTCGCTCGCACGCACGCACGCACACACACACACACACACACACACACACACACACACACACACACACACACACACACACACACACACACACACAGAGAGAGAGAGAGAGAGAGAGCGATACATGCTGCATGTATACGCGCTTCACTCTCTCTCTCTCGTCTTGTTATTGTTGTTGGTCTTGACAACTTCCCCCTTCTTAGTTACTCTACGTAAAAATTAACTTAGTTACTTAAAGTAACTCATAAGTCACTACTGTTAAAGGAATTTTGTTGGTGTGATCACTCTGACCTGCTCTTTGTCTACTCTGACGTGTTTGGTGCCAATGATCTGTTCAGTCTGACCTGTTTGTTGTATGAAGTAATGCTTCAAAGATAAGACCAGACAAGTGCCTGGAGATGTGCCTTCTTATTATGTCTTGAGTGCCATAACCAACCTTGTACCGGGGACAAGAGTTCCCATCCCAATTGGAGAGATGTATATGTGTGTGTGTCAGCTATCTTAGTAAACGCCCAGGTCCAGAATTGTAGAAAAAGGCAGGCCAACAGACTTATCTTTGAGTCTTCCTTTGTAACTTCCACTGTGTAGTTGCTTTGTGAACGCTCCTTCTTGTACAAGAATAAAGTATACTCTAAATTTTAGACGTTGTCTCCGTTGCCTCTGTCTGCCTGTCATTCAGACACAAAAAATATTTTGACAGCTACTTAACTTTAAAAAAGTACAAAGTTACTTACTTAGTTACTTTAAGTAACTAACTTGAAACTTAGTTACTTAAAGTATCTAAATAAGTAACTTAGTTATTTAAAGTAACTAAGTAATTAGTTACTTAAGATACTATTACTATTATTTAATGTTCTATATAATTAATTGTTACCGGTACTTATTATTAATATTGTTCATGTTCTGTCTAAGTTGCACGGTGTGTTTGTTTATGGAACTAAAATGGACAGAAAGATGGACGCAGGAAGTGAACTCACGACCTCTGCGTCCCTGGACCAGTAACATAACCACTACGCCACTGAGTCACACAACAAACTCTCATCGGAACCTTTATTTGACCAATAGAAACCGACCAACAAATTAAAAAAAACAAACAAACATTAAGTCTAAAGTAAAAGGAGACTGAAAATGACTGACAGGTAAAGTTGGGTTTAAAAGTGCGCCACACGTAGCGGAGCAACTGGTCGCTACGGGAACTGTGTTCCTTCATCTCGGCCTTATAGGCTCCACCATCTCTGAGAAACACTTTGACCATCAGTTGTAGCAGCCAGACAGTTCAGTGCTTAACGATACTGACGTTGTTACATGTACGTTGAGTTGGAGAGAGAGCGAGAGACAGTGTTTTCAGAACAGTGGTACAGTCTCGTCATCGTCTCAGTCATGGGAAAACAGGGGCGTTGACAAACATATTTTGGGGGGTGCTCTTCTCAGTCGACAGAGGAAGTGTAGATGCTGTTGTTCTTTCCTCACCGGTGTCCTCACTAGACACAGTCTCTGTCACCTCGGAACAACCAACAGCTGTGGCGTCGTTAGGCCTATTTTAGGGGTTCCACTGTTTCTGCGGCCGGCCCAGTGGGGAGTTTGAGGGGGGGGTGCGGCTAAGCCGCCACTGTCCATAAAACCTAGTGACGCCCCTGGTACCAGTACTAGTGTCTGAATGTGGGTGTAAGTGAAAGCAGCCTCAAACTAATGACTGCATTCTATATCGTTTGATACGGAGTGTCAATAATATGAACTAACTTGTGGGTCCCAGGTTGGTTTGTGCGTCTGCAGGATCCTCTCTACCCTGCTGTGGATCTCCTCCCACTGGGATGGACTGACATGACTGGTCCTTAGCCTAAAGTAAAAGAGGTGTGACAGGGCAAAACAGTTTAGTCTAGAAAGGCCAGAAAATAGTGAAATAACAGTTGCCCTATGGTTACTGAAGAGTCCAGGACACAAAATATTCATTTAAAGTTATAAAACTCAGAAAAGCTGACAGCAGTGAATTGTATGTTTGCTTGAAAAATATCACTCACAAGCTCACAAAAAGAAACACAATTCCTTTTGTCCACTAGTCTGTGCTATAAGCCCATGTAAGTCATAGTGAGGTGATGCACAGCTGAAACTTACAGGACACCAACACAACACAACATTCATTCGTGTTTCGAGTTGGCCATGGGCAGTTGTGAAATGAAAGACTGCACTGACAGACAGACATGGAAGAAAGGTGATACTGCAATTCATTACTGTTCACTTCTGTCTATTTGTTGGGAGTGGATGGATGATGACTGACTGACAGACTGACTGGTGTCTTGGCCAAGCTTGCAGTGTGGGAATGGAAGATTTTTATCTGTAATCACATAAACTCACTACCTGCATCAAAAAGTCATCAAGGACAAATCATCAAGCGACATGAATAGACTGAGATGTGGGGGCTTAGGGAGCAAACATTGTCTCTGGCCTCTGTTGTTTTCTTTATACATCAAAGATTCGTGGCAAGACGTGCCCCTCTCCCTGTCAGAGGGAATCTACAGAGGCGCACTCTAATCTCCCACCCTGCATCTCCTGTCGCGTTTTCAATTGAGAGAAAAGTATCATTCATTTCCTACAATTTACTTTGCAATTTAAGATTGCTTATTGATTTTAATGTTTACTTATGGACTGAGCAGAGGCGAAGGGGAAAGGAGAGCGGACGCAAATAAACAATCAAAATGGAACATCGCTCCCATCACCATGTTCAACTCACAGCTGCCATGATCGATGACAAGGTCTCGCTCGATGTAATAAAGGAACACACCACCGTTTTATGATTTTTGCCCCTTTTCCAACTCTGCGGCATTTTAAAAAAAACCAATTAAAATCGTTCGTAATGAATGGATTGTAACCTGTCCTTTTGCACTTGAGCAATCTCATCCCTTTCCTATTTATAAATTGGAATTTGTGTAGTTACAACACACATAAAGACCGACAGATATAACCCACTCACTCACTATAAGCAAGGCAAATTTATTAGTATAGCACTAATCATACACAGGGCATACAAAGTGCTTTACAGAGGCATTAAAATACATGAAGAAAATCATAGAATAAAAGCAAGGCATTAAAGTTACATTAAAATCATAATAAAGGCAAGACAATAATGTGAACAATACATTAATAAAAGCAAAACATTAAAATCATAAGAGATAAAATATGATTTCGTGCCAATAAGAGTGAAAGATTTACGAGAAAGCAGCAGTAAATAATAATGATTTAAATAAGCTGACAGTTTGAGCAGACGTCAGGTGTTCAGGAAGTTTGTTCCACAGGTGAGGAGCAGAATAACTGACTGTTGCTTCACTTTGTTTGGTTCTGCTTCTGGGAACACACAGTAAACCTGTCCATGATGATCTCAGGGGTCTGGATGCTTCATATGGAAATTACAAGTCTAGGATGTATTTTGGTCCAAGACCATTCAGTGCTTTATAGACCAAAAGTAAGATTTTGAAATCTATCCTTTGACTCACATACTATGGGAGGTGGTGGCGAAGCAGTTAGAGAATCAGGCTTGGGACCAAGAGGCTTTGGACCCGGGGGTCGCTGGTTCGAATCCCAGCTCGGCTGAAGACTTGGGTGATGCGCCACCATCCCGGACCTGGGCTACAATCACGCTTGGGAACGTGAAGTTGTATTGCTATGTACTGTACTGTCTGTATTGTGTGGAATGCAGTAAATTAATTTCCCACATGTGGGATCAATAAAGGTCTTTCTTCTTCTATAGGTAAAAATAGAAAAAGAATAAAACTTTATAAGCTGTGTTACATTCTGTGGCTCCAGACTATTTTTCTTTGGTGGGAGAGGCTCTTTTGGTAGTAAAGGTTGCAGACCCTGCTGTTGCTGCACTGTAATTTCCCAATTTGGGATCAATAAAGTAAATGTTTTACCTGTCTCTGACGGAATGGCTGCTGAGATTCTGTGGACGTCTGGTGTTTGGCATAATCAGGCTAGACTGAGGAGGATCACAACCAGTCCCAGGGCTTTTGGTCCAGGCTTCATGTCTGGACTGTGTCTCAGGAGTAGAATGGAACCTCACAGAACTTGACTTCACCTGGGAGAGGTCAAATGGGAATGAGTTTAAGTAAGACGTCATTAAATAATTCCGTAACATCAGCATCGCAAAGCAAAAAGCCTCATTGACAAAGCACAAATGATTGAGGACATTACTAATATGGCATGTATCGACAAATCTTTATTTTATAGCACGTATAAATGAGCCATCTCAAAGTAAAGATGCAATATATCATGGTAAGAAAGCAACTTTCAGACCACTTAACTGATATTGACATCCAATTTATGCATACTGTAGCTCATTTTATTTATTGGCTTAAATGTTAAATATGAGACTTACCCTGGTTGTTGTTGGTCTATAACTACCCAGGAGAGAAGGATCTAAAAAGACAAAAATAAGCAACAGAAAATTACAGTAGCTTTAGGCCTGCATTGTCTGCAATCCCTCTGAAATAACAGAATACTTTTTTTAATTAGATCAGTACACAGGGCTGTGCACAAAGCTCAGTATACGTGTAGTAGCTTTCAGCTGAAAGAAATCTCAGCATTTAGAAGCCATGTGATCAGCCATACCATTCATAAAGATATCCTCAAACTGAAAGAGACAATAATTTTGTGATAGTAGATCATGTATAGCATGGCTTTTAGTCAACTGTACCTGTCTGCTCAGCTGAGAAGCTGAAAGAGCACTGATTCATGCTGCCATTGTGGGGAGAGGTGGGCGTTTCTATTGCAGAGCTACTGCTGCTGTGAGACACCTGGCATAAAACACGAGAGGGAAAAACATGGTAAACATTGTTAACATGGCATAGTCTAAACTGGTACAACATCTGACGTTGATGTTTTGTTGGCAGTGTTCAATAAAGTCAACGACAGCAGACATTTTAGTTGATGCAATCATCTCGGAATATTTCACCAAGATTACACAGCGCAAAACAAAAACAATTTTACAGAATAAACACCTATTGAGATATTAGGTTATCTACAAGAATGTGCTTCCCTCTACACACAAAACACAAACCGGGGCTTAAGGCTCTGAGATGCACACTGATAATGCATTCACCATGGGGCTAAGCTACTTCATTACGAATCTATTTGTTAATTGCAGCTTGACTCTCAATTACCAGGGTTAATTGTCGACAGAAGATTCCCCCAGGAAAACTAGAGTGGGTAAAGCGTTCTCCTCGCTTTAATAAAATGCCAGTTGTATTCTAGTAAATCCCACTCATTAATGTTGGTGACAAAAACAAACGAATAAGTACCTAATCATTTGTTTTAATAACAGCACTGAGGTGCATTTTGATATTGATACCTCAGGATTAGATTTGATGTAAACAAAGAAGTGGGACTTACAGTAGTGAGAACGGGGGGGGGGGGGGGGGGGGGGGGGGGGAGGGGGGGGAGAGGACTAGAGGCTGTGTTGTTCTTGTCCATCGATTGTATTTTATTCCCATAGGCTGTGTGATCAGAAATTACCCCTTTTATATGCAAATATCTCATAACAGTGATACGGTCCTCAATTAAGTGTTAACAAATAACTGCGTATCAACATAAGCCCAGGTTCTCTGCTATTAAAGAACACGTAAGCCCCTCAGGGAGGATAATAGACTGTATGACATGTCCACATTGTGAAACCTTTTTATGACGTCAATATGCATTAACAGCTCGGGTAAAAAGATTATCACTGCTCCTGTTGTGCCACTTAATCTGCCAGCTACATTAATGTCAATACTGGGAGACTCCTGCTGAGGTTCAAACAGCAGCAATTCAGGATCCAAATAATGTTATAAATCCTGTTTACTGAACACATGCATAGCTCGCATTAAACAAATCCTTGCAACACTTTTCACCTTCTTTTAATCGGTTCCTTTCAATTTGGAAGTTTTGACTTGTTACGGCCCTGAAAGCCATGAAACTGAAATCACCGGCGGTTCAAAATGAGCACTTTCAAAAACACACAGATTCACCAAAACGCTGAAACCAGTTAGCAATTTGAAAGTGGTGGTTAATTGGTGTATTTAAATATAACAAACCAAGAAGGGTGGCTGTCTCTCAGTTTCCTTCTTAAAGTTGTATGGCCCCAGCTGGAGGTGGCTGAGCCTCTGGCTGGCATCCTCTGAAAGCTGGCACATTTTGCGGTGCGTGTACGGGGATAGGGCTCGTGTCCTTGAGGAAACTGTGGGCTGCTGGTAGTTACACTCTACAGTACCTCTGGAGGGAGAATGTTTTCTTTCCTTTCTGTTTTTCTGGTGACTGCTGGAGGATGGTGATGGAGCGTGATGGCGTCTGGATGATGACGGTGCCGAGTTTGTAATGTTAGCCGTGATATTTAGCTTTTCCTTTCCGTGTTTCATAGAGACACAGTTCCCTTCATCTTTCCTTGAAAAGTGCCTGGATGGTGACGATTTTTCGGCTGAAATTTGTCTGATTGGGGTTAAAGACGGCTTCACGGGAGTAAGACAGCAGCTCTGAAGATGAAAGAACAGAATATGAGAAAAAAAATGTTGATATGTTGTTCTAACGTTTCAAGCTGCCCTGTCACATCTCCATTTGGATGTGACACGTAGCATTTGTCCCAGTGGTTTAGAGTTCTCTGCAGACCTCCTTTACAGGAGCATCAACCTTTTTAGCCATTAAGGCAGCTGCTCTCACTTTCGACACAGATGTGTTCTCCCTGGACAAAACCATTAAACCATTACCTAATCATTCAGCTTAAGTGTTACAACAACAAAAGCTCTCGCAGTCGACACTGCCATGGAGACCACCTCTGCAGAATCACTTCAATAACTCTAATGGCCACTAACATCATTCTCCAATGCAATATCCCTCTTCCTGCGGGTAATGCCAACCAGGGATAAATAAGTTAAGATAAAATGTTAATTGCATTTGATGGCCATCTACAGTCTAATATTACAAAGAGGCATTACCTTGCTGTAAAAAAATCTAAATGCTAATTCAGGAACCTCACAACATTAAAACTATTTTTAAAAGTAAAAACTGAATTATGAATAAATCCTCATTAAGGTTGCCATTTGAGAATGGTCTGTTGTAATGGAATTAAGGGAAGTGTGCCCTTCACACCACACATACTCCACCATCTCAGACTTCTTGCGTCTTCTGTGCTGATAGACAAACACTGACACTCTTTTGTGGTACAGGCTTGTCTGATGTGATTATCTGCTATTTCCGCTGTTGGTAATAAAACACCAAACGGTGGATAAATCTAGCAACTAGAAAACATTGAAAACAGCAAAACATTGGAACAAAACAAACTAACTAACCCAAAAAACAGCTCACTGCTAAAAACGTGGTATATATTCATAACTCAGTTGGTGTATAT
Source organism: Trinectes maculatus (assembly GCA_016785345.1). NCBI lineage: Eukaryota > Metazoa > Chordata > Actinopteri > Pleuronectiformes > Achiridae > Trinectes > Trinectes maculatus. The sequence goes on from JAFBJQ010001123.1 coordinate 365,755, forward strand.
TCTAAATATATTAAAGCATCGATTGTCTGCTGGCGAGAAATATTTATGCCAAGGAGGCATTAGGGAAGAGAAAATGGAGAAATTCAAGTGTCTAACAGCCACAGCAGTACTGTGATTCCAGATATCACCTGTGGGGCCAGGAGAACACTCTGACAATCTTCTTTGCTGTGAATGACATCCCATTTAAACAAATAGCTGAGCCTGGGAAATACATGGTAGTGTTTTTGGTACAACATGCCAACCAATGTGTGATGGATCATATGTTACTAAGAGGATTGTTAGTGAAAGGCTTTCATTCTTCTGTTTTTTTTTTAAACTAACAGTATATTTTTAGTGAGAGAACATAGCATTAGACCGCTCTCTTAGTGTCCGTCACTTTGCTTTTACTGCCTGTACACAGAGAAAAAAAAAATCACTACCACAAATATGACAGAGAGTCGATATATCTTCAAAACTTAAAAGCTGAGAGCAGGGGCTGTTCGTTATTTTCTAAAAAGACATTATTTTGTCTGGAAGCTTTTTCTTTTTTGTCCATTGATAATTTGACTAATTAACAAAAAATAAGGAACCGTTGAATTACCCACACAGAGAAATGTAAATCTCTAAAAGAAGTGGCATGTGATTTCATGTTGCTTAGTTTTACTTTCTATACCACTTAACCTAACTGTTTTTCAGATCGACACATTAAGTTTCTATTTTTACTGACTTTTTTCTTAGGGGATGCATTTGTTTTTCTACCTGCCCAAGGACTACGTAAAAAAAAAAAACCCAGAGCAATACAGCTGTATTTTATGTACGACTGATATATTACATGCATTGTTCATGTTTAAACAAAGCTACTATACAAGACAATACTTTTTTTCTCATGCAAAACCTGTTGGATTTACAACAATGACTCTGTTAGCACATGTTGCTGCTGTAGGTCTTAATTTCCCAGAACCTGTCAGAATGACAAATGTCAGTTCAGCCATTTCACTTTAAAATCAAACCAATTTAAGCTCCTACACTGGAAGAGACTAGCAGATCCAGAAATCAATCCAACTCTCGGACAAGGTTGAGAGAGATCCAGCCAGGATAGTTCATGTAGAAAACTGACCGAACTGCTTCTGCGACAAAAGTCCTGTCAACTCCCAGCTAATCAGAGATGTGAGAGTAGTCTCGCTATCAGCCACACAGATCTGCCGCCACATAATTACATTCACAAGGAGAGAGCGGATACCCTTGAAACACTGCCAGTATGGCCAGATAGATGCAGTAGCCATGGCAACAAGAAAAGGTGGGTACGTATCCTGGGAACAAACAAACAAATCTGATGGTGAGTGATACCACTCATTAGAACCTTCTAGAGATGACTACTGCTGTGGCTGTGGACAACACTTACGTATAGAGCGATGTGTTCTAACTCAAGACATTTTGAACTGTTAGTTAGGATTATTGTTTGACTTACGACAGGCCATGAACACAAAACCCAATGTGCTTAGAAAAGACAGACTTCTTCCACAGCACAGATCAACAGTAACTATAAAGTAAACCAAGAGCAAACGAAAGCATGACAAATGGTAAAAAAAAAAGCACATACAGTGTGTGTGTCAGTGTGAGATAAAATAACATACTCACAGGTAAGGATTCTCTGCCATCACTTTCTTCTATGACTGATGTCGTGGTAAACTCCACTTTGGGGGAGATTCCCTAGAGGGAGAAAGACAAAAGGACCAAATACAACACATTGAATGGTGAGATTAAGACAAAAGAACCGATAAAAGAGCTGTTTGCTACACCAATTTACAACCACAGCCACTTCAATCTACACAACGGCTTGAGATAAATAAATTGCAGGAAAGAGAAACACTCTAGTGATGTTTAAATAATATGGCATTTGGAGAGAGACATCTAAATTGTTGTGTATGCCACGAAAACAAACACATGAAAGCAGCGCTGTGGGGATGGTGGTTAAAGACATTTAAATATCCTAGTTACAGGAGAAGAGAAAAGTACCCACAGCAACAGAAAGATGAATAGACTAAGAGTGAGGAGGTAGAGACGGAGAGGGGTGACATAAGAAATGAAGTACACGAAAAAGAGGAGACTCTGTATCGTTTTTCTGTCTCTATAGAAAAGATGGATGACAGATGTTTAAGGGAAATGCCATCTTCTCTGTAGAAATTACTTCACTTTGTTTTAGAGAAGACAGCACTTTTATATTGGCTATCAAGACAGTGTACCTGCCCATCAGGTTCACATATGTAAGGGCAACTGAGATTAGGAGACATGCAAAGGGAAATATCTTCCCCAGTCTCTGACATGGAATATTTCCAATCAAGCCAGATCAACTAGTGAGCACAAAGTGGGATTTACTGTGACATGTCAATTACACTGAAATGAAACAACTAAGAGCTCCTTAAAATTCAGCTTTGTGCAGTAGCTCTAGTACATTAGCATACATTGACATACATTTCAGAAAAAGCTTACTTCTAGTAAGAAAAATAAATTCAAATCTGTCACAATAATTTTTTTGCAAAATTAAGAATTTAAGTTAATGGTCAAATTTATAAATACTCTTGCAAGTGGGTTATGACGAGATCCTATTGTTCAGAACTTCTGTAAACTAACAGAGGCAAACACAACTCCATTTTTTTGTAATTGTGCAAAATATCATTAATCATGGTGAATAATATGTATACTGAGGCAGCATAACTGAGAACAGTAATAGGCAACAGCCTATATTTGCACTGAATGCTGTTACAACACGTTTTCCTCCTTTTCTTTTTCACATTTATCAACGGTGCAAATAGCAACAATAAATCTGGAAGTGATTTTGTTTGCAGTCACTTTCCATGCATCTTAATTTTCTGCAGTCGTCATCTTGGTACTAAATTCTTCTTAATATACAATTTCTCTGGCGTCCCTCATCTACCAACTGGTGAATTGGAAGAAAACAAGATTTTGTGTTTATTTTAGCCATTTTCCTTCAGAGTGTTGTGAATTTCACACGTTTATTACAGATTTAACTATCTCAAGACTTCAAACTGTGTGTGTTTTTGCAGAATTAAATACAAATTGAAAAGAAAGCATACTATAGCAGATGTGGGAAAAATCTGTACATCTAACTGATTAATCTATCTGGGAAAATACATATGATCAGTTATGATCAATTAAGAGTTGCTGTTGAAAGTTAACTGCTGTATAAAGGGGGTAAATCAGTTAATAAATGTTGCTTACTGTTCACACTTTTTAAAAAAACTCAATTTTTTGTTGACCTTTTAGAGCATGTAAGTTAATTCTTCTTTCAGCTTTCTTGCCCCAGGTATAAAAACAAGGTTGGAAAAAATTAAACAAAAAGATTAACTACAGCCTACAGGAAATGATGAGGATCTCTTCATCAGGATTTCTCTCACTGCAGCTGCTTCTCCATATCTCAGTCGGGGACCAGGGTACAAGAAATCTCTGGTGTTCTCCTCCATTGTGGCAAGGATCTCACCATCTAAAAGCCATCCACAGGAACACCACCACACAAACCAAGTTAGTTATCCAGTTCTGCAGTATAATGAGTGGCTAAAGTGGAGGTTTAACATGCCCATCTGGCATCATCAGAAAGCATACCTGGAGGTACCATCTGAATCAGCTCAAAAGATGTCGTGTCAGCTAAGAGGAAGGAAAGCACAAATTGACTGCAAGCTAATGATCAGTATCACAGCTAATAGGCCATAAGCTTGCATAGCAGAGGATCCAGGACAAAGAGATGAGGAAGCAAATCCCAGTTGGCCGTTTACCTTCGAGGAGGCCAGCTACATCAGCAGGGTCAACAATACCAGGGAAAGTCTAGTAAAACAGATAGAGTGCAACTGAATCAATACTTATAACAACATGAGACAGAATGTGCAGTATCCAACTCTGCCACTCCACGCAAAGGAAAAAGAAGGCCTCTTTTATCAGAAGTTTGGGCAGTAATGTTCATAGTAGAGGGCTGCAGATTTAAATCTTCTGACTTTAAGAAAAACTTGACTTAGTGGCTTAATCGCCTTCTCAATACTCAAAAGGAGATGAATAATAATGCAGGAAAGCTGCCGCAACTGATTACAAGGGCAATTAAGCAAAACGCACAGAAACATACACAACGATACAAATTGAAAGAAGTGGGAAGTAGCTTTTTGTGGCTAATCCTTCCTAGATAGTAGTACTGTGAATAGATGATACTCATCTAGAAGAGTTGAGATTTGAAGGAAACCTTTTTACTTGCTAGTTATCTTGCAAAAATCACAACAAATAAATCACAGAGATTGAAACCCTGTAGCTTCTGTCCCAACCTTGGCAACATTTATTGTTTTTGTCATAATTTGCTACTATTACTCACCTTGATAAAGACCATTTTGTGGTGGAAGCGTAAAGGGAAGGTGGGAGGCAAACAGGTCGTTTTCCTGTACTGGCCCATGATACAAACACTGAGGTAGATCTTGTTCTTGTTTGACAGAAGCACTCCTGGACATGTGACCTGTAAACGGTGAAAAACACCAACCAGTTGAATGTTACAAAAATCCTACAAAGAACGATAAGAATATTACACTAAATGCGTTGAATTTGTCCTCGTTATTTAAACGCAATCACACCGGAGACGTGATAGACGGTTCAACATTGAATTTAAGGACATAACTGGTCGTTAGCAGTTGCTTGTTTGTCAACAATCGTTTTTTTACGTGTCTTCGTCACAATTTAACGGCTTCCCCGTTATAAAGATGACCAGTATCAATTACCTTATTGAAAATGTTCAACAGCTATAGGGAAGCCAGTTGAGCTAAATATCCCGATAAACTTTGGGTTACAGGCGTCCTCGCTTGGTTACGGATGTTAGCTAGCTAACGTTGACTAAGCTACGGTAGCAGGTCAAGTAAGAGCATAAGGATACACTTACTGTGTTGATGTCCAAGAACACGGTACATTTCAGAGACTTTTGGAGTAATTTAGAGGAGGAAAGCTTCTTCGTCCTCACAGACGCCATTCAAACAACTTTTAAAGTTTGTTGCCATGGCCGCCAAACGTCATCATTTCTTCTTCTTTTTGGTTGACTGCTTATTGCCAGTGGGCAAACAACAAATTGTTGCATTACTGCCATCTATTGGTAGGGAGTGTAGCTCACAACATTTGATTCTAACATTTCAGTCGAATTTTATTTGTATAGCTCATACTCACAAATCAGTTTGTCCCATAGGTCTTAACAATCTGTGCAGAGTGCAACATCCTCTGAACTACACTCTCAAACTGATTGAATGATTGGCTACAAAAAAAAAACAAAAACAACTTGTACCCTTGAATTGAAGTAGTCAATTGAAATATTCAGTTTAATTTGCACAGAATTTACAAGATCAAAGGGTACTTTTATTTTTCTGAGGTTTGGAAACAAATATTTCACACAATATAAATACGCTCCACTCTTTCTTCCTCCCCACAGTATTCACATCCCATCCATGCTGTATGCCACAATTATGGCTGGTGAGTCATGTGACCAAGAAGCAGAAAATCAGAAGCTCTCTGAACATATACAGGCTTCAGCGTTGCCAATGTCATTGTCGCTGTTCAAAAAAGATTAATATTTCCGCCAAACCTGTTGTTGTATATGGACAACCAATGTAATTGCATTCAATGTGTCCACATTGTCCAGAATTGCTTCTGCAGAGTAGATCACAATCCCTCCTCACTGTGTCTTGGTGCATCTAAACCTGTAGTTTTATGTTGACAAGCACTGACTTAACATTTATTTGCAATCTGATCAACAGAAACACATTTTGATACTAGGTGTAAAAAAGTAAGCGATATTAATAAGACGTAAAACTGGCTGTTCATTAACAGCAGGCAAACATGCACTTATTTACAACTGTATAAAGTCCTCCGATGAAATACAGACAAAGTCCTTACACGGCAATTCTCTTTCTTTAAGGGTTTTTTCTTTCCCCTCATAACATCGCTGACAGAGATGGGCAAGTGGTGCGTCTCCCAACGACATTCAATAGTCCACATTTTATAGTCACTTAATAACTAAGGAGGACACTTGCTCTGATTTTAGTCCCACATACCAGTCACTGCTCTGTTACAAATCTGTGATTTTCAATCTTTATAGAAGAGAAATGTGGAGCTTCTAAAGGAAATGAAGTGCGAAGGATCCTCCTGACACGGCGCTCTGCATTTTATACTGTACATGCTCAGTCTGTGTCAGTGTGTCCGTCTAGTGCCTCACACACTGGCTCTTCTCCCTCTCTCTCTCTGCTGCATCTCTGCCAACACCATGGCCCTTTCCATTGCCTGCCTGGGACGCCGCCTCGGAACTGAGGACAAAGACATATTCATTCATGACTGAGATGAAAGTATAAATTCAAAGAAATAGCAAATGAGAAATTTAATATATAATATGGAAAGGGGAAACGTTATTTGTGTGATCGATCTTGTTTCCACTGATAGTTATTTATGATAAACTGTGTATATGCTTTACCTTTGTATATGTGTTGGTCTGTTGTCCTTGATAAGGTTGTTGAGTTTGTAGTAATCCAGGAATGTACGAGCCACATTTCTGCCCAGTTTCATGTCTGAAGACAGAGTTAAAGCTAATAACAGTCCTTGATACAGCTTAGAAGTTAAATAACCATTCCAACTTTACACGACTGTACATAAAGTAAATCATATGTAACATAAAGTAATTCTACACAAACCTTTATACACACACCCCTGTCATCAGCAGCACATATATTGTAAACAATGTGGGACTAGCTCTTGGAGAAATGAGCAGTGTAAATCCTCAGGGTACAACACTGTGCTGAAGTAAGTGAGACTAAATCAACTGCATTTCACTTACTTCAGCCAAATGCTGATGCTGGTATGAATTGCGGAAAAGTAATTACTTATTCAATGAGGCCTTATTTAAATTCAGAGGTGAGCACAAACATCATCCCCCTGCTCAACTGTCCCTGACTACATTAGGGACAATATCAATAACTTCACTGTGACTACAAAGCAGCTGAGCATCTATATGTGGTGTTGCTAAGGCTGTGATCATTAAGCCAGCAGGCCCAGTAATGATGACAATTATGCACACAACGAAGAAGTGGAGAGCCAGAATATTAACAATGTTCCTAATCATTAAGGAGTATGGATAAAGTAAAACAGAAATCACTATTTCACCATCTCCCACCAATACACAACATCCTGACAATCTGCTCATATAGATCCCAAGACAAAACAAACAAAAACCTGAAATGTTTTTCATTATCTCTGGGCACCGACGTTTAGCTTCTCCATTCTCGACCAGGCCGAAGCATGATGGAGCAACACAGAGGCATAATCTGTCACTCTCCCCTGTCATTACCTTGTTGATACTCAGATACAGCCTGTCAACTGCCGGTCTATCTATCCGTCACACCCGTGTAATTGAAACAACTGGCATACGGACAAAGATGGAGACTCCAATTTCTCATAACGATAAAAAATGACCAGCGCCACAAAACCCGTGGTCGCTACAAAGATGAAAAGCTGTTAACTTGTAACCAATCCATCCGAGGTCTGAACGAGCAGCCTCGGCATCGAGCTCAGGATCTGCAGTTTGTCACAACCCACAACACAACAACACAAGTCACACATACACATGCTCAGGAGTACAGCTGGTAAGTTATATCTGTGTATATGCAAGAAAGTCCCTCTGTTGCAAATCTGTCGCCTTGGCCTTTGAGGGTATGTTTTCATGTCTGTACAGGAGTCTGCACAGGACTTCATTCTTCACCCGACAGGCTGATGGCAACACTCGCCACACGACTCCACAGTCTATATTTACACCCCATCTGGCTGTTTGTCTGTTAGTCCTGCATCAGGCCAGACTTGCTGTGAGAAAGTGTGTGTGTGTGTGTGTGTGTGTGTGTTTTGGTGGGTGGGCCTCGCAGTCTGTCTCCTGCTAGATGATGAGACTGATTAGACCGAGATAAAACACAGATGGAGAAAGTGAGGTTACGTCCTTATTTTTATGCTAATCTCACCGCATAATTGTTCAAAACAAGATAAGAGTCTGCAGCCATGCTAGCATCACAGCTGTGCTTCCAGCTAAATGCTATCTCACGTTGACAGTTTTGCTGTGTATCAGGGTTGACGTTCAGCAGGTCGTGATCTTAGTTTGGCTTAATACCATGCTAATGTTCACTCATTAGAAACAAACACAAATCACAGCAGAGTCTGGTGAGGATGTCCTTCATTCCAGATATGTAAAACCAAAGTAGTGGACAAATAACGCTGATAATAGAGCTGCGTATTATGTGACAACCTATTCAGTCTTATGAAAACATATATGTGTGGGCTTAATGTCATGGCAATTCATCCAGTAAATACTGAAATATATTAAAAGGCGTGAAATGATTGCTGGAAAGATTCAGCTAATTCTCTGGGCATCACTTATGTCAATACAAAAGATGTATGAAAATAAGGGGGAATAGTTTAATAGATTTATTTCAGTCTCTATGAAAGTCATTACCACCCCTTAATGACACATATGATTTGAATGTGGTTAATAGCTAATCCACATCCTAGTCCACAATGATGTAAATAAACACACACAAACATGTATCTGTGCCCTGGATACACTGTGTAGATTCTGACCTGAGGAAAGTTTTGGGTGTTTTCCCCTGTTCTCTTTCGTCAGCATATCTCGGTGCCAGTCCTGCGTTCTTTGGCCAGACACGCTCAGCGACACAAATATCCCACGGACCCCACAGTGCGCAGATGGCCTCTCAGCTTGGCTTGTCACGACTCACTGTCTGTTACAGCAGGGTTTGCGATGGACGGTGTGCATCTGAAGGAGAACTGCATCCGCAGACGCAAATGGTCAGAGACACAGAGGATACCCTGACGCTTGTCTGGCCTGTTGCCAGGGGGAACCATAGGGTCTGGAATGAGGATGTGGCTGCAAATGTGCATCTGTGTATGTGTATCTGTTTGTTGGAAGCCAGGTTATGTCACAGTTTGCCAACTGAAGCCTGGATTAAAGGGCTGGCAGACAGTGGTGGTATGTGTGTGATATATACTGTATATATATATATATATATGTGTGTGTGTGTGTGTGATATATACTGTATATATATATATATATGTGTGTGTGTGTGTGTGTGTGTGTGTGTGTATGTGTGTGGTGTAATCACAAAGCTAATGGTGCTTTATGAGTTTAATCTATCATAATTTCTCCTGCCTGTCACTGGGGTGTGTGTGACTTGTATACTTTAACGTCTCGTTACACATAGTGGTCTTGCTTAATCAATAGCAGGTCATTGTCATGTCTTAAGGACGAGCCATCTTAGGCGGTAGTGAGATAGGGACACACGAGACAAGGGGCCCGGGGACATCATGACTTGTTTACTGCAGCTGTTTACTGTCATCTTGGCATTTAGCGGCTTTCTCCCGTCATGTCCCTAGTGCCTGGTCCTGGCAGACAGACAGACAAGGTGATGATCAGACAACAACAGTCCCAGTGGCAAAATGGACAAGACGCGCGGAGAATGCTGTCAAGATCGGACAGGAGTTAACAAGGAGACAAGCAAGGGGACATTAAAGCCATCAATACGGGCCACTGACAGGTCCTGATGCTGCGGTGACACATAGAGAACTAATTATCAATGCTAATTAAGAGGCTAGTCAACAACAGCAATACAGAAAGGGACATTTTTGTCCCCAATAACGATTCAACAGAGTGAAAGACCTCACGTCCCGTTTCCCAAAGGAACAGAGGCTGATTTAGGACAAAGTGACAGTGTCAAGGAGACGCACGCTGAAACTTGAGCAATAAAAGGAAAAAAAGTGTACACTTATAGGAACACAATACACTGATTTATATGGCTCTAAAATGAATTAGCATACAATTTTTATATTCCTATTTCCTTACAGGAGTTTCACTCACTTCTTGTTTAGGAAAGGCTCAACTTATATAATTTCATGAAATAAAAGAACAGCAACAAAAAAGTGCATAATGATATACCATGTCTCATCCGAGGACCTGAGGTTTATGGAATCAAGCCTCTGTTTTTGTATTGTCTTAGCACTGTTGTGAATCTCCCAGGTTACATTATTATTATGTTACAATTTCCTGACAGCCGAGATAACGAATAGAAAGATTAAAATAACCTGTGTACAAATGAACAAAGACGAGTTCAAATGATTCTCAGCACCAACAGTCACCCGTGGTTTGCACTGGACTCTCCGGTTTCATTTTAAAACGATTAAAAATGTCTTCCACACTTGGAAAGGTATGTTTGTATGTTTCTGTGTGTAACACCTGGTTACCTGAGCACAGCAACAATGTGTCCAGAATCAACTGACTATGTAATTGGGTGTTTGCACTTGTCTGAGCATCTATTTGTGCAAATGTGTATGATGTTGGGCAGTGAAGCGTATTTGCCTCCAAGCTATATCATTTGCATACTTGTCACAGCCCGTCTATTGAGTGTCACACTCAGTGATGCATACTGCGTTGCACTGGCAGCTCTGGTATACACAGAGTCTCCATCAATGTCAGTCCATGCTGTATGGAGGCAGCTACATGTTTCCTAACAGTTTTGATGAAAGGATGAGTTTCTTCTGCAGGGTTATTCCCACGAGAAGAAAACTGCTAATTTGCAGAAATCAAACAAGCAAAAAAAAAAAACTGCACTTGTCTTTCTCTCAGAGTTTTAAAACGGGATATGAAAAGCAACCACTCAACCCAGCAGTGGGAAAAAGATGAGCACAATCGTTCAGGGAAGCTCTACAGTCTGAATGACTTCAAGTCTTTCAATAATTCTTCAAAGTCAAAGAGACTGTCTCTCGACAACACAACAAAAAGCACATAAATACACATATTGTTGGCACACAGACACACAATGGTACGTGTCAAGCTGAGTTTTGAACCCCGTCCCAGATTCTCTCAACCTTGATCCATTTCATTTCTCAGCTTATCCTTGGCATTCTGCAGTTGAAGGTCCACCCCAAAACACAGCTGGACAATGAAACTACAGAAAAGCTGGAGAAAGTCACAGGCCAATATGCCTCATGTAAGAGAGAGAAATTCACCTTGCCGGATTCTATACTGCATGTAAAGTTAAAGTTAGTAAGTGCAAATACACACACGCAAACACATAGCGGTGCTAAATGATTAGAGGACGAAGAAGGCGCACGATAGAGGTTGTCCCTGCTGTTTCAGAGAAGTGGATCTCTCAGCTTGACTAGATGATATAATGAGCTGTTATGATCTGGGTGACAAGATGAGAGACAAGGACAGAACAGAGGAGAGAGGAGGACATGGGAGGAAAAGGAAGTAAGAATATCCAAAAACAAATACACACACACACACACACATATACACACACACATATTACATTTAACCTTTTCCTGCACACTTGCGAAAGGTTTTAATTTTGGTGGCCAGAAGTCATAGTAGAACTGGTGAAGGTATGGAGAGGTAGTAGGAGTTGAGAGCACAGGTCAAGACTAATTTGTAAATCTGTTAGTTTGGAGGACTGTGCATGCCGGCATATGTGCGTGTCTGTGTGCCCATATACGTGTGTGTCGGGGCGAGAAAGGTGGACGGTGGGGGCGTTCAGATGCTAAAGGTCTCTGTTGATGATTTACACACTCCATTGAGCTGACTACTGGGGCGTAAAAAGCGACATGGTCGGTTCCTTCAACCTGCCTGACCCCAATCTCCTCTCTACACCAGGTCCCTATGCTGCCTACCAACCCTGTGGAGCCCTTCCTCCTTGTATCCCTCCCCTTCTCACAAAGAAACACACACACACACACACACACACACACGTCTAAAAAACTAAAAGATCAAGCGAGTCCTCCCACCAGAACTATGATCTTTCTGAAATTTGACCTTCAGGAGAAATGTCCTTTCTGCAAACACAATGCTTATCCACGTTGCTTTTCCTGCTCTGAGCCCAGAGCCGCCTGCTTCAAGAAGAACAACATGTGGAATCTGTCATGAGCAGTTTGCTTAACATAACAGCTGGACACGTGTCACTTCAATGAAAGGCAAGCTGTTTGTTTTCCGGGTTGTGGTGGTGCCCTGTGCTCATGAACAGGCCTGTAGTTCTTCTATCTGCACACACCAGCGGTGATATAACAACCTGAGATGCTTCTATGAGAAGCACGTACTTGTCGAGCAGTCGGGTTGTGAGTTCCACCAAAGCTTATGATTGTCTGCCAAAACATACATCAGCATGTAGAACAGATTAGAACGTCGCTAATCTGTCATGGGGAAATGAATCTGACACAACAACACACCACAGACAGTACTAGCACTAGAGGGCACTAGGGCTACGTCTATATCCAACCTCCAACCCACCTGCAGAATATGTGTAGGGGAGCACAGACTTTTCATATGAAGGGCCCTTATCAGCCTCTTTAAATCTCTCTTTACCCTCCTCTCACTCACTCTATCGGTAAGATCAGACCACCATTGACCTGCTCTCAGGAGCTCTTCAGCCCTGAGAAGGTCAGCTGAAGGAAAACTTCCTCCCAGCTGACTGCATTAAGGCACCTGTGACCTTGGTTCCCTTGAATTTCTTTTCAATGTGTGTGTGTGTGTGTGTGTGTGTGTTGACAGGAATCATGTGTGTGCCATTGTTCCATTGTTTATTGCAATCAAAGCCTCGCGTGTCTCTACATATGCCGACACAAGCCCCTTTCTCCTCCCTCTTTTGTGAATGAAATCAATAGATGCAGCTATCACATCCCTAGTCTGTCACTGCACAGCTGTCTCAACAATGCAACAAAGGAGCAAGACGCTTTTCTAGTGGGTACACATGACCGCGCGCACGACACACAAGCACACACAATCACAAGCAGGAACCTGCATATTAGAATACAGAAATAATAAAATAAGATGCATCGGCTTGATTTCAGGGGGAGACAGAAACAGTGTGTGTCTGTTGTGGGCAAACTTTTCATACAGCTGAGAGTGACCTGACACCAATGTTCCCTCTAATTGTTCATGTGTCTGCGCAAACACACAAGCTCCCTGAGCACACCGAGGACCACTGTGAGCAACATCAGATGCGCACGCTGTGGCCACACACCAGTATTACACCTGTTCAAAACCTTGGATCATAGCAAGTTACATGGCTTATTAAAAGAATCAAATTACAGCAGCAATTTTCATTAGTTTACTTTTACTATAAGTGATTTTGCCCACTTAAAATGAAAAGGACAACAATCTTGTTCATGAGATGTGTAGTAGCCTATGTTATATGTGAGAAAAGAAAAGAAAAGAAAAAATCGGACCCAGTTTCACCGCTTGTTCTTCTATTTGCACATTCTCCGACAGCTATTCCATCTTAAAAGAACCGCATTTCTTTTTTACTTTAGCTTGGTGAGTGGATGTGTCGCTGCCTGTTCGTTTCGCCATGGTAAGGGTTGTTGTTAGCTAGCTAGCTTGCACGGCGCGTATGGGCAGGGCAGATAGACAAGCACTGTCAAGGCTGTGATTGGCTGCCTAGCGTAAGTGAACTGTATCGTATCACTGGGTGGACACCTGTCACTCACTGAGTTACGTTGCAAAATGGTGCAGAAAACAATATTATTGGTCTAATTAATTGGATTAGATTAGGTCTAAAATTAGATATTAATTAATACGTTTATGTTGAATTTTATTTTATGCGCGGCATAGATTTTCTTGTGCGCTGAGAATGTGCAAGCAGTGCGCGATTGCGCAAGCGCACAGCTTAGAGGGAACATTGCCTGACACTAGTGGTTTCTTGTTGATGTTTGGCTCGGTGGTTAAGGTTAGACACAGGTTAGGATTAGATTAACCGTAACCACTATGTAGATTGTGTGTGTTGAAGGATACATGTTTCCTCCGTGTAGGGTACAGGCGCGTTGCTTCCAGCTGTCATGTAGCTGTAGAAGGACACCTCCAGAGTGTAGCAGTAGGACGTGTCGTCAAGGAGACCGCCAAGGAATCGTCTACCGGTCCCGGCCTTCACCACATCCCGGTTAAAGGATGTGTTGGACTGGATGAACATAAAGAAAAACAACCAGAAACAAAATAATTAAGAATGATGTGAATCAGTCACATAACAAGTTTAACAGCTTTCATCAAGCTGCATTAAAACAAACCCCTTATTTTGTCATGAATAATAAATCCACTGACATCTGCACAGAAACCATTTGCATCATCAATAATTGACTCATAATTTGACTTTTGTTTGGCTGTCCGGTGGTGCGGCAGTGACAGGCGTTTGTTTTGCTGATGAACGAGGAAATAAAGTGACTAGAGTCAGGCTTCGTCCGCTGACTTGTTTCTCTCTTTGCTCAGTGTCATTGCAAACCTTGGTTGTAAATGGTTATTGCAAACACCTGGTCTATTTCGGGTTTGAGTGCGTCAGCTATACTACACTATGATGCTGCCTTGGGAGAAGTGTGGAAAAAGTTTCCATTCAGTGTCACTCCACTCTGCTGCGGTGAGAGCTGCCTTGCTGAAATGCAGACTTAGCAGCCACGAGTGGGAGACTGCCGTGATTGTGTTGTGCTGCTGCTGCTGCAGTGGGGGCACTGGGCTTTAGGTAGTGCTGAATGGGCAGAGGGACAAAGCACAGTATGGGACATGACCCATGGTCCAGCTGTCACACAAGCAATACAGCTGCAGAGACAGACTGAGAGCGAGCGAGCGAGAGAGAGCGAGAGAGACAGAGAGAGAGAGAGAGAGAGAGAGTTGTCCTTGTGACGCTGGATATTCAGCCAGTCAGTGACATTTCCACATGTGTGTGGGTGAACATCCACCTGTCTGGCTCCTCTCTGTAACCAGGTTGGCACATTGGCCATTGAGTGTCAATAGGCAATAAAGGTTACTCTTTATGGTGTGTGTAAGTGGCTCTGCAATGAAATGTCACCATCAGTGACAAAACGAAGGTCAGGAGTGACACAAGAGTGGCCGCGAGGAGGAGTCTGGGTGGATAAAAGGTGGTATTACAGTAGGTTGGACGGGTGAAGGTGCATCGCGGTCAGTGAATGGATGTGGTCTGCGCCTCTGTTCTTTGTTTCTCTTCCTTTCATTAATTTCTAACGCTTTACCTTCCTCCCTGGCTCCTCCCTCCCCCCTCATCACCCTCAATCTACAAAATCCCTCCTGTCTAAAAATACCCGGTTTTAGCCAGCTAAGAGGTGCTTCAGCGCAACACCTGCATTGCTCATACAGAAAACCCTGACCTACTTTTACAGTCCTGTGCATCATCATGACCTGTGCTTGCTATTTGTGTTAGCAAAAGTGTGAATACACAGTGGGGGGGAGAGGGGGGGCACTGTGGCTCAGAGGATAGAGTGGGACAACCACCAATCTGAAGGGCGGTGTTTTGATCCCCCTGTCCATGAACTAAAACCTAGGTCTGCAGGGGGGACAGTGGGTTGCTAATAGATACATACATGGAGCCTGGGTCTGTGTGTTTCCTCACTTCAGATTTTGTTTTTCTTTATCAAAGCATCAAATGCCTCTCACAATTACACCTGGAAGGTGGCCGGTCACTGAGTACGACATTTGGCGATGATTTTAGGTGCCTGGCTGAACAGCACCTCACCAGTAGCTGCGGATACAGTTTGCTTTTCATCAACCCATCGGGACTGAAGCTGGACTGACTTACGAAAGAGAAGTCTGGTGCATTTTGACACAGCAGTCTGGGGAAGACAGCCTGTCTCTGGACACGCTCCTCATCCTCGAACACATTGCCGTACATGAAGCCATTCAGCATGGTGGAGTGGGCGTGGACGTCAATGTAGAACTCCAGACTCACCCTCTGATGGGGGAAAAGGGAAGAACATTGGAGAGGTTAGTAAGGAAGAGGGGATACAGTATATTTTTGAGTCCACACCACAGGTATTCCACTGGGAGTAAGGGTAAGGCCTGTCTTTGCTCGGAAAAGTCGGTGCTGAGGAGAGGCATCCACACATTCCACAACCTCCCGACATTTCACACTGAAAACACGCTGAGGAAATAGTCCTGAAAAGAACCAAGTATGCAGATATAACTTCAATCAGACTGTCCCCCTGAAGGGCAACCCTACAAAACATACATGGGTGGCACACACACACATGCACACACACACATTCATGTGGATATCAAAAATATTTATCACCCACACCTCGTACTTATTTATCAGGTTAATATTGACTTCACATTGAGTGTGCAATGCCTTTTCTCTCTAGTCTCTTTCTAGTATGCACTGTGTCAAATGGATTTGATAAGATCTGTTTCACTCTCTTGACTCTGTTATCAAATGATTTACACACACACACACACACTCTCACACACACACACTTGTAAAGATGATGAGATGAAATCCATCAAGCCTGTAAGAACCTATGTAAAATCCAGATGCCATGTAACATACTGTATATGGGATGTGTTCAACAGCTCGGTGCAACACAGTATATTTTACTGGCTTTTCAAATTAGTTTATCTCAAAAGTGTCATTATAGATGAATCTCAATCATCTGTAATGACTGATGGACAAAACGGACTCACAATTCAATGCATAATTAGTTGTAAAGAGGTGTAATCAGAAAAAGACATATTTAAGAATCTTACTCCTTTGTATAAAAGGTCAGACCTCATTTAGATGTATCCCTTCCACTGAAGCATATGTGCCAACGACACAGGTAAATGCCATCTACGCGTGGGAGACGTGTTCAAGTTTATCAACTTGCAACCTGTTACAAACAAAGCCCGACCTCAAGTTCCAGATTACTATTATAACACCTGTGCAGGCAGATGACAAGGACATCATCATATTTACTGATGAATTCAAGTTTCCTGCACATACGATATGTATGAGTATGTATAGGTATGCATATACTGTATGTGCGTGTATGTGTGTAAATATAAATTTTACAAATATTTTATCACCATCACACCTATTTGACTATTTCTCCTCACTGTCTCCTCTTTCCGCCTTATCACTCCATCCTCCCCTCTTTCTCCCGTTCTCTCTATCTTGTTCCCTCCCTCCCTCTCTTTCTTCTCATTCCACATTCAGCACCACACCTTGTTCCCTGTGGATCATAAAGATGGGGAAGGAAGGAAAGAGTGAAAAAAGGGAGAGGGAGAGATAGGGGGAACAGGAGGGAGGGGCAGACAAAAGGAACAGCAAAGCCGAATGAAAGACAAAGAGAGACAACAATGAATATGGTTTTGTGTGTGTGAGTCTGTGTGTGTGTGTGTGTGTGTGTGTGTGAGTCTGTGTGTGTGTGTGCACGTGTGTGTATCAGAGGACAGAGGAGCAACAAAGCGCAAACAGAAAAAATCTAAAGGGGGGGGGGGTGCAAAGTGTACGAGAAGAGAAAAGGGGAGGAAATAACTACCTAACGAAAAACACAGAGGGAGAAAAAGAGAGATAGATACAGAGAGACATAGAGATGTGTGTAGAGAGGTGTAGAGAGATTGACAGGATAGAGAGAAAGAAAAAGAGAGAGAGACGGAAGTGGTGCTTGGGCGGCCTGGGCGATGCAGTGTGCCTATGTTTAAAATTCCGCTCACAGCCAAAGCAATTTCCTGGCGGTGGCTGTGCTGTCAGCTGCTTGGCTGGCTGGCGGTGAAATATGGTGGCTGGGAGTCGGCCGCTAGCAGCCCCCGACAACCTGATGGATGGAGCCCCAGAGGAGAGGAACAGCAGCAGGGGAAGGTGGGGGAGACGGGGACAGCGGGAGGAAGGTGGGAGAAACAACGGGAAAAAAAACAAACAGAGAAAAAAAAATAGAGCAAGAAGGAAAAAAAGCTAAAAGCAGCAAACTGAGCTGCGGTGATGATGGGCACCACACACACACACACACACACAGAGAAATAAATGTATGTATAAAGACATAAAGGGAGAGAGATAACACATGAAAAGGGGGTGGGGGTGGGTGTTGGATGGGGGGGGGGTGCATAGAAAGATACAGAATAAGGTTGAGCTGGCTCCATTAGGCAGAGAAAGAGGTTCTGGTCAAGGAAGAGCAGCCTAATAATCACCTGGATCTATCCCATAAAGAGGAGGGGAGGGGGCGAGGGGGGAAGGCGGTGTGTAGGGATGGCTGTATTGGAGGAGGGACAAGAAGGTGATCAAAAGTTGCAGACAGCGTGAAACCCGGAGTTTAATGGGCTATTTCATGCTTACATGGCGTCCGAGTGAATAACGCAGGTCATCTCTGAAATCAGTGCACTTTCTGTCATTTAGCTCGTTTTACATCTCGACATACAACAACATCCCACCATGGCTGTAGGGAAATACTGGCATTCAGCCAGCAGGGGGAAATGTTTTTGTGCAATGTCTTAAAAAACACAGAAATATAGCTGAAGAATTATTTGATACTTCATATGTTGCACTAACCATGAAAATAGCCTGAGATAAAAAATAAGGACATGTTCATGGACAGTGGTCTACATATAGCTTTAGCCTTGAAGTTATGTAAACAGTAGTAAACTAGCAGGTGGACACAGATCCAACTGTCCCCGCGACGGTTTCTCCTCCACAGCCTCATGTGAAGGACAGTGGTGGCAGCAGTGGTGGCAGTAGTAACAACCATGGAGCTCTCACAATGTCATGTCCAGGCTTACTACAATACTCAGTTAATGCCCTGTCAATCAAACCGAGACAGTGCTGAAAGCCCTACCACTGTGATTGATGCTTCAATTAACAACCCGTTCTGACCTCCAGAATTGTTCATTTGAAATTGTAATTAAGCAATTAGGGGCAATTAAGAATCAGAGACTGCTGAATGAAAGTCAGGAGACAATTTGAGAGCGTGAGAGAGAGAGGAACCAGGAGGGAGAGCAGGCTGCCCAAATTAAACCTCTTGTAGAAAAACAAACGCCCCGTCTCCCCGCAGGAAACTCCAGGGAACTCGCAGCCTGTGGTGAACTTGCAGGCCGCAAACAGTTTAGCGAGAACCTAGAAGGTCAAACAAATGAATTTTGTCAGACAAGTACGTATCTGCTGCATATTAATTAGAGTGGGGTGCAGGGCTGCGGTGAGGGCCGTAAATGCCGGGCTTATCTTTACACCGAAAGGAAAAAGGAGCTGATTGAAGCAGGATTACAAGCTCCTGAATAAAGCTCCTGGCGTCAGCAAGAGCATACCTCTGGAGGTGAAGGGAAACGGCCGCCTGTTCAGGAGAAAAAGCTGAACTCATCCATGTAACGCATATTGTCCCATTTTAACATGTTGCCTATATTATCTGTGAGAGGCTTTTTCCACGTGAAAGTTCTGAGTTTTAAGGAAAAGGCTGAAACTGATTGTTTGCTATGTTCTGCATTCATGTCAGTGTGAATGGTAACCGCGTGAGTTGGACATGTTAATGTTTTGCAGCTAATTAAAAACTTTACGTTATACGGTTTTGGAGAAACTAAACCACAGATCACAGTCTTTATAGTCTTGCTTATAGTACTGCTTTGATGAAAGCCCATTCTACACTGCCTTAACGTGTGAAAATGATTTAAAAACAGATAAAGTGCCGTTGCAACTGGTACAGATCTAATCTATCCTTAACTTTATGTCGCCTGTGAAGCCACCTACTTTTCCCCTTAACCCCAACCACCAGGGCAGATGTCCTTCCTGCTTTACTATCGGAACTGTACGTGTGTTTGTGTGTGTGTGTGTGTGTGTGTGTGTTTGTGTGTGTGTGTGTGTGTGTGTGTGTGTTAATACAATCTCTACATTCTCAACAAGATGTAAAAAAGGTATTGTATCATTTTATAAACATCAAACTCCGTCCTACATTTCATAATTTGGAGAAGCCAGATCAGGACATGAGGGCACATGGTCAGTGACCTTCTAATGATTCAGCAGTTACAGAACATGGCAGATTCACCGAGGAGACTAAAAGACGCAAAGCTCCGTCTCTAACTGTCTCAATCTCTCTGACCCCCCCCCCCACACACACACACACACACACACTGCACGTCTTCTACCCCTCCGTCTGCACTGTGCTCTCAAATTGATGGTGGTATTTGTCTGTTTATGAACACAGAGGTGACTTGTAATCAGGCTGAACGGGCACAGGCAGCTCTCTGCTTCAGGCCTGTTAGAGCCACATAAGCTGCCACATCTGCTGGTAGGGCCTGCCAGGAGCAGAGGGAGGAGACGGGAGGGGGCGAGGGGTGTGTGTGTGTGTGTGTGTGTGTGTGTTTGATATGAAATGGCAGCAAAGAAGAGCAAGGCTGAGTGTGTGAAAAACAATTTGATTGATATAGATGTAAATATATTATATTTATATTTATAATATATAGGATTAAAACTAAACATGACAAAAAGTGTGTGAGTGTTCATATGTGTGTTCCTGTGTGTGAAAAGCAGACAGTACACTCTGCAGTGGAGGAAGAATAAAGAGTGGGATGATGGAGGGATTGAAACGACGCAGGGATGATGGGGAAAAAATTGGCTGTAAATCTCAGAAATGGATCAGAAATGGTTGGCTGACACCAAAGGACATTTTAACGAACAAAGAGAGAGACGACAGGGAGACAGCAAAAAAAAAAAATGACACAAACACGCAAACGCACACCCGGCGATCCTCAGCGTCATCTGACTGTTGAATTGAAAAAAACAAAGGAAAGACAGTGGTTTTTATGGCGGGCTGTAGAGGTGGCAGAAGGAAGGCGTTATAGGGAGGATTTCAAGGTGCAAAATTCATCTCGGTGCTGTGACAGGACCTAATACATTTGTTCCAGATAGAAAATTAATTTTCTAATATTAGAAAGGTCAAAAGAAGCCAAGGCAACAATGACCTCTTCGTCATTCTTAACAAATTATCCAAAATGGCATTGTCAGACTGGTGGGGATATGCCGGCCAGTGATGAATGCTTCTGGTAATCAGCCAATCAAAACGAATTCTTCCTCTGTTTTTGATAAATGAGCTGGAAAAGCAACGCTTTAGGAAGGAGATGGGTCCATTTGTTTCTTCACTCGCTTTTCTTTTTTTTCCTTCTCCCACTCCGTTTCTTTTTTTCACAACAAACAACAGGGTAGCTTGGGAACAGATTATAGCTCCTTGCATCACTGACTCTTTCAGCCATTTTCCCTGCTGACCAATGTTCAACCACAGATGGTAAATGATGGAATTTTATGAAAGCGCTTGAGCAAGCTCACCTTCAAATGGATGGAGAGGAAGGTTACAGCCCGTGATAAGCAAATAACAATTGTTGTCATTCACACCATGGTGGTCACGCCAGGTTTATGTTTTATGCACGTTGTATTTACTCGTTAAACTCCCCATATAAACACGTCAAATCATATGTTACAGAAACATTTGTGTTGTAACACCAATCACAAAACCTCATTAAGTGTTATTTCTCAGCCTTCTGCAGCTTACCGCTCAGAACTAAATAAATCTCACTTATGTCGAAAAACTTTCTAAAAACAAACTTCAGTGTTACGCTGTAGCTTTGCACGACATGACATCATCAAGCACTGTATTCCTCTGAGTGTTATAAACGTGGGTGCTTGTGCCTGAAAATGATCTCCTGCGATGGAGCTGTTCAGTTGGAAATACACTGGTGGACATGGTTCAGGATGAATATTTGTTGTAATGATCATGAAAGACGTTTATTGTCGTCTTAAAACAGCTGCTAAGTGCCAAAATAACACCCGCATTATCCTCTAATATTTGAGTGGATTTCAGTGAAGGGACTACTTCTGCTGTCAACTGTAAGTGTACAAACTCTGCATTCATCTATACATAATAATATAAAAATATATAGAGAGTAACTGTTCCGAGTGAACAGCTGATGGGTTTTAATGGGACGCATTTTAAAAAACAAGACATAAATTCTTGTCTTTGGCCAGCGTTTGCACATAAAAGGCTAAATGTGAAATTTGTTGAATTTGTCAAATATAAGTTTGCAGCCATCAATAGCAGATTGTTGCTGCATCGCACTTTGATTCAAATGGCACTCGTCAGTTAGCGTGGAGCAAGTTATTGAAGTTATTGCCCGAACTGAAGAGGGGAAGCGATTTTCCCAGCAGAAAGGGAGTGTTGCTGAATTCCCAATGATCACTTTGGAGTGATGGCGTGCCTGTCACAAGAATGGTTGATGGGGTTTCAAACCGATTGGGCTCTTTTGTGAAACGGAGGGCAATGTGACTTTGAATTATGATTCCTTATGCATAAAGCTGGTGGTATCTAAAGAAGTTATGGTGACTGAGAAAAAAAGAAGGGTCAGATTTGTATACACGATGGCACTCACAACCCCTGCACTGCATAACTAATTCAGTTAACTCTCCCAACCTTCACTGGGACTTTCACTACAGTAAAAGCTATGAAATGAGATTCTCATGCCGACTTCAACAGTGGTGCAGTTAAAGGCTCTGGCTTCAGGAAACAAGCTGTTGTTGTTCCACATTAACTTTTAACTTTTATGGGTCATTGTACAAAATTAATTAAATATCTGAGCCGGGCCTTGCATATGTTCCTGATTATTTCCAGTCTGTCCAAGGGCCTCTGACCTCCCCACCACTTTCTACTAAACTCTAGTTTTAAGTCTTAGGGCAGAAAGTTTCAGGGCAGAAAGTTTTAGGTCCTTGCAAAAAACTATATTAAAATTTTCATTCCTCACACCCTCGCCCCCTTTCAGTCTCTTGTTGTTTTTTAAACAAATGACCACACAGAGTTAGCATTTAGTAAATAGGCCTCATGAGTTAGCTTAGCCTGACAGTTCTGCTGCGGCGGCCGCTGATCTCTTGTTAATGGAGTCCTCCTGCAGAGCCCGGCAACCCTGGTAGCCTCATTAGACTCGATGCCCGCTGTGTGAGATGAGCATGAATGGAGGGCAGCAGCACAGGGCCTTCTGGCTGCAGAGTTGGCATTGAAACTGGCATCTGGGAGCCCCAGACATGAGGAGTGTGTCTAATGGGATTAGCTGGCTGTGGTGAGAGGCAGACAGAAAAGGAGAGGTTGCCCAAGCCTTCAAATTAACTCTGCAAGACTGAAAGCAATCATCAGGGAGACGGGAGGCTGCAAGAGGACAAGTGCTGCTGGGATGGTTATCATCAGAGAGCGAGAGGGAATGGAAGGTGTCTGACCAGCAGGACTGGACTCAGGGAACATACGGCACAATACTGTGCTGACTGGAGACTGGATTTACCCAGCCAGAGAAACTAGAGTCAAGAGATTATATGTAGCTCCAGAGAGTTTACAGAGTTTACTTTCAATCTGAGAAGGAGGCAGACGATGTGATTCTTTTACCAGACTACATAAATGTACAGTAAACGTTTGGCATGAACTCAACCCATATGTGCATGAATACCTGGGAATGTGGAGGCAATAACTCGATATCATGTGCAACCCAACCTTTGCCAAGTCTGACAAATAACAAACAAACTTAAGAACAAACTTAAAAAAACTGTTTTTTTAAGTTTGTTCATCCTACAAAGCTTATGGTTCGATATCTGTCAGAGACGCATTGCGTCTATGCAGTGCTACAGAACTGCGGTTGTGCAATCAAGCAAGTGTACACCTGTTTGCTCGGGCTTCGTTTGTGTGATATGTGTGCGTGAATGTGTGTGTGAGTGACAGGCATGAGTGGATCACCCTGCCATGACAGAGTCTATCGATCAGTGTGTCAGCACCAGGGGAAAAGGTTAATCTGCCTGATGCCAGCCCCACACCTCACCCCATCGCTGGCCTGCTCCGCAGCCCGCCCCAGCCCTCTCTCTCTTATCAGGATTAGAGGAGTGTACAAAAGGGCAGAGTATTCCCAGGACACACACTGACCTTCAGTAATCCCACCAACCTGCCGCTCTGCTTATAATTAACATCAGGAACAAAGAGAAAAACCCCTGGCCGGCCGGTGTAGCGCACCTCTGGCTGGAGGACTAAAATTGGGGAAAGAAAAAGTTACAGTATATTTGGAGACTGTAAGCACACAGAACTGCTTCAGTAATACGTTTGAATAGCCAGGAGAGCCTATCTGACATTCTAGTGGTGCTGACTGGCCTATCCATGCCCCCCAGTGCACAAACCCTAGACACAGATTGGAAAAACATGCTGAACCAAGCAGGGGGGAAGAAAACTGTTCTTGGGACCAGTAGATATTACTGTGGTGAAGAAACGTTGAGCACAGAATGAGGTGTGTGTGTGTATGTGTGTGTGTGTGTGTGTGTGTGTGTGTGTAGTTGCTCACAGGGTCTTGGTTCATTTGCACTATGAGTTGTTTGACAGCATGCAGCGTAGGGTGGGCCCATGGAGAGGGATCCTGCCAGTGGCGATTCAGGTCAAAGCCCATCAGAGAACACCTGTACACACACAAGTGCGCGCGCGCACACACACACACACGAAAACACAAACACACAAAATACAGATTTAAGGAAAAACAAAAGCATGAGTAAAGATACCCTATGGAGTTGCTGAGCACGTTATGAATCAATGTTATTTAATGTAAGTGTGGGTTACTATTTTGGTTTGATCTTGCTCATGCATGAACCCTGCCATTAGTTTCAGACTGTTCAACTGATTGACAGTTGGTACTAACAAGTACAGCAATGCAATAACAAAGCAGTGGGGGAGAAAATGCTAGAAAACAAACTATGCCATTGATAATATCCTTGACGACAAAATCTCAGCGTTTTTAACTTAAAACTCTTTTATTTCATAGAGCTGAAGAAACTCCATGCTGGAGAGAGGAGAAAGGTGAGGGAACTATGCTCACCTACACTGCTCGACTCTAACAACCTATACAGCCTATACATTTAGACTGATAAATTCATACTCCAGAGTTGATTGGATACACTATGAGAGCACAACACAGAAAACCAAGTTAAATAGTTCAGCATCATTAATTTGTTTTAAAAACGCACTCTCTCTTGAGCCGCACACTTTCAGAGGGCCTGTGAGGTAGTAACTAGTTACCATGGTTAGCACATAGCTATGCCATGCAGTATGTGGGTCATAGTATGAGAAGAGGCTCATACAATTAGTTTTATTTTGGAAAAACAGCACCATGGTGGGTTAGGGGTGACAGGTGTGTTTATAGTGTTTGTGTTTTTATATCCCATCTGGCCAGAGATGCCTCAGGGTCTCCCTGCAGACAGGGACATCTGGAATACCCAGCTTACCCTGCTGCCACCAGGACCTGACCTTGCACAAATGGAAGAAAATGGATGGATGTGGATGGATGATGAGCTTTTTTTAAGTTGTAGGTTTTTTTTTTTAACATCATCACATCCACTGGATGTAAACACATTTTTTTATGTTTGGTTTTTTGAACTGGTCACAATGGCTTCAATGTAAACAAACCTTTTTACTGAGGCCCTCGTTAATGATACTCATACTCATAATGATGATTTACTCAAGCCGTGGAGAAAATGAGAAGGTTTACTGACAAACCAGTAGTAGTTAACGTTGAACTAACCGTGGTCTTACTAAGTTATTCAACAAATCCACTGTCAACTCTTTCTTTATCTCTGCTTGCTGTTACTTTCTTGTTTGACTCCCTAATGGCTAAGTGCACTGCATGGTTGTACGTTGATGCTCTCAAGTAAGAGGCTTTTGGCAGCGAGCTCGTGGCATGGGGCCCTTTTTAGGAGGACACACTATTCATGGCCACAGGCAACTGCCTGCCTCGCCTCCCCTCATGCACTGCCCCAGGCCATGAAAAACATACTCAGCCCAGGTTAACTGCCATTGATTCTTTGCTCTGTGTGTGTCCCGTCAAGACGACTCTACACTGGGTACTGCTGGGATGGCTGTGTGGTATCACCGACCACATGACAGTGTGTGGTCGGTCAACTTTTTCACTTTCTTTCAATATTCTGCTCATTGTCAGTGAGCACAAGAAAATGTCTTTTTAAGGAGCCACCAATCACAGTCAACAATTTTATAGAAATTGTCACTGTTGGAGGGCGACTGAGATTACGCCACTGCATTTTTGTTGTCAGAGGTGAGGCTCTGCCACTAGATGGCACTCCCAAACACATTACCGGCAAGCTGCTGATGCTTATCTCAATGTGCATTAGTATTCCTGAGGCTGAGCCTATTAAGTAAAAGGCAATTATGAATAAGGAAAAGACAAAAGCGGAAAACAGAGGAGAGGAGGATACCCACAGCGCCGCAGCAATAGTGTTGAAGACAGAGAGGAGGAGAGGGTGGACACAGAGACTGTCAGAGACTGTCAGAGACTGTCAGAGAGAGCCTATGGCCAAACAACATCATCTAACCAATTCACTGCTGAGAGCTATATGAATTCATTAAGATCCCCAATGGTGGCATTAAGAGAATATAATCCCATGAGCTGGATAACGTAATGTAATTAAGAATTAAAGTGTGCACATGTATGTGTGCGTGAGTATGTGTGTGTTTACCTGTAGTTGCCAAGGTAGACACCATCAGGGTTTAGCATGGGGACAATTTTGAAGATCACATGATCTCTCAGGATCTGAGCCACGGGATGCTGGCTCACCAGGAAGTCAATCACACCTATCACATACACACACACACACACACACATGCACACATACACACACACACACACACATAGACGTACATACATCCACAAACACAGAGAGAGAGAGAGAGAAACAGAGCTGAGTAGAAAACCTAGACAAGATTGCGGTTAATTGAGTTTTGAGGAACAAAGGGAGAAGGAAGGACAGCGCGGGGCATCATCAGATTCAGGGGAGGAAGAAGAGATGTCAAGTCTGCATCAATACAAACGGAATGGAGTTGATGGTGCATGGAAAAACAGACAGCACAAAGCAGGCCAGAAGCCAAATCACCTGAGTCATGGTGATGCACTGCACACTGAAACACACACAGGCACCGTAAGACATTGTAGATAGATAAATATGTAAATGAGATATACAGACAGACAGGTAGATAGACAGAGGGCAGTACAAAAAGTAGGGCTGTGCCCTCTGTCTCCCTCTCCACCTGCTACCTATAAACAAGGAAGTAAGACCCAGAAGGAGTGAACCTGCCCACTCACCTCAGTTCAAGCAGGAGGAGAGAAATCAAAAGAGTCATTAAATCCTGCAAAGTCGTCTTTTCGGGCTGCGGTACAACACAAGGAGACAATTTCCCATAGGTTCCTCAGCTTTTCAAGCTGTTTTTATTAGTTTTGCGTCGGACGAGCTTAAGAGCGAAGACAACACAATTTCTATGATAGCCTCAAACAGTTTGTCTGGAGATATTACATCAGAACAATGTGGTTCTTGTATCTATTCCTGTCCCATGTATAAACTCTGGTTCACTTGCACAGCCTCGGTCTTATTTATTTATTCACAGGAGAAACTTTATCAAGTCATGTGTTTTGTGTTTTTTTAAAAAAAAACTTTTTTCACTATCAATAATGTATGCAGCAAGGATTTTTCATTTTTCTTAAAGTGAATACCAACTGCCCTTGGGTCTTTAATTACATACGGTATTATAGAATGCCATGTGCTCCCATGTCAAAGAGAACATCTGTCACCTTCAAATTCACTGAAAACAACATAGATCATAAAGTCTACCATGTGGCCATAAAATACCAAACAACACACAGATCAGCTGCGAGGTGCAGCATCTAAATCAATCCACTAAAACAGGGCATGGAATGCCATTAAAACTGTACCTTGACAGATAAAGGAGGCGGGGGACTCTCCAGGGTGAACACGAGCCGTGAGAAACACCAGCTTCTTCTCCCTCTCTGCACTCAGGTGGTCTGGGGAGGGGCAGGGGTAGGGGTGGGGGTGATGTGAGGGAAGGTAAAGACAAGGGAGAGTTATTGTTATTGTTAATACACAGTTTTGATGTTAACTTGGGACCACAGTTAATACAGTGGATAAAGATGTATATTGCTGGAGACCTCTCTGTCTGGAGGACACAATGGCCAGATGAGATGGACCTTTGACACGTTTTTGAGCATTTCGGTCACTTTACCGTTATTGTTTCAATGAATTGTTGGATACCTGCTGTGAACTGGTAGAGGGGTAAACCCCAGAAATAGAAGCCAAGATCAAAACCCAACAAATTTGCATTACATTAAGTCAAATGAACCCTCATCTGTATGAGGTTATGTTAATCTCATATGCGGAGGATCATTTTTGACCACATTTCATAAATAATCTACAACATGAAGGATCAATAATAAAAAGAAAAACAAGAATACAGCATTCTGCATTTCCAGCACTTTTAAAACACATAAAGGTCAAAATTTAGCCGTTTTCCTAGCCAACGTTTCTTCTCTAATCTGCTGTTACTAATAGATGAAAGTGATTGCGTGGTTCATTGCTATACACAAAGTTAATATCTTATCGATTCTTCCTCCCTCCTCTGCTGAGCAGAGAAAATGCTAATTAGCAACAGGCTACGCACCTTTTCTCTCCCCTTAATCCCAGTTTTGCTTCAAAGTGGGTTTTTTTTGTGAGCGACCGCGTGCGTGCGTGCGTGCTTGTGCACATGCGTGTCTGTTGGGTCGTAAACAATAAAGCGTTGTTCCATTTAACTCTCCCTCTGATTTTATTTTGCTTTTCTCCCCCTCTGCCCTTCACGGAGACAAATGGCTTTGCCATTCAGGAGTCTCTGCGGAGCGGCCCGGCCCGTTTGTTGTAAATGTGAGTGCTTGCGGTTTGGCCGGCCGCTGGCTGCTTGGTGGCTGTGAAATTCCATCACTTAGAAAACTCTGGCCTCGACCCCGGGCCACCACACGGGCTTTTAATACAAGAACACGGACACTTGGATACATACACATTGTACAGTGCAGTGCTGCAATCAGGGAAGGAAAGAAAAAAACAACATAAACACACGCAGCCCACAGTAAACCCAAGAACCCAGAACACTGAGGCAGCTGCCAAGGTCCCGACTGTCGGGGAATTCAACCATTGTGGCCATGCTACATTTAGTCTCAGCGCCGGTGTGCCCTTGCTGCTTTATCTTCCAGCAGGCTCCTAGAGCTTACAGTGGATACACTGTTTATCCCACACCGATGTGTAAGCGTGTGCACATGTGTGTGTGTGTGCGTGACTTTGCACATGACTGTCTCCTCGGGGCTCTCACAAATGCTCCCCAAGTAGTTGTTGTGTTTATGTGTCTGTGCCTTTGCAATCTTCTGTATCTGGCTGTGCGCAGCCAAGCATTGTAGCACAAAATTAACTCCCACTATACCATAGGCGCTGCAGCATCCAGAGGGAGCCCGCAGGACCAGGACACCACAGCTGGGCTCGACGTAAAGGAAAATCTAATTTCGTCTTAGGTGTAGGTGACATATAATATGAAGGTTAAGGTCAAGCTTCGGTTGAGTCTCAAGAGCATAGTTCTGCAGTAGCGTCTGCTGCCCTCTAGGTGTCAGTAGAGATAAGCAGGCAGGAGTGTCGTTGAACGAAAGGCAGACGTATAGAATAAAGGGATTAGACTGAAAGACGGTTTTCAGAGTAACACGAATGATCATACTCTGATTTCTGGAATAGTTCAGTTTTCTTTAAATTGTAACAGAAGAGAACTGCAGCGTTTCAGCCACAAACGACCTTCATGAATATGGCTGGCACTTCATTCCAATAAGGATCAAACATTTGTATTCCATTATCTACTTTGTTTACCTGTCTTTATTTCTGAGATGTGCTACATTTTCCTCTCGCATCAGTGCATTATTAATACTGGCTTTGCATTCTGTGTGCGTGCAACTAACGGTTATTTAACTTGGTGATTATCTGCTGATTATTTTTGCGATTAGTTTGTTAATTATTTAGTTTGTGAAATGACGGAAAAATATTCAAAGTTGCTGGGCAGAATTTCCCAAGGCCCACGGTGACATCTCTAAATTCCTTATTTAGTTTCAGTTCAAACAGTTCAAAGTCCCAGATCAGTTGTTTATTGATATAAAATTATTGATATACTTGGCATCTAAATTTATTTGTGACTTCAATTCCTCACCGCAGCGACGCTGGGTTAGAATTACCTACTTCTGTCTCTAATTCATGAGCCTGGTTAAACTACTTCATCAATGTGTCTTTGGGCCTGTCGCAGGACATGACGGGGGGGGGGGATAAGAATTAGGAAGTGAAGGACAAAGAGAGAGAAATGAAGTGAGAAGTGAAATGTGTGTAGGAGTATATGCTACAGTAGGAGGGTGGAGGGTGAGCAGGGGACAGTGAGTGAGTGCAAGTAGCACAGGCACAATTTATGCCCACACTTCCAACTTAAAGTGCCGCTCTCAGCATATTTCTCACCTGCCAAAGTCACGTGCCGCACTGCACAGCTCATTCTCTTGCAGTTCATCAGGAGGAAATAAAGAATTAAAGACGGTCAAACCACCATCAGCTCTGATAAATACGTTATAGCGGAGAGGAGAAAGTGTGTGTGGAAAACAACATAAATCTAACGGCTGTTGAAGGTCAGGCCTGATAGCGCTGGTCAGCTCCTTCTGTGACGCCACCGGGGGAACTCTGGCTTCAGTCTCATAAGCTGTGACATGATGTCATTATGGGAGCTCTCCTTCATCATTCTTCAGCAGCTACAAAGGAAGCCCTGTCAAGACATTTCCAAACTTGAACAATAATTAGATTTGGTGAGGGGCAGATTTTGCTTTCTTTTTAATCACATTGGTGTCCAAACTTTCCTCGTGTGGAAGGTTGAGGGATCCTTTTAAGACTGGCACTGAACCTTATGACTACAGTTATTTTATAGGAGGCCAAACAGCTTCTTAGATTTCATATCAAAACTGATGAAATATGGATATCCAAACTGTTTGGCACGCTGTGAAGAGGGGAATATAACTCAGTAAATACTGCAGCCCAGCTCCACACTGCACAGTGATACAATAAAAAAAAAAACAATGTCACACAGGCCACAGCTTTATACCACATTATACAAGTCTCAAACCAAGGCCCCTCTATATCTCCGTCTCACCCCTCTCTCTGCTCTGTGGGTTTTACACTGTAATAAATTAGCCTCACTTTAGTGAGATGGCAACAAGACACGCTTGGCGCCCTGCTCAGCGCGTCATATCGAGGATGGGCGCGAGCTGTAAATTGTCACCGCCGCTGAATTTATACAGAGCCTTGGGAGGCGTTGCAGCGCCGTGTACTGCCCAGCCGAGTGAGCCCCAACAAGCATCAAAGCCCCGCACGTCTTCACACCCCCGTCGCTCCATACACTGACACCACCCTCTCTCCCACCTCAAGGACAAACAGAAAGAGGGAGGAGGAGGAGGAGGAGGAGGAGGAGGGGAAACAGGGAGGGATGGGGATATGGTTGAATTGCAGGGGGCTCTAAAGTGATAAGAGTTTTATGATGCTGTTTTCTTCTTTCTCCAGTATTTGACCAGGTCCCTGACTTAAACGTTGTGTTTGTGTGTGGAGGTGCTGCAGAGCCTGTGGCGTGTCGCAGATTTATTCAGCATCCGGCTCATCGTGTTGTGGGGAGGCAGAGCCACTGCCAAGGCCTCCTCACACACCAGTCATAAAGCAGCCCGTGTCACTTCACATATTACACAGCTAAACTCTCAGAGAGGTGGGGGAGTGCGGCGATGAGTCCATGCATCACCGCCGCTCAGTTCTCATGAAATGGAAATGTCGCGTCTTCTCCGAGCTTTTCAAATGGCTGGGAAAAAAGGGGGCTAAAATGGAAAGGATTTTTACAGGGACAAGTAGACAGACAAAGACGAAGAGGACGGGCGATAAAGAGGACAGAGGACAGAGTGAAGGGGAGACAGAGAGACAAACACAAAGGACAAACAGCGAGACAGATGTGAAGAACAAAGGAAAGCAGTGGAACATATGGAACCTGTCACAACAACCAGTGCCTTCAGTTGTTAAACCATAATCCTGTCAGAATGACTCTTCTCCCCGTTTGTTTACTGTTTGTTATCTATTATTTCAGTATGTTATTCAGGCCAGAGGCAGAGCAGAGTTTCAAAGCCTCCAACACATCAAAATAAAACTGGGAAATACTAAGTGCTGTTATTTCTGCTGGCTTAAATGTTGGCGGAAAAAAATATTAAGGTCTAAAGTGAGTTTGTTAGTTTAGAAGAGTGAGAAAAAATCTCACTACAAAAAAAGGATATGACCTTAGTGTTGCCGAAAGATGTTACAGGCAACTTTATAGTACACTATTTTGCATAGTTTATGTATTTCTAAACCATTAGAACTCTCTCGCTCATTATAAATGATCACAAAGGTTGCACAGGCTGCTAGAGCAAAGCATCCACTCTAATTATATTTACATATTAACGTTATAATCATGCCGACAAAGCAGTTCTGACTTCAGATGGTCAGAAGAGAAAGAGACGGACAAAGGCAGATGGATGGAGTGACCTTGTGAATGACACGTCTCTGTGGTTTCTGATGGACTGAGTCACCTCTAATTCTGAAACATCTGACTACACCTTCGCTATGTCATTTACTCTCCACGCCTGGACTCCACCCCCTCACCTTCACTTCCTCGCTTTTTCCTTGGCCCTCGTCGTGGCTATATAGGGTGTGTATGCAGCCGAAGACAGTAATCAGAAGCCGAGATGTGGTGGTCAGAGGTACGTGCGAGTGCGAGTGTGTGTCTGTGTTTAGGTTTGTGTGTGCAAGGGAGAGAGAGTCTAGAGAAGGGATAACAATGGCCGTATTGAGACACTCCAATTGGCATGACATCCAGACGGACGGGTGGTAGAGGGGTGGAGGGGGAGAAAGAAGTAGAAAATAGAAAATAAGGAAAATCAAAACAGGGATGAGGACATGGAGAGACAGTGGCACAAAAAAGAGAGGTAGACAGAGAGAGAAAGAGAGAGAGAGAGAGAGAGGTGCGAGTAGAGGAAACCCTTGAGGAGACAGCATGTAAATAAGCCAACGGCAGCCCTCTTAAGTGGAGATGAAGAGGCGGCAGGATAAAAAGCTCTGAGCACTGTGTGATTATGGATCAATTTGCCGCAATCAAGCCCCCTTATGGTTCGTCCCTGTGAAATGGAGAGATTTCTGCTCCTCAAGGGCAGCTGTGATGACGGTGGAGGTCGCAGACGACAGGAGCGGCCGAGTGGCAAAGGGAGATGTGTGAACAGACATGTGAGCATCAGACGGCGCGGGAAGGAAGGGGAAGCGCTCGGTCTTAAACAAGGCGCCGGTCGGACATCAGCATTCAAGCCCTCGCTGCAGGGCATTCTAATTATGTTAATGGAAAGAGGTGGTGGTGAGCGGCGTGCCTTTAGCCATCAATGACCATGCTCTGGTCCTCTTACTGTCACAAACGAATACTCATGGTGATTCACCATGACAATAATGAGGGAGGGCTCCTCTATTTCATACACGATTTCAATTTCAGACATGACATTGACTTAAAGCAGCGGATTCGTGTAACGGCGTGCACACGCCACAGTCAAAGAGCACTACAGGGGTCAAGGTCCAGTTAATTAAGGGGGGTCTATAAGCAGATATGGAATATAATATTCATAACTATGTATCCATTTATATCCACGTGAAACTATGAAATATTTTATTTTTCTACAGAATAGAATAGCAGATCCTCCTCCATGAAGTCCGACATGTTTCCACAGCACACAATGGTTCTCCGACTCAAATGGAAGTGGAGAAGGTTGAGTCTGGTGACCACACTCGACAGAGACGTGACTTTGCATCCGGACTACACTTACATACATCAGAGGAATTAAGCCACTGAAGGGCAACGTAAACAGGATTTTCCGAGGTCGTGGGGTCACTCTTAAACACAACAAGCCTTAGGCATTGAAAAACAATCAGATCCTGTGTGTATCTGTTTATCGATATCCCACCAAAGGTGAAGGATATCAAAAATTAAACGCCTAATTCCCTTTTGGGAGTTTCATTGATATTCACTGAACAGAGCTAACAGCAGCAAGGTTGAATAAACCATTTCCTTCAGTGTGTTTATCACTGTGTCACACGCAGTGTGCGTCGTTATAACCATTGTGCGTTGTGTGTAAGTGACCCGTTATTCTTTGTCTAGGGCCAACAACAACTTCAAGCTTTTCTTCACACCTTTCAGAAGCTGCCTGTGTCTCTTTCGGTCACACACTGTTTTGTGTGACCGTTGAGAACGAGTGTGATCGACAGTCGGCGCAGAGTGCGAGATAGAGATTCACTGAGCGAGAGACAAAGAGGGCGCTCTGTCGCGCATCAAAAGCAACGGGCCCTTTAAGGCGATGTGATGCGGATGTCTGGTGCAGAGTCAGAGACGTGGACTGCTTAGGGTTTCAAGGCATTGGTCACAGGCCTCTCTGAAACTCTGACTTCTCCTCGCTCGCCGTCGGAAAAGGATGACAGGAGGAGGAAAACATGAAAAGCTGGGATGGCTGGTCTGTGCACGGCGTGATACGGAATCAGAGGCGGCCAGTAATAGCATTTTTTGAAGAACGAGCCACTGAACTTTAAGGGTTGACTTTCTTGAAAGGACAAGTTACAAATAGGAAGAAAGGAGCCGGAGAAATGATTTCCCAGGGATATACCCCCCACTGCGTTGCCCTATCGCTGCTCCACAGTGTCGGAGTGTGTTACTATATGTGTGTGTGTGTGTGTGTGCACTGTACAGGACTGTGTGTTTGGACAATGCAACATACTCGAGGAAAAATGGCTACATGTGGACAGGAAGGACGGTTTGTTTTTAAATGTCATTCAGAACACTGGCGTTCAGAGAGAAGCTGAAACTAAAGCAGAGCAGCACAGACAGACAGGAATGATCTGTACTCTTTTTTTTTTATTACTCCACCTCTTCCTACCTATCAATAATTTCTGAGCCGCGGCCGGCCTGAAGTAAACAACCATAGTGCATCCCGGCTTTAATAACTACCATTACCCCCTCCGAGCTATGTTTTTCAGTCAATTTTTCTTCCTTTTCGATTCTGTTTGATTCCACCCTCTTTTCTTGTCTCCCATCACATTTTCCTCCTCACATCTCTACACGAACTTACAGTGTCTGCCCATCACGTTCGGTCTGCAGCTCCGCTCAACAGTCTGCACACACACACACACACAGCATAAAACCACGTGTATGAATTTCAGTGTTTGTGTGTGTGCGGTCTTGTGTGCGTTGCGGGCATCAGCACGGGTCGGCAGCAGCAACAATGTCATGCAGCAGTTTAGTAACAGGCCATTACCTCGTTAATACCAGCCTAATGGGTGGTCTGCTATTTATTTTAAACCACAGTCATCTTTGTGTCATTATCAGCCACTTAGTGCACTACTTAAATCAACAGTCCGCTAGGACACAGCAAACACAATAACAACATAACAAAGACAACCTGTTAATTGGCCCTGTCTCATTAGCACCACAAAAATATAGAGCCAAACATATTTAGCTTTCAACCCTTTCCCAAGTTACACAGTTTCCAGATGTGTAAGGATGTTTTTACACTTTGCAAAAAACAATTGTTTTCGTTTTCGACGTTAAACCGATTCAGTCCATACACCCAAAACAAACTCGGCCAAACTAGTTTTGTCTTCATACAGTGAAAACAGCGTTAACTTGTTTTTACTACCTGTGATTCAAAAAGACTTACGTTTATTACATGTTCTTCACCGGACCAATCTGCCATCTAGGTCCTATTTCCTACGACATTACATGGACTATTATTTTGTTTTATTTTAAAATAACTTTCCTTTGACATCAGTTGTAATTTGTCGTTTGTGATTGCCTAACCTACCATTGCCTTTTTAGTTCCACACATTTGACCTGTGGGGTAATTTGACCGTTTCCTGATTTCGTTATCATGATTAAAAAGGGTAAAAAAAAAAGAGTAATCCATCTTCTCATCTCTCTGTGAGTTAACTGAAGGAAAGGATTTAAAAGCAGTGTAACACCTGCTGCTAATACGACTCCCTGATAAAGCTGACATTAAATGTCTCAGATATCATCAAGGTTTATCGCCAGAAAATTAAATGACTCCTGATATATCTGTAAAAAATGAATTTTTTATTACTGTGCATTTGCTAAAAGAAAAAAGACAGGTTGTGCACATAAATTGAAACCGTCATTTCAACACTAAAAAAACACCAACTTGCGTACTTTTAAAGAGTTATATTACTGCATGCAAAGTGTGTGTGTACAAAGAAATCTTTCACGCATGAAATTAAGTGAATTGTATTTGAACTCATGTCTCCTGTTTGCATCTTAACCCTCCCACCCCACTCCTCATTGGCTCGCCTGACGCAAAAACTGCATTCTGGTTGGTTTGGGCATCATGCGGTTGCCGTGACAACTTGGCGGCAGAGCCGCTGGAATGGATATGTGTGTATGTGTGTTCGCGTATACTTTGTTTGAAGTGGCAGGCCTTTTCAGCGGCTTTGATCAGGGAAATGTTTGTAGTGGGGGTAAACCTGAAGAACAAACAGGACTGCAGAGAGATTAGCGATCTGCGGAACACGCGCGCACGCACACTCATGCATACACACAAACACGCCGGCTGTCTAAAAGTCAGCCCTGTGAATAAAATCAGCCACGCATAGACAGACGGCTCCACGTTCCCGCTTTCTCAGGTGATGAAGCGGAGACGAGAAGGAGGCGAGTCTGACATTCCTCTGTTCTTTCCCTCTCCTTCACACCCTCTCAGCTGATGTTTTGAAGAAACACCAAGAACAATTGATTTGTTCTTGGTGAGTACGACCTGTATGTGTATGTGTGTGTGTGTGTGCTGGAACAGTGTCAATTCATCAGCGCTGAGTAGAGGCCAGTTGAGTGCTTTCGCAGTCAAGCTCTGACACATGGACCCCATGCTCCTTCATCATGCTATTCTCAGCAGTAAGTAGCATATATGCGTTTGTGCATCAGTCAGTGCGGGTGTGGGTCTGAGAGGACAAGCACAACGTGTGACCCAGGAACTGTGATTCAGACAAATACAGTGCGCTGCAACTCTCTGGCATCACCTGACCCCAACCCAGATGGACAGCACTGCAGCTATTCTCAGAGTCACGTGCGCATTACTCAGACCCCAAGGTAGGATGGTAAGTCATCCACTGAGGTCGCTGGAGATGTTGTGTCTTTGAAGAGTGGAGGTACAAGGCTGAAACAAAAAGTGCTCCTCATCTCAGTCAGCAATTGGACAGAATGGAAAGCTGTGGGCCCAACTCCCAAACTACTGCATGGTATCAGAATAATACAGTGTGCTAACACCATGAAATGAAATAAATAACTATCACCCTTTGATCGCTTTGTCCCAAGATTTACATGCTGAAGAGAAATCTTTGGGTTCAGCGGATCGCTTGCCAGCATCGATCATCCGGGTCACAATTAAGAAAGTAATCTATTTTTCTCTTTCCGTTCAAATCTTCCAACTTAATTGGTAAAGTTGTATTTGATCTACCTCTGAACGGATCTCCACTTTGCTGCCCTTTATCTGATGTAGCAAAAGATGAAATGGTTTCACTTTGCACAAAACAAATCACAAAGCAACTGCCTGCACTTTTAACCCTGAAGGAGAATTATTCATTTATACCTGAATTTTGCAAAAAAAAAAAAAACATTCCGAGGACACAAATAACAAACATCAGACATCAGTGCCACGTGTAGCACAATCAATCCAAAGTGTACTGTTCCTTTTACAAAAAGAGGGAGGTCGGTAAGGCAAAAAAGGAGGTGGCCTGATAAAACCCTGAGACGTACGTCCTAAAGGCAGCAGATTATAAAATGGCAATGCAATATTAATTGGTGATGATGTGTGCCAGGGAGTACAGGGTTGTCTAGGGTTTGTCTCCCTAAGGAAAGGCTGTCAGGAGCTGAGAGAGACAGGCGGGATGGATCCTTGACCTTGTCTGTCAGCTGGAGAGGAGGGCTGGGATTGGAGACCCCCAAACCCTGTGACACTCAGATCAACACCCTGACAGTCTACAGCGAGCCTGCTGGGACACAACGTGGCACCAAGACAGACAGAGTGGCAGAGTCAGGGGGGGGGGCGGACAAAATGAATGTGAACTCCACAGTGTATCATAAAAAATGAAAAGTATGCTAAACTTTATAAAGCACAGTGTGGTCTGTGGTCTTGAATAGGGAGATATTTATTAACTAAATATAAATTTGTAACATTGACAGTGTGGCAGTGTCATTCAGTTAAGTGTAATTTGCCATAAAAACACTATTATTGTGTTATTTAGTGCTCACTGATAAGACAGAAAAAATATTGGAAAAAGTACATGTGGATTCAAGTAGCGTGGCACAATATCTGTACGCTTTAATGAGAAGCAAGAGTTGAACTTTTACACATAAGTGCCACTGTTCCTGTTTGCATGAGGACAGCACTGTAATTGCTTTACTGGATGAAATGTCGAAAAAATGTACACATTATTCCCCATATTGAAACAATCTATTTTTACCCTCTCAGTGGCTGAAGGCTTTGCACCCAGCAAATCCGTGTTTCCATCTCAAAACAGTTGGAAAAGACATTTTTCTAAGAGAATAAGCTGCAGTCAGAGGGTGCTGAGCTGACCTGGGTCATCTCTGATGATGGGAGGATGGAAGCAGAGCCCTGAGGGAAAATGAGCTCTGCTTGTGCACTGGTGACTGTGCAGTACAGTACAGTGACCTTGAACCCACTCTCCTTTCTTCCTGAAACCAAGCCATCAACAAATGGACCAGTGATGGAGATGGGTTTGGTGTTGTGGTAAGAGAGGATATAAGAATTAATTATGTTATTAATATGTTCTGAGGCCTGTGATCTGTCTGGCTGTTTCCTCCCTCCTGCCCATTGCCAGCTGGGACTGACTCTAGCTCCCCCAGTGATGACATAACCTATAAATATTTGTTATAGTACTAATACAGATAGGTACATATGAATGTCTATGGCATATTTGTTAAATTAACACAACACACACACACACACACACATACAGCACAAAGGGAGAGGAGCAGCGTTACTGACAAAGATCATGACCCCATAAAAATAACAGACAGAACTCATAATGGTTTTGGATATTTTCCTTTCATGGCGTGAAAACTGGTATTTCACAGAATGGCAATTGCTGAAGAGGGACTGGATGAGGCAGCACAAGCATATGGGCGAGAGCCACGTGTCACCCGGGGACACACAAACACTGGACATATGTCAGCTTCAATTAACCCTCTTCCATCTGTCTGTCTCTGTTTCTTACAGGATCTCATCTGGGTCAGCCTGTGCACTAAATCCCTACGCAACATTAAAAAAAAAAACACACCATACCTGCACAAAGACAAGAAACTTTGTTGCATTTCCCCTTTGTGTCACATCAAATGCAAAGTCCATTCCCCCCTATTGGCTTAAACCATCAACTGTCAAAACAGATCTACCATTGTAAATTATCAATGCAATGGACCTCAATTATTCAGGCTACCCAACAGTGAGTTGTGCTGACAGTGCCGTGGAGTTGCCTTACGTACTACTGAGTGTCCCTCCAGAGAGCCGATCTAAGTTTTCCTGCTCTGCAGTCAGTGGCAAACTCCCCACTGCTGCCGAAAGGTTAACATCAGCCGATGGATGTAGAATACGAAAATGCATGATGGTTTTACCGTATTTGCAGCATGATATTTTTATATACAGTCTTTATACACAAGAGCATGGCAACAGAGAAGCTGGTCAAGTATGAATAAGAGACAAAAAAAAAAGACAGGAGTCAGATGTACACAAGTGGAAGAGAAAACGTACACCTTGTTTTCCCCTGTCTTACCTCGTTTTGTCCTTTTAACCCTCATTAAATTCAACGCCACATTACAGTAGCATCCGTCGCACACGTCCCCCCATCCAGGCGAACGGGGCTGTTGACGCGCGTGCCAGAGACAGAGTGAAACGTCATGCTGTAATGCTATTTCCCTGAGTCTGACAAATGAGGCCCCCGACAGCGCTGCGCTGCCGGCAGTTACCAATAAAAGAACGCATCAATCCAAATAGCTCTCCAGCCCCACCTGTCACACAGCTGCACATTTCCCTTCCACTCGTGGCACACACACACACACACACATACAAACATCATACACACAAAAATTATATGTCACAGACACAACATCTGTGAGTCCCTACCCTTCGTTCCTCACCAGCATTTCCTCCTCCAACCTCCGACACCTTATGTCAGATCCCTTTCCTCTCCCTCTGCCCCCCCCATCCCCACCTCCATGACACCTAGCTGTGTGCAGGTGTTATGCTGCTGGCAAACTGTCAGCTTGAGTCTCCTTTACTTAAACACACACACACAACACAACAAACACACGCATACGCTTACTGCTGGGCTCCAACGTAAGCGGCCGACTCTGTGAACTGGTGTCCACACAGCGAGCCAGATCCCACTCTGACTGTCAACACATGAAGGAAGGCTAACAGCGAGAGCGCTAAAGGTTAAACAACGCTGGCCGGGGAAATCGCCGGGCGAGAAACTGAACATTCAAAATCTTTGGACATGGAGCGAAAAAAAAAAAACATTTATTCCAATATTGTAGTTAAAGAGCATTTTCATCAGCATCACCATCAGCATCACCATACTCATGTATTTCAGCCACACACTGACATAGTGTTAATGTACTGGCTGGAAAGGTAATAATGTATGATAAACGATTCCTTGTGTGGCACCAACACACACACATACTGAACATAGACTGCTTGGTGACCTCTGGAGCTGTGAACATGGAGCTGGTGTCAGTCTGCATGGCCCAGGGTCATCTAACAGCTCCAAACAAGACTCTCATTAACACCAGGCCATTAAATGCACCTGCTGACACTACGTGTGTGTGTGTGTGTGTGCGCGCGTGTATCTCTTCACAATGGACTTAGGGTCCAGTGACGAGGGTTGTGTATGTCAGTAAAGAATTCTTTATTGGCTCCATTGAACCTGTTTTACCTTAAGTACCTTAATATACTTCATGTATTGTTATTCACAATGAAACTGGGCTACATTTACGTCCCCTCATCCATTCTCCCGTTAAATGATGAAAGAGGAAGCACAGTGCAGTCGTGAAATTACAGAGCTACCTTACCGACTCTATTGTCACCAGAGGAAAATTAATGCAGCCAGCTACAAACCACAGTGATTATGGTTTGAAGTTCTTTGGCATTTAGCTCACGCATTATTCAAAGGTACTTAAGGTAAAATCCACATCCACAGTGCTACTTACTTTTAATATAATAATACTGTGTTTATGCTTGATTATGGCAAATAAAGAATAGGATGTTTGCGCTGATTCCGATGAGAGTATCAGTATGAATGTAAACGGAGGACACTGTTTTGTTGTTGCACGCGTTAGAAGGCGATGCATCTCAAGGTGACAGGTGTTCAGTAACCAGCTTATTGACACCACTGTATGAAGAGAAATTACAAGCGACAGATGATCCGCGTTTTGCGCTGTTTATGCTCTGCTTCGTGTACACAACAAGCTGAGCGCTAATCTAATACTGACGTGCATGCTCAGGCATGTGTCCATAAACAGAGCGCGCATGTATTCTGTTGTCGTGAGTTGCGGGAGGATTCATGCACCAGTGCTGTCATGGTTTGCTAGAAGTAGTATCATTTATCATAATTGATTAATTATACAACAACTTTTATCCATTCAATCATCCCCTCACTGACTTCCTCTGCTACACGACCGGAGGAAAGATACGTCTGACTCCCTTCTCTCAGACTGACATGCCATGTCTGTTTCACTTCCTTCAAATGACCATTTATATAAAGAAGTGAACAAAATGACCACTGCTAGAACATAAAAACTGTTTTCCTTTCTCGCTTTTCTCCACCCAGCTCCTTCTCATTATTTTATTTGTTTCGTTTAGGAGGCTAAAAGAAAACACAAAATGAGGAGAACTGAAATGCAAAATTAACTTTTCATCTCTGATAACAAACAAACTCTTTATTGGATAACAGTGAATTACAAAGCGAAGCTTGAGACAACTCAGGTATGTAAATGTACACAAGCAGGAAAATGGCCTGAATCACTCAGCTCAGCTTTGTGGATCTATAGATACTGAGGTAAAAAGATGTCTAACATCCCAGCTCATCATCAGAGAGGCGGGCAGGTAGTGTCGCATACAGATTGACTGCCCTTGAAATCCAACAGAATTGCTAAGCTTGTAACAAGCTTTACTTACTATATTAAATTATCATTAAAATTCTATTAGCACAATTAGTCATTTTCCATTTTAAACAACACATCTGCGATGACAGGGGCATAGCAAAAAAGGGGGGGGGGGGGGGGGGGGGGGGGGGGTGGGGGGGGGGGGGGGGGGGGGGGGGGGGGCAGGTGCATTGAGGAGAATAGAGAGAGGAGAAAAGTTAAAAGTTACAAGAGCGAGAAGCAGGACGAGCAAAAGGAGGAGAAGAGAGAAGAGGATATGAAAGGGGAGGAGAGGTGAGTCGGGAAGGAGAGAGGCGACGAGCGTGAGCAGTGGGAGATGAATATTAAGCAGCTGTTGTGATTAGGGTGGTGGTGCAGAGTGGCACTGTGACAGTGACATTGGGCGCCTTTGGCAGCCCCTGTCATGGTGATTCACTGGAACCTGCTTCATTTGGACCATAATTAGCTTAAATGTTCTGAGAATAAAAAATTCATCATCGCTTTGAATCTTGTTAATTGGGGGAGCCGTCTGCATTAATAGAGGCCATTTTGGAAGCTTTGTGTTTAAGTGTGCATGGGTCTATGTGTGTGTGTGTGTGTGTGTGAGAGAGAGTGTGCGTGCATGTGCGCATACACAGGTACGTATGTGTGCCTCTGTATGTAGGAGAGCCCAGTTTTACATCTGCTTATCCGGGGAGCTGCTGGATTCCAGACTTTACCAGGTTTTATCACTAAAGCAAATAGGCTTTTAAAAAATGATAGGGACCTCTAAATAAGAGCTACAGTCAGCATATCTTCTCAGTCGTACAGTTTACTGGCACTGTTTAGACATGCATGTGGATGATGCTACAGATGCATAGAAACTAGGTATACTGTATAAGGAACGCGGGAAGCAGAGCCACTACCAGTGTGACTTGTAGTTGATCAATGTGTGTGAAGAACAAAGGCAGAATAAATCAGTGTTGCAGTTTGTTAACCCAGCAGACACTTTTTCATAGCGGCAGAGACAGAAATATAGGAAGATTTAGCTTAACTCATTACTGGCAACAGAGATAATGCAATAAATACACTTATTGCACATCTGGCATACAGACGTCTGCTCCATGGTGCACATGAAAACATACGTGTAATATGTGGAACCGCTCAAAATGGTAACCCAAAACCATTCATGAGGAAATTTGACAATAAAGTGTTGCACATACAATCACTAAACAAGATGAATGAGTGGCTCGTTGTTACTTTATATTAACTATCTATGGTAATAGATACAAAGGCAAAATGTGCGACCATCACGCCAGTGTTTAACCCACTTATGTCTTTGCATTTGATGAATAAGAATAAAATGATTATTATCATGCAGTTATTATATTAGTTGTTTACATTTGGACAGTGAGATTAGATGCAGGTTTTTGTGCAATGGCTGGATTACAGTGCTTTTACAGAAATCAGGAACATATCCAGATTAAAAGCAGGCATCGGGGCTAAAATGTTTTTTTTATGTACGTGTCTGATGTCACACGTGTGTGCTGATAA
Source organism: Trinectes maculatus (assembly GCA_016785345.1). Taxonomy (NCBI): domain Eukaryota; kingdom Metazoa; phylum Chordata; class Actinopteri; order Pleuronectiformes; family Achiridae; genus Trinectes; species Trinectes maculatus. Next base: position 409,225 of record JAFBJQ010001123.1, read on the forward strand.
ACCGAAGCAACATGTTCTGTTGGAAAACAACGGACTTGGCAGGAGAGGTTCACAGCAGCAGTGATGGTTGCCAGTCGCTACTGCATACAGGAAGATATTAAGACTAATGGCCATTTGTGTTCTTGCAGTGAGGCTGGAGCCAATCATAGCAACAGTGAGCCAGCAGTGAGAGCCTGAAAAGGATGCAATCAAGAGCTGTGTTTGGAGTTGGATGCTTTAGCTTGTGGCCAGAGTGCCATTTAGGTCGGTTCGGGTGGCTGTGTTGTATTGAGTCGGTGTCATATTTAGTGATGAAACGCGCCACTGTGTGTTCTTCCTTTAAACTCGCTGCTAGGAATATCAAACACCGTCTCACACAGAGGTAACACGTGCACCCATCAGAGCCCCATCTGAACTTTCCCTTCCAGGAGGCAGGAAAACGCTGTTCCCAGCAGTCACAAAGTCACAGAGAATGCCCTGCTGCTTCATTTATGCTGCACTGCGTGCACACAGTGTCTGCATAAAAAGCTAAAAGGTGAACGCGATGATTCATACAAATTCCTAAGAACCTCCACAAAAGCACAGAAATGACCATATTCATTAGGTTGGGTGTGTGACATAAATACAATATGTCTGCCTCCATACTGCAATGTGCGAGGAGGACGCTGTTTATGCGACAGACAGCAAGGCTGCAGAGCCCAGCCCAGTCTGGACGAGCTCAGCCCAGCCCAGCTCGACCAAGGCGGCACTAATCCATCATCACCACCACTGAATCATTGTGCTGCCAATAAAGCCAGGTAGCAATACATTACAAGCATGTGGCAGGCTTTAGTGATAATGATATTGAGAAGTCCCCTTGGGCTGCAGGAGAAGCCTGGGCACACGACACAGTTGCTTACAGAGGCAATAATATATGGAACTGCATAAATGTGCCAGACAGGGAGTGGTGGGACGAGGTAGCGAGCAGACTTCAGTCATTAAAAACACGAGGAGGAAGTGGCTTGTATGGTGACTGTTTCCTATCCGTTTCCAATGTGGAGTCAATGTTTCCATACAACCCCCCCCTTCCTAAAAACAGCATTTTACAAACAATATGAAATGACAACACACTGTGGTTCTTATCTTGCTCTCGAGCATCTGAGTTGATGCTGCAGGGTGGTTGGACGCGGGACAAATGAGATACAGTGCTGCCAATCATTGGCATGCTATGTGGCACAGAGGCAAGCCAGCAGCATGGTAGCTGAATTAATAAAGTACAGTGAACTGTTAGTCTTTGCCATCCTGTTTTCTTGTGGCTGACGTTGAAAAATCTCTGCCCATTAATCCTTCACCTCCACTGCAGACGCACACACATGCACTCCCAAACACATCCAACTATAGCCGTACGGTCGGGGACTGATGAAGTGGTGACACAAGTTAAACACAGAGCCTATGACAGTTTGTAAAGTAATTCTCGTCCACTGTACGACAAATCCAAGCTCCGATTTTATTTTTTTTTCCATTGGAATGAAGTGTAAAGGGTCACTGTGTGCAGAGACGTTTGTATTAGCCTAGGGGTCATTGAGGTTTAATGAGACCCATCAGCCCACATGGCCATCAATTTGCAAATAAAAACTCATTTGACATCAGCTAAGTGGTATTGCAGAGTAAAAATAACTGCTTTAAAGCTTGAAGAAGGTTTGTGCTGCAGGTAATTGAATAGATTTAACCCCGATTTGGTGGTTTTAAATATTCAGGTGAAATTCAGGTGAAAATACCACCTTTGGAAATGAAGTTACTGCACACGCACGGCACCCTGTAACATACAAAATACTTAAACAGCAAACAGTACGGCACAGAAACGCTGATTTGGAAGGAACTGGATTGAAAAAGTTGTTGTACATGAAGTTTTACAATGAAAGCATAGTTTAGCTATTTGGGAAATGAGTAAATGTTTTATACCCGTAAGAGACACAAAGTTAGAGACAGATGCCAGCTGTACATCTCGGTTGATGAAATAAAACAAATGTCTGCCACGTGACTACCAATAATGGTAAATTGTCATATGCATTAAACATTAATTAAAGAACATGACAAAAAAAGACAAGAAAATGTTTGTGCTGATAGAATAAAAGTCTTGATTTATTTCTGTTTATCTATACATTAGACAGGTGTTCCTGAATGCAGCAAGAGAAAACATAGAACAGGATGCTAAGCGTCAAAGAGTTGCTCGCATAGCAGAGGTGTGGCCGGTTTAGCAAAGACATGTATACTCTCTATCGCATATACCTTGAACTTTTTTTTTTTAATGTAGGGTTGTGCCCTGTGAGGCTGAAGTAGGGTGAGGGAGTGTTTACTGCAATAGTCTCGAAATTCTTTTCACATTATCATTCCAGCTAGAATAACCCTGTCTTCCCCTAATGATAACTGCAAGGCAGTTGCAACTATTGCAGACTGGTATATATCCAAGCATACACCCTGTATATAGCTCAACTCCATTTGCCATATAGCCACTGTCCCCTTTGACTACATCTGAAGGCTGTGCAGACACATTCAAAGGTTTGAACACTGGCCATTCATCTCATTGACTGGCGAGCCCTCCACCCTACGGCGATGTGGTACCAGGTGATTAGAACTCAACACCTGCATAGAAATTTAAGTACACACAAAACTCTCTGGGTCAATTCCCAGGACCAGAGCAAAGCTTACAATTGAACCATTATGAAAACAGTCCAATGGATGGCTTAAGTGCTTCCATGAAACCACCTCCTTTGTACAAACTGCTTACAGTAGAAATGAATTTCCCCAGCAACATTTCATGTCCGTTAACATGAACATGAACAAGTATAAAACACAAGAAAACGATTACATACATACTGAGAGTTGGAGCAATACCACCCCCCCCTCAAAAAAACCCAACAACAACAAAAAAGAAGAAAGAAAAAACATACAGAAAACACTTTGGTGCAGAAAAAAATTCCACTGATATATCTGCACAGGGTCCAGAAAAATATAATGCACTTTTTTGTATAATTCAGCCAGGTCCATATACTGTATCGTGCAGTATTTCTGACCCCAGCTCACAGTAACTCAATCAAAAGCATACCGCTAGACTAAATTCATAGTTTGTACATGAAAGTGTAAAGGACTCATTTCAACAACAGCCACGGACAAAGATACAACAGGGAAGCAGACTGAGATGATAACTAGATCAAATAAATTCTTTTTAGAACTGACAGGCTCAGACTCCCCAAAAAGTCTTTCCGAATGTGCCCTGAAGACTCTGTGATTGTGATAACATTTTTTGACAAATTGCATCTAATAACTTGAATAATCTTTCATTTTAATTTTTGCCATAAACAAGAACTGCCAATGGAATCTGTCTTCTGCAAAACAACTTAACTTTGAGTTATATATATATATATACTGTATATAGCTGAGGACTTCTTCTACTGTAACATACATTGTCCAGTCTGACTGAGATTTCCTTTATGACAACCTGGCATGGAACCAGTCAACAGTGGTATCCTTTAGGTTTAACGGTCATCTGAGTGTGAATCAGTAATCACCTATCTAAGCTGTAACCTGATCTAACCATTAAAAAATGCATATATCTGAAAATAAACTGCAACAATGTAATACTGGTAGACAACAGGTCCTAGAAGCAGATGCATCCACTGAAGATCAGCAGGGTTTGAGGTACTTCTTAAACTCACAGCTGAGGATATAGTCACTATCTACAATATTTGGATGGATAGCATATAGTTATACAGTAATAGCAGGGTTATTGGTTTTGCGAAATATTTTGGCTTTAAATTTGATTAGCTGAGGGGATAGTGGTGGTTGACGCACCTGAAGAAAACATAGCTGTATGAGGATAAAAACATAGAAAAACAGCACCATTTGAGGTCCAATAGATCAGTTTTTGAACTGTTTGCTGGTAGCACCGTCAACCAGTAAAAATCTCTGAATGCAATACAGACAGAACACAACCACTGATCAACTGCACAACATAGCAAAGAGCAAAGGTGTATATATATATTTATATTCTGAGACAACCCCTCACACAGACACCCTCTTACAGCAGCATTTTTAAGCTTGTAATAAAACTGATTTCTCTTAAGAATGATATTTCAGTACTGAGGTGTTTTACAAGATTTATATGCTATACATGTTGAGAGTAACCAGGTATACCTTTTCCTATTGATTTTTTTTTAATATACACACATAGTTTACAGTCACTGACAAACAAACACCAGAGTAACAATGAGGTAGGACGGTGAAGTTAGATGAAGTAGAACCGGTTTGTGGATTGTATACAAAGTTACTGATACCTTAGGAAAAATATAGGCCTAGCAATGTGTTCCTCTCATTTGTCTCTATTTTGAAGTTAGTCTGACATTGTATCTGAGGCTCAAACACTGATGTATCTTTGAAAATCCTTAGTTGCAAAAACGTGGAGATGCCCTTTATCTTGTTCCACACACTGAAGCTAGAAACTGATCTCATTTCCTCGATCAAACTGTCAGAACGCAACGTTAGGCTACCTCCCTTCTAAAGCTTCGACATTTGTTCACAGCGTTTGCCAAAACGCCAAGAAGGAGATGATTTGCTATTATTTTGATACATGTGCATTTTAAAATCCAGGCGATATATACGTCAGGAGAGCAACGACCTAGAGGTTGCACAGACAGAGGATCACAAAGCCAGCAAAGTCACACACTACTTGAGTGTGAGAGTGAGAGTACTGGAGGTTCTGGTGTTGTGACAGAGCTAAACTTGACAAGGGTATCCATTAATGGCTCTGCTAGGTTATGTACTGGTGTATGTTACGAATATGCTGCTAAACCCCAAACTGCTCATCCCCAAGCGACTTGGTACATTTGATAGAGAATGGCTTTGCCATCACAGATTAAACCAAATCTGGGTTTAAAAACAGTACTTTCATGCAGCTTTCATCCACTAAAGATGGTTTCAGTTAAAGGATTAGGCTTAATCACGCTCCAGGAAACCAGCCTTTGAAACCACACCTTCTTTTGGCATCTGACAATAAAGAAACAAACACAAACACAATACACAACAATATGTCAGAATTTCAGCAAGGTTGCCTCGCACAGCAGAAATCTTTTTCTTTTAAATTGCATGTATTTTAAATACACGCTTGCACACGTACATCTCACATATTCCTTTGTACAGGGGGGAAAGGACACACATAGAAAAGAAATCAGGAACAAAAAAAATAATGTCACCTTTAGGTGCCTTAAGATTCACTAAGATCAGTTACCATGGCATGGGCCATTTTTGTGCAAACCATGCTGATTCCTCACACAGCTTCACCCTCCTTGATCTCAGCTTTGAATAGTTTGGCTCTCATTTGGAAAAATACACATTTATCGCCATCCAAGTCATACCTAGACATAACCAGCATCTTGACACATCAAATTAAAGCACATATTCCAGTCATCTTGTACCTTTCATATGTAAATATGACAAGATCAGTGAACAATTTTTGCTTGAAAACCAATCAAGTTCATATAGGAGTTGCTGGCTTTTGCTTCTCAGTTGGCCAAGTAAGCCATGAATTGAACGTGAAGCCATGTTTGAGATATGGAACTGAGTTTTAACATTATTTCACTTGTAGACATCTGGTTTTCTAAGTATTCCAAAAACTCAAACATTATTTTAGTATATATTTTAAGTATTAAATCTACTGCGCTTGCTATGGAGTATTGGTATGTCATATCTGACTGATAAAATCAAACTACATCTCATATCGCATTTTTGCCATTAAAAAAAATTAACCAAAGGTAAATCTAAGGTGCTTCATGATAATATAATGATTGTTAGGCCTTAATCTATATAGACATTTAAAAAAGGACAAATACCACAAATACATTTCTTTAAGATTGATGATATTGTCCAGAAGTTTAAAGTGCATTCAATGTAAATGATTTGTGTCAATCTAACTACTGCTTTTCAATTGCTAGAATACATTGTTTTAACAATACAGAATCTCATCTTACTGTGGCAGATAATTAGATGGTATAATCTAAGTGAGGCTCATCAAATATCATATTGTGAATGTAGCTCTGTCAAAATATGGTAAGCAAAGTCTTCTCTCTCTCGATCCACAGGGATAACTTTGGCTAAGAAAGGGAGATTTCTGTTTCATTGTAGATTCCACTGATCTACAATTTGGATACAATATCAAGCTTAAAGCCAACAATTCATATGAAAAAACAATCCAAAATACCGAAGCATTAAAAGAAACAACAAATTGGTAGGTAACATGGAATTACATAAACATAAATTAGTACTTTAAACCAAAAATTGACAAGAACCTGTAAAACTGTAACAAATGAAACATGACTAGAAAATGAAATATCCATGTTAGGTGGAAAAAATTAAAAAAAGATGTGTTTTGTGTACACTAAAATATCCCCAAAACACAAGGTAGCTTAACAAAAGGCTGATCTGATCTTTTAAAATAACAAAAAGTAAAGAAGAGGAGAAAGGCTTGATGGGCATTTCTGCAGCAGATTCACAGTTAGCCACAGCTATAGGTCACAGTTGAGATTTCAATCTGCAGCATTTAGTTCCAGCGCGCAGACAGCCACACAAACCTTTTTGGATCAAAACAATAACACAACTGGAGAGAAAAAAACACATACAAGAAAAAGAGGACAATTTCCAAAGTTCTGATGGCATTGCTCAGAGGAAGCTGTCACTGGAGCGACCTTACTTTGTTCCCCTGTGGCATGGCTTAAAAAAGAGGGGGTTATTATAGGGTTCAGCAGGCCCAGACCACTTCAACAGCACTTCAACAGACAGCTTTACCCACAGCTAACACTGCTTCCACGCAAAGATGACCTGAACGTGCAGAGCTGCACTCTGATTTTCTTGCCCATCATTTAGCAGGATGGGTGACAGCTCAGATCAGCCTAACAGCGTGAAGCACATAGAAAATAGTACCTAGCCATCACTTACATTCTCACAGCAAAGTGCAGGTGAAGTTTCACCACTTCAGCTTACAATACATTAACAATCAGAGTTTACTAGAAAACCCAGGTGCAAACCAGTCCCTGGTGATTGCCGAATCCATTTAAGGCCTTTCTAGGCATCTACATGCCTGTACCACTACAACTCACTAAACAGTCAAATTGTCTGAAAGTGACACGCTTGATTAAAAGTAACACACGAAAATACCACCAAAAGCTCTCCTTGTGCTCTCTCCATGGCAAACATTCTTGACTAAAGGGTGAACATATAAAATAATATAGCACTTAATAGACTCCACATCAGAGTCATTCTTCCCATTAAACCTCTTTGAGCCCTCTTTTTGATAAAGTGATTTGCTGTGATTGATCTACAGTCTAAGGGGGGCGTGGACTCATAATTTATCTGTTGCAGCAACAGAATCTCTGTTGCAAAATATATTATGGCTGTTTCCAATTAAGACTTGCACACTTGAGACAATTATGTCTCACTCTATGCAGTAAGTACCGAAAGGTAGGTAGGTACCTGCAGTTATTGGGTCGTCACCATACGTCCAACCATGTCTATGATCTATAATCTAGCATCATCATCTTTATAGCGTCACAAGACTTTGTCTAGGGAAATAATCTCTTACTTTTTAAAAGTTTAATGATGCAAAATCATGTTCTGACACAGAACAATAAATTAATTTAACAATCAACAATCGCATCTCTTTGACACAAATCCATACGTTTCAATAATCCATGATGCTGTACCAATTCCAGTATAGATAAACAAAAGAAAAAAGAAAAGAAAAACCAATAACAAAACTCTCATTCAAGCTCATATCAAACTATTTCACATGCGTTCAACCTGGTGGGTAAAGCTGACTGTCAGCCAGTGAGAAAACTGGGCACCGAAGAAGTTAATAGTTGTTCTGTAGAGTGCTGGGAAGGGGTGTGTAAAAATTTCACAAAATGACCAATCAAATGTGTCAAAAGAATACAACGGCTCCTAAAACTGTAAGAAACATCCCCCAACCACCCACGTCAAGTCCCCCAAATATCCTGTGAATAACTGGAGGGGCAGAAGGCGCTCGTGTGACAACAGTTGATCACTACATGCCATCGTAGGTGAAGTTCTCCATCTTGACTGTCTGTCTGATGAGCAGCTTGGACTCCCGCCGCTCCTCGTTCTTGATGGACTTGTTGATGTCCATTATCTTTTCACAAATGTATTTGTTCACTTTGGATAATCTCTGTGTAATCTCTGCACTGTCGGCTGTCTCTTGAGACACTCTGTCATACAGACACTCTGGGAAAGGAGTTTGTGTTAGCAGTCAGACGACAAAGAATGAAGAATTGGTAATCGTATCTTGCCTTACAAGAAACAAATATAATTCAATGCACTGAAATGCACTATGAGCAGAGAAAATTGCTTGTTTCTGTACCTGATCATTCCAAAGAGTCTCATCTTACTAGAGGTCTTTCAGAGCGCCTCTCATCCCATTTTGATTCTGTGGCTTTTAAACCTAAGGTGTTTGTATGAATCTTACCTCTGACAATTTTCAGCTTGCTGGGTGACAGTGGAGGTTTGGGTAGAGCGTCTTTCTTCTTTTTGGTTGCCACTCCTGTGACACTACGGTTTTTGAGGGTTTCTGTGCCCCAGATCATTACAGCCAGGTTCTTTGTGAACTTGGAGTCTCCCTGGGTCCTCTGCAGCTGGTGCCACTTCTCCTCCTCTACCCAAATTCCACCACCGAGGTGTACCTGTAGAGCGAAGAAGTGGAAACACCATCATCAACACATTTTAAAAATGTAAATCTACAAAATATAAATGTATTTTTATAATCTACATGGTTACAGATGTAGTGTAAATCGAATGCATTATATCTATGATCAGCTCCGTTTTAAAAAAACACACAAGCATTGTTGATGCAGTTACACACGGAGCACTACTCCGTATTAACTAATAAACCATAACATAACCATAACCACACCATTAATATCAAAAACATTATATCATTAATATCAATAACAAATGTCACTGAATCTAAATCTACAAGCAAGACAACTAAGAGTCGTGGAAGAACATGTCTTAACCGGTCCTACTTTGACCAAATAACACATTTTTTTTAAAAAAAGCACCACTTTCACTAACTAGGAAACCCCACTGGATGACTGTAGCCTGGATTACCTCCACTATGAACTTAGCCTGTTGGTCTCTACACACTGTCATTGCACATTGCATAAGCCTGCACCAAACACTCCAAACTGACTGCCAGCCGAGGCAGACTGTCCTTGTCTTCTAGGTAAGCTAATGCAGCAGAGAGCATATGCAACCCCACGTTGCTCTCTTATCACTGTTAAGTCTTTAGGCTAGCATCCAAAAGGCTTTTCCCTGTGCAGCTAATGTGCTTTAGGCCCCTGGCCCACAGACAAGTGTTTACAGCCCTCAAGTTAGACCAGATTGTTTTCATCACCCCCCTCCAAACCCACTCCCCCGCTCTTGTTTTATCCTCCTCCCTCCATCTCTCCTCATCCCCTCTCACTTTCTCACTAGGTCTAACCTGTCAGTCACTTTAAATTCCTCTCGTGCAAATAATTAATATGGGGTCCCTGATGTAGGAGAGTTCTAATTTGCAAGTGTTCTTCACGCTTGAAGTGGCTGCAGGGCCACAGAGCTTGTAGTACCAATTCCCCCCTTGTCATCAGAAACAGGACGATGGCTGAGTTACAGCGAATGGGGGATTAAAGAACTCTAACAGGCTAATAAACATTGATGATGCTGGCTGGGCTTGCAGGAACAATAATAACCTTCTCAACCTTGTTTACCTGTTAGAGTAGGGCAGCCAGGAGGAAAAGACTGATCCGCTATGATGGCATGTTTCCAGATTAAATGGGTGAAGAGAAATACAGCATTTCCTACAAAATCCAGCTATTTCCCACCCACAACGTAGAAAGCAAGATTTACAGAGAGATGGAACTTAAAGGTTTAGGATTCTCTGTGGGGGACAGGGGATACTGGAATTATCTACAATCAAGGTGAAAAGGACAAATCGGTAATGGATTGTTTGACCATAAAAACAGGATGATTCAATATACAACTGGAGAGGTGTATCTGAGATGTTTCTGTACTGATCATAATAAAATTTGAGGAGAGTTTTAGTACATGATGACTAATTGAACACAACTGACAAAGCTTTCTGTCTGTTGGATGTTAAAAGTCCGTTTTTTAGAAATGGCATTTTGTCCTTCCTGTATTTTGAAGATGGATTTCCTATCCTTCCTTTATTTTGAATAAATGTCAAAAATATGAAAGAGGTGAAAACAGACGGGAAACATCATAAAGACCACGTGGAAGGTTTTGGAGCAGATGTACAGGCAAAAACAAAACCGTTAAAAAGCCAGTAATCACACGCCAGCTGGAGGAGATAGCAAAAATCTGACTTTGAATCTGAAGTTTTGTGAGACTAACCTTCCCGTCGTTGCAGGTGTATACTGTTCTAGGTGAGGGCGAGTAGCTGGAACTGGTGTTGGCTTCTTCTCTGCATGTCTCCTGGGCCTCAACAATGGGTTCAACCACTTCAGCCTTGATTGTCTGAGTGCCATTGTCATGCATGGGCTCTGGAACGCAGGATATAAGATGACCTTTATTAATGAAAACAAGGGAATCCCCCCCCAGGGGACTTAATGACTGCAGTATCTATACTTTTGGTCTTTGATAATGTGGTCACATTGTTTGTTCAACTGTGACTCTGCGACATAAGGGGTTTGTATGTTGTGTAAATGATTTTGGTCTCTTACCGCTGCCCAACCTCATAAGAAGTACATCTTGCAGCCTCCTGTTGAAGTCCCTCAATTCTTTGACTTCTGTAAGCAAGCTGCCATATTCCTTTAGCTTCTTGGCCTGCTGTACCAGCTGTCTGCGGGTTCTCTCCAGTTCCTGCTGCAGCCTCCTCATCTCTTCCTCCTGTTGCCGGTAGCTATGAACTAACTCCTCGTACAAGACTCTCGGAACCACGGCTGCAGCTACCTCTGACACACAATTCGTATCCACCTCCAAGTGCTGTTGTTGCTGCTGCTGGTGATGATGTTGCTGATGTTCTGCCTCCATATCTTCCTCTTCATCTTCTGCATCTTCTCCCTCCTCAGCAAGGCGGTCCTCATCGAGGTCTTCTTCGCCCTCCATACAGGAGCTGGCTGCATTTCTCTCCAGGCGAGCCACTACTGCTGCAAGGCTCTTGGAGGAGTTGGACAAGGGGCGTCCATGGTCCTGAGACAGGGCCTAAAGAAAATAACAATTGTCAGTTTAGGAAACAAAAAGTCTGGTGGCATTAATTTGTAGTTGTGATAAATATAACGTTGAGAATGTGAACACTTGAGTGATGCAAATTTCTTTGCTGCATCGATGACATCGTGCATTAATATATGACTAAAATTGACTGCAACATTCCAATGGCAGACCAGAAATAAAAATCAAACATCAAAACAGGACAGACAGGAGTGACTGACTCCTGTGTGTTCACAGACTGCAGTGTGTTCACTGTGTGGCACTCAATAGGAACTGGGAGGAGAGGAGTCACTGGGTTCTTTGATGAGCCGCTCAGAGGATTTGTCTGTGAAAGGGCAGCTGTCCAGAGTGCTGAATTTGTGTTAATCCAGCATATGGTAAAAATAGCGCGGGGATTTTGGGTCTCATCCAAGTGTATGGAAATGTCACTTTATTAGAAATATTGAGATAAATGACATCTGCCTGTGTAAACAACTAGATAGGCACAGTAGCATGTGCAGCTATACTTACAATGTTGATTAAAGGTTTTTTGATGCACAAAATCATAGAGGGTCCACACTTACACATTAAAAGATTGTCAATGTAATATAAGTGTGACACTTAATCATTTGATTTTGTTATGATATAGTTCTGAAAATAACATTTGCACTGACAAACATGGCAAATTTAAATTTGATATTACCGTCACAAAGGGGAAGTGTGATTGTACACTATAACGCTGGCATCACTATCAGTATAAGTGATGCGTATTTACATATACAAACTTGTTTTCTCTAAAGAAAACACAACTGCTGTCTGATTTTGGTGAGCCTACCTTTTTATGTCTGAGTGGCATTCTCTCCTCTCCAAAACTGTTCTCAATAGAGTTTCCTGAATTCTCGGTGGACATCTTGGGAATTTTCATCTTCTTTTGCATTATACTGTCTTCAAATTCCTCTACTTTGTCTGTAAGTTTCAGAAACATAATCAAGAGTAAACTCATAAAGTTTCCCAAAAGTTTGATATATATATTTTAATAAAACGTGATTTCCAGAGATCTGAGGTACTAGCTATCCCGGTAATGCGGCTCTTAAACATAACGGAAGCTGTGGAGGGGTAAGTCAGGTCGGACCGATCCTGTAGCCCTGACCGTTCAAATGCGAGGATTAGCGTTGTAGCTCGCTAAAGCTGGAGCATGGGAAACGTCAGCGAGAGAACACTCCTGTTACTGCGGCTAACGTTACACAAACCACTTCGGCACATTAACATGATGCACTGTCATGATAACACAGACATTAACGGTGACATGTTACCGACGGGGAAAGTTGCGATTTGTAGTGGGCACGGCTGTCTGACACAGGGCGAGGACAGCGGCGCCGCGTCCCCTCTGTGGCTCAAAACAAAAGATAAGACAGCTAACTAGCATACCGCAATCCACCAAAGCCCCAGACTGTCGCCCCGGTTATGTTTATAAGGACTGTCCAGATACCCTAGTGGATAAACTGCAGGCTGCCAATTGTGTTTTTGTTGTTGTGACAGCTCTGCGTCTGCACGCAGTTAACTAGCGCCAACATGCTAACGCGGAACGCATACACACACCAGTTAGCAAGCGCTAGCTACATGTTGTAAACAACCGACGTGACTGGCTAACGTCGCATGCCACGTATTTAGCGAAACAACCACCTCTGCTCTGTCGCGACAAGAGCAAGTTTAACTCTGACAACACGACACAGAGAAAGTAAAAACCTGTAAGGCGCTGACGACGAGACACGACAAACAACCAAACGTAGCATATCTAACTAGCATATCCTGCTAGCCACAGCAGAGGACGTGTTGTGGCTATCGGTGTCAGACTCCAGCTGATCACGTTTTGACAGATCGGACAAAGGGACCTGTCTTGACACATGTCAGAGTCCCCCGCACAACAACAATACTCGATCAGACAGGGGGAAAAAAAACAGCACCTAAACGAGAGAATCTGATGTGTTTGGAGGGCAACTCACCTGCAAGGGCAAGGATCTGTGCTTCGCACGGCTGGCCTGCGCTGCCATTCTCTTCAGTTCTGTGAACCAGATACACCTTCTGATTATCAAAATCTGTTTTGTGCAGAGGTCTGAAATCGTCCACATTAGAAACGGGCAACGCGTAGCACATATCGTCTTCAAAGAATCGAACAAAAGCATACATTATTTACTTCTCTTTGGTCCTGCACTTTGGATATGGTTGACAGTTTTTTTTTCTCACAAAGTATTAAAAAAATATATACACATAGTGGGGGTTGGGGATCGTGTCTGCGCTCGGCTACTCTTGCCTGGTCCACATCACCAGGGTCGATCATCAAGGCATGAGTAATCGACATGACATGTCTATTCATTATTGTTTTGATGGTGATATATATATATATATATATATATATATATAAAAAAGCCATATGAGGCAAATTGCAATTTGTGTATATGGGCTATACAAATAAAATTTGATTGATTGATTAATAAAACTTTAAAACTTTAAACGTTTAAAGATGATTTACAAATGATTTACAAATCCAAAACAAATGAAAAATCAAAAACAAATGAAATTTTATACACCTTTAAATTTTTCAACCATGACTTTGGGGGGGTTAGACAAGACATTTCAAATGTTATGGTTCATTTCCCTTATACAACCAATACTTCTCACTTTGTGTTTTCAGGCATCTTCGAAAAAGCACCGAGATGATGAACTGCCCATTCACATTTCATTGGTCTCTGTGCTTTTATGTCTTTCCTGATGTGCATTTCTCATCTCATCTGGTATCACGCTGGACAGCATTAAGGCCAGTTGACAGGCACAAAGTCTTTGTTATTGTACGAGAGCCAGGTGGTTATAGAACAGGGTGGATCTCTCTCACGGATTTCTTTCACTTGTTACTCTAATGGAGAGCAACACAGTCGATAAATGACACTAACAATTTTGTTCTGCTTGGGCTGCTGTAATTGAAAAGTAACTGATGCAGAAATATATAAAGTCCTTTTTCTTCTCTGATGTTTTGTTTCACAGTTTTAGGCATTTTTTAGTTACTTACTTTTAGGCTGTTTTCTAATGCCATATTCCACATGATGTTTGTTCATTGTACTGTTTGACACCTCTGAGTCTGATGTAAACACGAAAATTTAAAAAAACAAACAAGGTGATACCTCTCAGAACATAATACCAGTCATTTTAAGCTGTTCTCAGTATACATGAATGGATGCAGTTACATCAATTTGTTTTTTTTGTATTTATGCATAGCTACTTTGGCAGATTCAACAAAATAACTATACAATAAGAGTGACAGACTGCACCGCTTCTGAACAAGTTGAATTAAGGATTACTGTTAATCTAAATTTCTGTCTTTGAATTGCCCATTATTTAATGGTTGAGGACCACTATATTTTAAAGTCCCTTAATATATTATTAATCCCTGCAGCCTAGAGAAGTTCAATAGAAATTTAAAAAGCTACTTTTTCATGAAAGTTCATGGAGGTGCAGCAAAGCTGCGGATCTGCCTGAAGATACAATAAAAGTTGAGTTATATTTTTAATTTCTAAATGTGACAAATTTCCCCCCAATAAAATTGATCAAAGTAACTTTTTTCAGACCATCTAAGACAAGTTTTTTGTCATTATACTAATATGCATCATAATTATATTATTCATCATATTTTATTTCTTTACAGTTGCCACAAATCTTTTAAAAATTTTAGGAATATGACATCTAATTGAATTATAGGATTTATGGCCAACAGAGATTCTCCAAAGTTATGCAAGTGTATTTTGGCCTTAAATGAATACTGAATTTTTTAAATAGTGTAGATTCACTGACAATAGAATTAGGTATTATTAAAATATTTTCTGCCAGAAATGTTTTCTGATGATAATAAAATGAAAAAATACAAGAAAAAGTACAAAGTGTACCAAAGAGGAGCTATTGTACACATCCATACACACAGAGTCTGGTTCATTACTGTTGAATAATGGGAAAGGTCAGATTTATATGTTTAGTCTCTCTCTCTCTCTCTCTCTCACTCACTCACTCACTCACTCACACACACACACACACACACATGCAACTTTTTACAATCATTATTCAAATACACAAAGTCTGCTCTGCTTTGGCTCACATAATTTTAAAAAAGCTAATATTTGATGTTACAATGATTCAATAAAGCTGAAAGAAAAATTTTTAGCAATGCTTTATCTGTGGGGGCAGTAGATTGGGTAAACATTAGAGTCAGGAGAGAAGCCAGACATCATGTCCTGCCTATTAGCTTCTCACTGCCAGGCTCATCTATCTTTATTGGTCATCCATTAGCCTGCATTAAAGGGAGACACGGGATAATGGCAGTAATGATGCAGATGATGGAATTGTACTGTGGGCGCACATGTCATCATTGTAGTGTTGCGCCTGGAATCATGACAAGTTCCCACTGACAGACAGATGGATAGACAGCTAAAGCAAACAACGTCTTTCTGTGTCTGATTGGCGTGTGTGTATGAGTGCATGTGTGTGTGTATATATATGACATGCAAACAGACAGACAGAGAGTAAACAAGATAAGATCCTATAGTAGTCACGATATAAAATTAGCTAGAAGTTTTCCTGCAGTGTTGGTAGGTTTGTGCATTAAGTTTACAGCATGTAGACAGCCAATCTAAAGGCAGCACCTGCGCCAATCTGCACACTGGACAGATGCTGGTACAGGTGTGTGCGTGATGATGGTTGGCAGGGACGAGCACCAGACTGCGCAGCAGCACACAAACACCAGGCGCAGCAAAGTGATGATGCCAGGCATTAGGCAACCAGGACGGAGGGATCATTAAGGCAACTTTCTGGAAAGATGCTCTAAAATTAGGAAAGCACTGAGCAAAATGAAGCTATGGGTGTCTGGTTCCCAAGATGATGGATTCAGAGGTGTAAACGTCTTTAATAGGCCACACGTGACAACAATCAATCACAACTGTTTACAGTCCAGGGTGTTGCCATTTGCCTATTTGAGCTGGAGGCATCTCACCAGTCTTTCTCGCATTAAGCCTCTTCATTAGCTCTGCATGAATTACTAATCAACCATGAATTTAAAAAGTGATAGCCCATGAAATGAACAGCACAGCCCCATACAGGCACACCAGTTACTGAGGGGCCTGACTGAGAGAGAGACAGAAGAAAGACAGAAAGAAAGAAAGACACACACACACACACACACAAAAAGGCCTTATTGAGAATAAATCCTTCATTAAGTATTTAGCATGGTATCATTGCCGGCCCAGCCATCATGCTGTGTATGCTCAGTGAGCCACCGAGGAGACATTGATCTTCTTCATAAGGCACATAATGACCACCAGAGAAATACTGATCATATTTCAGTATCAGTTCATTTAGCTCATTAGGGCCGCTCTACCTCCCGCTGTGGACCTGTATTGATCTTTCCACTGTCACAAGACTGTTATTCCTCACTAACTAGATAAGACTCACAAAACTGTAATGCATATGGTGGAAAAAAGCAAGCCGTAGAGTTCACAGAACATGCCAGCAAATAAATATAAATGACATAGCACGGACTGTTTCACTCTATTCCCAATTCCCAATTTGAGTTGGCATCCAATGTCAGACATGACACAAAAAAATCCACGGCTGTCCCGAGGTCTCAGAGAGAATTTTTTCTTATGCCTCTAATACCTTTTCCACCGTCTTCTCTCCCCTAATCTCCACTTATCTGGCAGCCAGGTGAGCTGCAGCACATAGCTGGTGGGCAGGCTTTGGTCTGTGGGAATACAGCTGATCTTTATGGCACTGCTCTCCCTTTTCCTTTTCTTCACGTTGCTTCCCTTGCCCCTTCCTCCAGGGTGCCTGTCAAGAAGAGACAGAGGCAGCCAGAAAACTTCACACTGCTGCTGTCGCTGACAGCAGGGAGCCGCTGGGATTGGACGATAGACCACAGCCACCCGTCATGCGGAGGGGAAACCAGGCTCATAGGTGCACAGCATCAGGCAGATAATAGCAGATAAAGCCCAAGCCACCCAGCAGCCGGTTCCCCATGAAGGGATGGAAGAGCCCTGGAGGAGGGGTCAGGATTGGAGGGGCAAAGGGCTTTGACAACTAGCAGCCTTTACTTAACCACTGACCGGCCAGACACAGAGCCCACCTACATGTGAGCGCACACACGAACACGCAAACACACGCTGAGAGGTCAAGGACAGACAAGGTCACAGATCAAAATCTCTGCATGGAATTATTCCTGCAGCTCACTGTACACTTGGCAGCGTTTAGGAATGATTTGCAGCTTAATATTGAGTGTTGGTGTAGCTGCTGTTTCTGAAAAGGCTGTGAATCTCAAAAGTATTTTAAAATGTGTTTAAGACACTGTTCTTTCCCTGTACCCACATCCGCTGCCATGTTTTATTCACATCTAAAACTGCTGTTTCTTAATGAGCGCAGCCAAACTCCAGAGTACCAAACGCAAACACACTTTCGATCTGTTTAAGAGGAAATGACGCTGACTCAGCCCTATTTAAATCTGTGATAAAATATAATAACTGCTTGCTATCACGGCCACTCATGTTGACTTAATTTCACATCTATGTGCCACTGACATTTTTTTACCCTGCATGAAAAACAAAATGACAACACTATATCTCAAAATCCACATTGTTCAATCTGGGCAGACAAACACTTCCGAGGATTCCTGCTTTAAATGTTAAAAAAAATTCCAGCAGACTTTAAAGGTAAAGTCCATACAATTTTTACCATCCCCATACACTGACAGATCCACAAATCATGATCCACGCCAAATTATTTCCCAGTGCTGAAATTTCTTTCAAAACTCATTTCCTGTCAATTTGCTGTAGAGTGACTTTCTCAGTCAAAAAAAAAAAAAGAAGAATCACATACTTCACTGCAGGATACTTAATCAGTTCACAAAACATTCTAGTCAGTTCTGGTTTACAAAATTATTGGTCTATAAAAACATATCCATATCATTGTGTGGTCTCCCATAGAGGTCAGTGCAATGTCAGAGTCTCATGCTGAGGATGGGAGGGTAGTGCAGTGAGCTGGAGAATTCCCTGGGTTTTAGGCATCTGCTGTAATGAAGTTTTCTGGAAGAGTAGCTGAACCTGATGGTTGACAAGCCTGTGAAAGCGGGGCAATTAAAAGTAAAATTACCCCGCCGATGTCAGTGATGTATAAAATTTTCTTTTACAAATACAGCACTCTACCTACACACCCATTGGGACACACGCTCGATGTGTGGATCTGACAGGGGGACTCAGGCTCAGACTGAAAACAGGGATGATAATGACCTTGGCCACGGCAGGGAGGCATCTCCCTTTAATGAATGTATATCTGCAATGCAGTTTACACGGCTTGCGACACCGAATATTCTGTTATGAACACTTTAGCAAAGTGTCAGGGTATTACATTATCCATTTATCTTCATATTAACGGCTTACTAGTCACACATATTTGGAGCAGCTCACCCATGTGATTATCATCCTTTTGCCTCTAAAGCAAAAAAGGATACAATGATGCAATATGTTTTGAATAACAGTGACATAGGGGTTGTTAAGGTAGACAAGGTATACACACACACACACACACACACGCACACACAGTCCAAAAACTCAATCCACCAGCCATAACACAGAAACAGAGTGGCATCAACCTCTATTATCTTGTCCCTATGCTGCTAACACAAAAGGCTCCCTGGAACAAAAATCCAATCAGTCCTCTCTGGGAGGATTTGCTCCACAGCAGTGCTCAGCAACACTGGTGGCTCTGCTGGTGACAAAGAAATAATCTCAGAGCCCACAGCCTGTTTACTGCTTTCGTCCCACATCGCCCTTTTAGAAAAGAGGACCGACAGACTCTACGCTTCTTCTGCTGTTATTTACCGTCCTCTGCGTTTAGCACTTTATCTCTCTCTCTCTCTCTCACTCGCTCTTTCTCACTGCGCTTCTTTTGGGCACGCAAAACATGAAACACATGGTTGACTGTAAGTATACTGCATGAAATTACTGCAAATGCAACATTAAGCATTAGCAGTAGTACTTGACAAAAAAATATATATAAAGGTATATAGAAAAGAAACTGGTTTTAAATAAATGTTTGATGACAAATATTTTTAATATTGTCCCGGAATTCTGTCTCTCTCCCTCTCCCTCTCTCTCTCTCTCTCTCTGGCTGCTATCTCTCACAGTCCTTCATTCCTTGACTGCTAATTTATCACCCTCCTTCTCCATTCATTAACATGCTGCTGCATATTTAGCTACGCTGCTGAGAAGCCTTTAACAAAATCAGCTGGAAAATGCTCAATACGAGGCGGCCAGCACACCCCTCTCCTTTCCTCTCTGTCATCCTTCATCTTATTCTTTGCTTGTTCTTTTTTTTTTTAACCACATCAAAATGGAGGCATGGGCCTCAATAATGAAGCGAAGAGAAAGAGAAGGAGAGGAGGAAGAAGAAGATAAAATATGCAAATTCACAGAGAAAGGATATAATTAGGGCAATAATAGGAATTTTTGTTTTCACAGCTGCTCAATCACACAAAAGACTGATACTTTTTTAAACAAATGATGTTCTTTCTAGTTTTTTTTTAAACTCTCTGATGTATTAAGTCACATGCCGACTAAAAACGAATCTCTGCAGCTCCACAGCCTGAACCCCAGGTGACCTTGCAGTCCCGCAGACACCTAGATATTTCTTTCAGCCCGGATCTGTACTGGATCAGACATAGCAAGCAGGAGGTTGTATTCTGATTGTTTTACACATGCTGTTGTTGGTTGTTTACATGAAAATCCAAGGTTATAAACACACTTCCAGTGTGAATAAACTCTGTCTTTCTCTCTTCACTATCACTGCATTATGTGTTGGTACCAATTAACAGACCCTGTCAGTCATATCCATATCCAAAGGTTTGTTGTGTAACTTCCTGATTGACAGAAATCACAGAATAAACGGGCAGCTCCAGAAACACATTTCAGGAGTCCTGCTACAGTGTCCCCAGTAATAAATTAGAATGGTATTTTTATATATTTTTGTGTATTTTAGGGAAGTAAAAGGTTCATTAGCATTTCAAATCCCACAGCTTCAGTGAGCATGGCTGAAAGGTGCAGAGGACAGGAACTTGGCTAGACTCTTGCTGTATAAGGACTTAATGAATGAATGTAGGCTTCTTGTCTTTCAATGTAATTCGAGGGGTTGACTGATGCTGATCAGCTGATCTGAGTCAACGCCGTTAAGGAAAAAAAGCTGGCACAAACAAGTTCTTCAAAGTAAAAAAGAACAATGATAACAGAATGAGTTCAGAATGAGTACTTGTAGTACTATTTGAAGGCAAGAGGCAGCGCTTCATAAGAGCAATTTGCAAAACGGCAGAGTACAATAAATCATATTCAAAAAATAGTGCGACAACAACAAAGACATAAATACATGATACATCACTGTACTGTTCGGATGGCTCCCCTGACACTTTCATCTAAAAAAAAATGAAAGCTATTAACCAGCAAAGAAAAGGCCAGACTGGTGCAATGTGTAAATTAGAGAAAACTCAGTTGACCCCACTATCACACTGCCAACCATTTATTTTGAAGTGATCCTCGACTTATTCTGCTGTGTTTTTTGACAACTTATACAACTGTTGAGACAGTAGACGCTGCTACTTCAGAGAGAAAGCACGGCTGCACATAAAAATGATAAAGTGTAAAGTGTATTTTCTTTTAGTTTTATAAACAAGGAAGCTTAAACTTCAATTTCATTTTTGTTCCCTCTGACTCCAGTCTTTATTTTAGGTCATTGCATAAAAAAAGCTACTGATACTGTTTCAAAAAAAATGCTTGGATTATTTTTATTGACTACAGTAAGATTGGTAGGAGAACGATGAGGCTGTTACCTGTGTATCGTAGACAAAAGGTGTAAAGATTTTGCAGTAACTGACCAGCGACCAAACTAATTTTCCCAGCTCCATGTTTTTTAATATCATTTTGTTTTATTAACTGCTGCTGTTGTCTTCTAAATCTCTCAAACCTCAATCGACAGAAGAGATATTTACTAACTACTATTTTCCAAAACTGAAAAAAGTTTTTGTTAAATGTGCCCTGACTAGGCTGTTTGCATGGAAAATACACAGCTAAAATAATTATGGGTTTAATGGTGTTTGGACCATCAGCTCCATACCTTGTCATTTACAGTATGTTGTATGTATCCCCGTGCCTTTATCATGTTAAATTTATATTCTGCAATTTCCACAGTATCAGTAGAATAAAAGATTCAGACACAGCGTCTGAATATGAGCAGCTGGCTGCGCAAAACGTAACGTCTGACCTCAGAGACATGTATAGTGGTTTTGTCTGGAGAGAGCAAAGCAGGAAACACAAAGCATTGCTGTAGAAAAAGATTCTCTAATGAAGAACATTTCTATTCAGCGCTGACAGAAACAGCAGGGAAATGGAGATACAAAGAGAGAAGTGATAGAGTGAGGAAGAAGAAAGTGAGAGGAGAGATCTGAGAACTGCCTATTATCGCCATGCTTCTTCGTTGCTTCAGCTGCGCACACGCTGCACGCATCTGTGCACAAACCTAAAAGTGTATGCACATTCACACACAACCGTCCTCTCAAATCTGCCCAGATCTCATGAATATGATTGACCTTTTTTTTCCCCCGCCGTAACGCTGAGAGCGCATAAAGGGGAATGGAGAAACTAAACAGAGGCAAGCTGAGTTAATTTAGAACAACACATTATTTGGTGCTGACTGCAGATATGGAAAAGGACAATCTAATCGATAAGCCAAAAGAATGACAATGGCCTCTCGAATCAATGTCTGCACCTAGTTTCTCACTCCAAAAAGACAAAGCTTTCAATGCAGGTGTTTTTGTTGTTCTGTTTTGTGCTGTTTGCACCTCTGAGTGCGTGTGTGTGTGTGTGTGGATATATATGTATGTATGTGTGTACCTGGCTGTTGTTGTGGTGGAACAGTTGCCAGGACTAATCATTATTTAGTTGTGGCGGGGCTGGAAAGGTCAGCAGTCTGAAATGTCAGCCCGTGTTCAACAGGAGCCAGATGCAGCCGCGTGCTGCTCAAGTGTCCAATTAAAGAGGGCCGAGCGAGGTTTGAGTGGGTCTGCGTGTGAGAGCGAGTATGCATGTGTGTGTGTGTGTGTGAGTGCAAGAAGAAAGTAAAGATGTTCTGTGTTTGTTTGTTTGTTTTTTCTATAATGTGTGTATACATCCTGTACATTTATACGTAGGTATATATATGGGTTCTTCAGAGCAGCTAATGAATGCCATTAGAAACAGGGGGCAACAAAGCCGCAGGGTGGGTTTCCTCATCCAGTCTCTTCTCTCACACACACACACAGGGCATACTCCACAGATGAGTCAAAGGTGGTAACGATTCTGCACATACTGGCAAAAACAAGAGGACAAAGGCAACGTGGCAAATTAGGCCTACTGATCTAACAACAGACACTGAGTGTTGCCTTAAATGAGTATGGGGAGAAGTGCCAATAGTCGAGAGAGGTTGATGGGAGGATGACAAGGAAGGAGAGAGAGAGAGAGAGAGAGAGAGAGAAGGAGTAGAAACTCCTTGAATCTGCAGGTAGAAGGAGAGAGTGTCCTGTCCGTGTTTCCTGATCAGTCATTCTTCTGAGAGCCTCACCTGCTCCTCACACACACATCATAATAACCTTCACCGTGTTCATTGTGCGTTGGTGTCTATGTCCACTCACCAAGCGTGAATGGCAGGACAAAGTATGTCTGTCCAGTTCAGAATCGAATACATGACCCCCCAAATCATGATCTGCAGTACTTTACGCAGCATACCGAGCCTTTTAGTGAGAAATAATCAAAAGCTTTTGCAGTCAATCTGAGGACACATGGGTGAAAGCTAAACCTTCAGGGCCGGTAGGTCTGCTGCTTCCACAACCACCCGCTTATCCAAAGAGGGAGAAGCAAAGACAGAGGAAAAGTGTGCTGCTGTTTTAGGATGAAGTCATTGGCTTGTCATGGTCACTCATCGTCACATCTTATTTACACCTGAGTAAGACATATCTCAGCATTTTTCAGGTTGTTGTGCCATTTCACCTCACTTATAAGACAATGAAGTCCAATGCCAGATTCAAATGCAGTTATTGCGTACTTATAAAACTGAATAATAATCTAATCCTTCACTTTGTCCTCCTCACCAGGCTGCACAAGCTGCTGATGTGTGTGAACATTCTCACATGCTTTCCCTTGTTTTGCCCTCTGTCAAACTGTGGAGGCCAGGGACGCGTCTCGCCTCTGCCCGGGGCCAGAGGAACAGCTGCAGCGTAAACCTGCTAAATTAACCCAGTCTCCACGAGTCTCCCATCTGCATTATTCTAATCATATCCTATTAGATCATCCAGATATTTTAGACATATGGCTCTCTGTATTCTTATTGCCATCCCCATCTGGTTCTACTCTTTAGTTTTCCGAGATTCCTCCTTGCTCTTCATCTCAGCGGATCCTCGTTCTCACAGCTGCCTCTCTAAGACACCGGCATTCATTTCCAACTGTGCAACTGCTTTCTGACATGTTTTCACATCACGTCAAACTCGCAGCACCATATGCATGCCTGATTACCCCACATATAACAAGTTTAAGAGCGTACTGGGTAAAATTCAAACTACTCTAAACTAACTTTTTATATATATATATAAATTGTGTGTGTGTGTGTGTGTGTGTGTGTGTATAGATATATATATATACACATATATATATACTTCTCATAGGCATGCAGAAAATAAAATCAAACAGCACACATCATCAACATTCTCATTAAAAATTAAACACATTTGTCATCCTTGTTCCATGTGTTTCACTGCAGGATTCAAGTATGTATATGACAGCATCTCAGTAAATTACAAAAATCATCTGAGCTGTGTTGAAAGTGGCAAGTACTGTTTACAGTGTTCTGTATTTGTACTGCAAGGCATAGGGGTGTACAAGTGCGCTTGGGTGCTGCCCAGATTTATTGTCTATAAAAAAGTATCGAAAACACAATAAATAATTTCCCAAAGTGACAGCCTTAAACCGCTTTGTAAAAACTAGTAAGGCTACATCACTGACTGTGTTTCAAAGACAAAGGCTCACACATGAGAAATAAATATTTCTGTGTTTGTGGAACACGAGCATGAGGCCTTTCAGTTGTGTTTACGAAAGCCTTTCTGTTTGTCTAAAATTTTAGATGAACAGATGGACATTTGGATGTCTGTCTTGAATATGTTGTCAACACACAGAAGCTAAAACGTGTTGACATGCATGTTAGGCTCTATGTTACTTCCTGTTTAGTCCCTTTTACACAGTATTTCATACATGTGTGTATATATGGTAAGAAAAACAAGGATCAAACTTAAAAAAAATAAATGAAACCAGTATTCTACTGAACATAATAACACAATTAGTGGTTTTCAACCAACATGGCTGACACGTGATTCAAAACACTAGGATCGGATAAAGGTAAATGTGTAGACATACTGACAAACCTCAGGAGGAGGAATAGTCACATAAATGTTATCTGTGCTGAAAAGAAACATTGGTGTTTAGGCATAAGTATTGTGACTGTTATCTCATATGTTGAATAACTACAGCACAACAACACAAGAACAAAAGGTCTACCATTAACAAGATCTTATGTAACAACACAATTGCACACATCATAGAAAGATGGATGTCCACTTCCTCAACATATGCTTTGGGGCACATGTCTGCCCTTGTGACATCTTATGGCAACAACTGAATATATGACCATTATCATCAATTATAAAAGCTTGGAGGCATTGTTATCTTGACATTTACCACCAGCAACCATTATCTAGCAATAGTTCTGTTACAAGGTTTTTCATAGTACAAGCACCATATTATCTGTGCTTGCCTCTTTAACCTAGTGTACAGGAACATGTTACCGTAGAAGATCAGCATTCGGAAAACAGCAGAGAACATTCTTAGCTTTGAGGAAAATACTCGGGTGTCACACTGGAACATATCAGATCAATATAGACACAAATATTAAAATATGGGACGCATACTGATACCGAGATTCAATCACAGTGCAGCTTTGTATCAGTCATGGTGGAGTGGTGTTAATATAGAGATGGGGTCTGTGTGTGTGTGTGTGAGTGAGTGAGTGAGTGAAAGTCATATGTATATACAAATATCAGGGTCCTACCTGAGTTGGTGATGGTTAACAGATCTAGACGCCGTTGTTGCTGAAAAAAAAGAAAGTTCAACGTAATCAATAGATGACAAAGACCATGAATCATAAATCAGTTCTCACATGTAATCAGTGAAATTATTATACCTTGTTTAATTGTAAAGCTAGGTAAGAGCTAGGAAGTGCCTTTTTATGCAACGTACATTGTAATATATTTTGACACCTCTTCGTACTTCTATTGAAGTAAGGCTTGAAAGTTTTTAAAATAATTTCCTCAATACAGTCTGTGTGTGTTTATGATAGAGCGTGTTAGAGAAAGTACGCAATTTTACACTTGATGTCTCCAGCAGCTGAAAAGTCTGAAGAAGTCTAGTTGAGGGGTTAGCTGGCTGCCCCTCTCTTTAACCTGCTGCCTTTCTATATACACACAATTTCAGAGACATGTACACTTGACTGTGAAGCACTGCAGTAATCAACATCCCAGCCCTCTTCATCTGCCAGTCCCTCAGGAAACAGGGTCGCCATGTGGGCTTGCGTGTGCGTGACACACAAAGTACGGTTAGGTCACAGCTTTTAGGACCAGGCTTCATTAATAATCAAGCACCATAGGAACCAGTTGCTGAGGGGGATAAGCACACCTGGAGTCCTTCTCTGCCCACATACAGTGTTGCCTGGAGTGCAGATCTCTGACAAGCCACTGAACACTTACTTCAGCAGATACATTTACTCTGAGAGTGACTTATGATATATAACATGAGTGGAAAGGAGTTCGCTAAGTGCAGAGATGGAATAACTTTAAATTAAGTTCATTAACACTATTGCAAGACTAAATAACGGAACAAAGTCATAGTCACAGTATTTTGAAAATTATTATATTATCATAAATATAAATGTGTTTTAGGTCAGAGAAGATTTTTGTGCCCCACGGAATATGAAAACAAGTCTGCTGTATATATAGGCATTTAATAGAAAAACTAAGTTGGTAAAATATGTGACACTTGGAATTCTAACTTAAGCTTAACAAGATAGACAAAATGCTTTTATAGAGCCAATGGTTGCGAGTTAATGAGAAATATGTGGGAGTGGGGAAAAGCCTCAGTGTGGAGAAGGAGGCTTTATGGAGGATGGAGGTTTCAGTCAAGTGCTGCAGAGCGTAAAAGATGCTTGTGTTTGGACTGAGGAGAGAAGGTCATTCTAGCATAGGGGAGTCATAAACAGAAAAGTAGTCTTAGAATACAGATGTGCCGTCAAAATGCAAGAATCTGTGAGGTCAAAGCAAGGTGCTTTAAAAATAGGCTTGTTTTCTTATTTAGCTTTGTGTGTAGCATGAATCTTACCGCACTCGGGTCCCCATATTTAACCACTGTATGATACCACTGCATTATACCACACTGTGTGTGGCAGTATGGATGCTGGACTGGGTGGCCATGTAAGCAGCAGAGGTCACTGTGACAACATGAGACACAGACAAGCTGAGATCATACACTCCGCCACATACACCTACACTTACACACACTCACACACAGATTTACACACACGCACACACTGCACCCCCGACCTCTACCTATTACATACACACACATATACACACACTGTTACTACCACCTTTGGAAATTGCTGACTCTTTACAGTCAGATATGGTGCCGCAGCAGGAATCTCTAACAACAGAGAAATGTTTACACCTCCAGTTCCCCTCACTGCTGCTAAACAGGGGACAAGACCTTGATTAGAACCAACCCGCTATCACACCCACACATCACTTAGTGTATGTTCACATACTAACACACTATTTAGTGTAGTGTAAAACACTACACTCAGACGTCTACAGCGAAACACTTGTACAGCAGTAACAGAAAACAAAGAAACCTAAGCAAACATATGTTTTATCCTCCTTTCATATTGTATTTAACTGCTCGCCAATACAATGCCATGTATGACATTTTTCTTCTTTGAAATAGAGAATTAAAAGGATACTATACACCACATATAAAACACAACACCTAAAAAAGAGTAACAACTGCAACAGCATCAGTTCTGTTCAAATTTTACCGCAATGACATTAGTGGAGACGTTGATTCAATAATCACCTGGATTGTGTAGCACCCTCTACTGGCACTCCAGATTTATTCACGTGAGGCAAAGGAAAACTGAATACTTATGCATAATGTCAAAATTATTCCTCATGGTACAGTATGCCATACCATGGTATATGTACGAATGACTGCAGACGTATGGAATAAAAAACAAAAATGTCTGCTAACAACAAAGTGCTTCTAAACCTGACAGCGTTTTAAAATTCACACACTAACGCAGCCATGTAAACACCCGCTAAATCTGTAAGCGGCAGATTAAAAGTGTGAGTCCTGTTCACTCTGCCAGTACTTATGCACAGATAGTGAGTCTATAGTAGAGAATTACAACATACTACCACTGCTCTCTGTCTTCTTGCAGCTTTTGTTAGTCCTTAGCATGGATAAGGTGCTTAGTGTTCTTTAGGAGGGACAGAGAAAGACAGACACACACAGAGGGAGGGAGGAGGATCTGACACAGAGAGAATTGCATTAGCAACAGCATTTCAGGGCAGAAAACAGGATTGAATTAAACTTTATCAAACACAGCCGAGAGCCGTGGGATCACACGCCGGTTGAAGCCATCCCAGCCTCAGAGTGGCCACAGCCCTCGTGCTGCCATAACAACCAAAACACAACAGCTACACAACAGTTATTGATTATTCTTAACTGTGTATATTCCAAAGTTTCTGGGATTTGATTTGAAAAAAAAAAAACAAAAAACAAAAAAAGACCGACTGACCTGTTCAAGTCCACAGATATTTAGCACAGGTGAGCCTAGAATGGACCTGCCAGTTCTAATGTTATTAGGTCAGAAAACAAGGAAGCAGTTGGGAGCCAGAGGTGACAGCCACTCCAGCTGTCTTGGAAGTCTGGCCAGCCAGGGTGGACTCTGGGGCCTTGTGGCTTGAAGCGCAGTAAACAATCCTGATACAAACCATGGATCTGGAGTCCTGATTTATCTTTAAATAGCCACAATGTCATATGAGAACATAATTAAGTTTTACTTTCCTGGGCGTGTAAGTTGACCAGATCGCTTATATCATCACTTCGATTAAAGGATTCAACGAAATGAAGAAATTGATATTATGACCAAAAGACAAACTGCTCAGTTTCTCCATGAAAGTGTTTATCTGGCCTTATTGTTATTAGTTTTTATTAGTCTCTCTTTAATATTACTGTTTTTGAAATTTAAATTAATCTCAGTAGTCATCATTTTGACAACTGCCAGGCGAACAAATCTATAATGTTCTAATCAGTATAAATACAGTCATTAACAGAACCAATCAGCAGACCACACAGCAAACTGTGTCACCATTCTAATCTGGGTGTGATGAGGAGAAAGGGGTGGGGGGATCGAATTGGAGAAGCAGTGGAAAAACCATTAATATACTAAACCCCTATTTTATGACTAAATTAAATATTCATGCACAATCTACCCAAAACCCATTTGCCAACATTTCCTTCAGAATTTACTTTTCATATTTGCTGACTGCTATCACACAGAGGAGAGAGAGAGAGCGAGAGAGGACACAGACTCTGAGAGAAGATGGGTGGTGGTGGTGGTGGGGTAACTACAACCCTAACCATCATTTTGTAGCTCATTTCAATCTAATCTAAAGTCAATATGTCAAAATAACACAACCACAGCCACTGTCCAACATAGATTTTTAGGTTTATTTCCATAAAATGCACAATCCCTTTCATTGTCATATTAATCACAATGACTGTTATCATATCATAACCATGTGTTGTTCATGGAATTCAACTGTGAGACTTTATTGAAGAAATTCTTGAGGTTTAAACTTGACATAACTTTTTTTTTTGGAATTTGGGGGCAGCAGAAACAAGTTTCCTCTTTGGCTTTTGTGTTAAAAGGTAATCTTATGTTAACAGTGAGTGGGAACCTGACCACCAATAAAGCAGTGAACCTGAAAAACTCCAAAATACTCCATAAAGGTGAGGGACTGTCCACCTGTACAAAAAAACAGACAATCCCATACGTCATCTGTGCAAGCAGCTTATTACAACCTACACTTACATTTTATTGTTGGACAACCACCAGCAGCCATAGTAACGACTATGACAGGAGCAAAGGCAGAAGTTAGGTGACGTACAAAGCAATAAAGTCCATATTATATGTAGGTGGAAGTAAATCTATGGTGTAGACAAAAACACACACACACACACTCTATGACCACACTACAACTTTAACTGTGTGGTTATCTTTTTGCCTATCATGATGAAGGTTCTCTAACCACAAAGTCATTTTTATGAAACACCCATAGTCGATGAGGTCTCATCCAGGAAACAAGCATCTGTAACCAGTGTCGGTCCTGTCCCCTGTAATACATGAACACAAATACACAAACACACAAACACCCTCCTATCGTGCAACCAGGGTCAGAGCAACAGTATGGTAGATGGGGTTGTTAGTGAGAAGGTGGTTGTCAACAGCCTGACTCATCTTCTATCTTCCTCTGATCTTCTCATCTAATCATTGCTACCTACCTCATCTGAGTCACTACCTTTTGCTTGAATGGCTGTTCTCACACACACACACACACACATACACATACACACACTGCCTGGGCTGATGTCTAGCACTGCAGGGGTGGAGGAAAACTGCTCTCCGTCTAGTCTATCAGTGTTGACCTGCATCTTAGTCATCATCCCTGAGTAACAGTAAGGTGAGGTATGAATGAGCTAATACAGTGAGCTTTGTAGAACATGTTAGGGTGTGGCTGTCTGGATGACTTAATGTGAGCAGATCATGGTGTAAGGGGATTACAGATGTTCATGACGTAAGGCTTCCCAAAACTGCAAGATGTAGTAGTTCCATATATTCATATAAATCTAATAAGGTTTTAATTTGTATGAGTCATAACAGTAACCGGAGTGAGAGGTAACACTAAAGCCAAAAACATTATCTCAATGTAGAAGAAAAACTATTTCAGAGCGTTTCTACAGGAATATGGCTACTTGGCAGCAAAAATGTGATGGTGTCTCACACTTGCATGACAGTATCACATAATGTGTGTGGTGGCGCTGAGATGAGGAGAGAGAGAGAGAGGATGGAGCAGACGGGGTGGAGAGCTGGGATTTGTTGCGTGACCAGGAGCCCTTGGTTAAAAATACAACAAACCAAATAAAAGATTTATTCCTTCTGAGAGCAGAGAGCAGACTCCTCTTGAGCAATGGAGGAGGACAGCAGCGGCCAGCTGCACAGGGCACACAGTCCTTCCTGCTGCTGCTGCTGCTGCTGCCCTTATTGCACACGCTCTGACACTGACTGCAGTAATCTGATAAAGTGATGAAAAAGCAGCCAGGAACAGATAATAAATGCAGCTGGTGCTCACACATGAATATGCAACACACTGTCAAACTATATGCATATGACCATATAGACACGCAAGTCATTTCATGCCACACCACTGGGTTTCTCATGCCAGTTGAAAAACATGATTCAGTTCCATCTTGGTTTCATTAAAGTTTCATGAACACCAATTAAAAGAGCAGGTGAGCTCATTGTGGACCCTGTAGATCCGGCCTGTATGACCACGGTGCTCCACTTGACACTCTTCAAACACTCAGGCCTTTACCTTGAAAGCAGCAACTTGGTGCAGCCGGCTATTTATAGCTTAGCACAATGCTGTCAACCAGATGATAACAAAATGTCCCTTAAGTACCATACTCTGCAAAGCTGTAAAATTGTAAATAAATGGAAATGCTAGCTGTGCAAGGTCTTTTTGTGGAGAGATAACAATTAACCATTAAGATGATGATGAGATGAGGGGAGATGGGACAACATAAGGGGATAAGATGTTGTGAGCCCATTGCTACCCACAGCCAAGCTTTCCCACTCCATTAAATCAGTCCTCAGCATTCATCGAGAACAGGGTGACAGTTGCAGCAAAATCTAAAGTCTCAGTTGAATTTGTAGACTTCTGCTAGTCTGACCTTCGGTAATGAGTTTAATCATGTGGCACAAGGGCTAATTCATGGCACTGTCCATGGTGCTAAAGCAGCTGATGGATTTCTAGATAGTGCCCTTTTCTCTCAGTCACTTTTATCTGGGATCTATAATATTCTCCCAACTATATACTACAAATGCATAATTCGGTGCTATACTTTGAAACAAAATATTTTAGCAAAGACAGCAGGAGTGGAGCAGGTAATGAGAGAAATTAACCTCCTCTGACCCGCGCTGTGCTCAGAAGCTGCTGTTACATAATTCAAGGTCATTACTGACTGTCTCTTAAAAGTGCCCTGCTGGTTGAGCCATATCACAAAATCATGTTTGTGAAACACACAATAGGCAAAGAATGAAAATAGGTCAAACTGGGAAAAAAAATGTTAACAATAGGAGTAGACATGGTACCATTATGACTGATGCACTTTGCAACAGGTTCAGCAGGTCAGGTTAAGGTTTTTGATTAAAGCTAATTTTTGTACCCTGGGTGGTGCAGGTTGACTCTTATTACAGATCTCAAAGGTGCAGGTTATAAAAAAAAAACCTTGACCCTGAAATAATATTGTCCCTCAGGAGGCAAAGCTGTTTCTGCATCAAGATGAGAAACATATTAAGGGATTTATCTATTAATGAAGGGATAAATGACAATATCTTAATACTGGGAACCAATCATTGCGGTCAGTGGTAGTTTACTTGATATACACAATGTCGCTCATGCACGCACTCTGTCGTAACATAATATCCTGTGATTGGCCCCTGTATAATGGAGTGCAGGTGTAGTGACATGGTATTTACCAGAGAACACTGAACAAATACCCGCACGGTCACAGATACACAGTCAGGACAGCCCCACAGCATCACTGTGCAAAGGCAGTTCCAGAATGACTGGTTCTGATGACTAAACAAGAACTCTAAACATATCGGGAAACCCTGCATTTTAAATATATCATTCTTGACGTGTCTGTTTTTGGGACTACATTACTTTTTATTTTCTACAAGAGAGTGTAGCTTCATTCTAAAAAGGATCTATTGTGGAGATAATGCAAAAAAGCAATTCATGTGAACTTAGGTCGCTTTGATCATGTCACTGTATTGTCAGTGTGAATTAATTGTGTTTGATTCCAGGTCTTGGATCACAGTAAAAAAAAAGAAGAAGAAAAGAAACAGTGTGCTATCCTAAAAAACACGTCAATGCCAATAGTAGTGGAAAATGGAAAATTCACCTTGGTTTTATGGTCTTTTATTTCCATCATTTTCTGTTAGGGGTCTTAAATGAACTGTGAGAGATTGAAAATGAAACCGAGATTCTTCCATATGGGACTTTGAGCTCCTTTTTGCAGTTTCAACAAACTTTTATAAGGTTTACACGACTAAAACTGAAACTTACACCCGTGACCAGCTGTGAACTCAGATACTGACTTGCCAATCTCCCAGTCTTCAAACCAAACCTACTGGAGTATCATTTGACAAGACGGGTTGAAAAGTTCACCCATCTCTCCTCTGGGCCTAATTGGAGCTGAAGGTCAGGAGACGTGTATGTTTCTATTGGTTCTATTGGTTTATTGCCTTTATGGATCTTACAAAGCTGGTAAATGTCTGTGTGTGCAAGTGAAGCAATCCTCCTCCCTTGTGTCTTGCTGCCATTTTCCATTTTAAAACCTGTTTTTATTTTTTTCTGATATCCTCCAAAACAAATTCAAATGTCTCTTATCTTCAAGTAACCAGACAGTGAGAGACATTTTAGAAAGGAAACTGAACAAAATGCTGTGTGACTAAAGCGTTTTTCAGCACAACTTTTCCATTTAGCTGAGTTCAATCAGGTATCGGGATGGAGTGCTGAATAGTTCTTTAAAGCTGAAGCAGGCCGGACTGCTGAGCCACTGGTAATTAAGCAGGACAATAATTAGCTGCTAGTGGAGGAGAGAAAAGGGAGGGAGTTTGAGAGATGCACGGAAAAACAAATGCACACAACAGCGCACTCAAATACGCTTAAACAACAACAAGAGGTGTGTCTGCTTCACATGTCAAAGCAGTTAACACCTCAGATGTTGATGTGTGGACCAGGTGGATACACAGTTTAGGGACTTGTAATCAATCACATGACAGAGTGAGAAGGTAAATGAGAAAAAGTCCACGGGTCAGATGATAAGGATGATGACAAAATCTGTCAGTGGTGGTGGGATTTGGAACTTAAACATCTGTTTAACAAAAACACACTGATTATCACAAGGACCTGGCTTACGGGCAGTCCATCACTTTTTAATAGACATGAATCTAACGCTGTCATCTGTCTGTCCTCTGCAGGATCCCCTGCCTCCATGCCACATTGTGAGAAGAAGAAAAGGAGGCCAAGCGCCTGCAGCATTTCAGCCAGATCTCATCAGATTAGTGCACTGCCACTGTGAGGCTTTGAAGCACATCACAATAAACGAGTCCCTGACTACAGAAAAATATTTCCCAACTACTACTCTACTCTTCTGACAGAATCCTTGTTGTTTTCACTTGGCAGTGGCGTATCTTTGTGGCACAGGTTCAACAAGCACTGACCTTGGCCCAGCCCCTCCTCACCTACACCTTGCCAGTCCTGGTTTTCCCTCTCCTGCAGTTAAAGACCTCACATTGCCCTGCCCCCTCACTCACGGTCTCCTTTCTCCTCTTTTCCTCTCTTGAGATAAAACAAACAAGAAAACAGTCATCTGACACATCTGTAATCACCTTAGCTATATCCGCTGGAACTGAGAGCTTTTAATTTGCCACGCTTTTAATTTGTTTTCACAGCAGTTTCGAGCAAATTGAATTTGTTAATTAAAGCAGCAAAATGAAATGCTGAGCATTATTGACGAGATGCTAATTGTGTTAGACTGGAATTTGTAAGAGGGGGTGAAGTGGTGTGGGTGGGAGCTAACAAGAGGGTTAAGCTGGGGAGAGTAGGGTATTTTGGGGTATCAACAGTCAAGAAAATCACATTATACAATAGCACAATAACGGCTCTGTTCCAAGTGTCTCCACGGTGGCTGAGGTGTGATTGTGTGAATGTGAGTGTGTGCATGTGCATCTCTGAGTGTGTGTGTGTCATAAGGTGCTGTGGTTAGTCTGCCCTGCTTAACAGCGCAGTTTGTTTGTTACTTTGTGGCGTGCCTGTTTGGCTGTAGCACCATAATAAATACTGACAAAGTATTTCATACTACAACTGATCTTCGCACTTAACATGCAAGCAAGCATTGTTCTCTAAATTGTAAAAATAATGAGAAAAAAGAAAGATGCACAAAGTTAAAATGGTTTTGTGTTCTCTTTCTTTGCAGACTTTTCGACGTCTCACTATGTGGAGTGTTATGAAATGTGCAGCCCTGACAAATGTCTGTAAAGTGGATTGGAGAGAGGAAATTTAGTCCTCCCTTTTAGTTTTTACCATGTAAAGATAATCTGAGCTTGGTTTGCAAACGTGTATGTATGTAATAAAATGCAACAGAGTGGTATAGAACATCACTCCTTAACCACCTCATTGACCCTGAGAGCTCTGCTGAGCTGTTCAGTGCTGAGATCACTCGGTCTCCCTCCAGGCACATGGGCCCAATGCACTACTAATGAGAAGAATTCACCAATCTGCCCTGAGATCCACAGGGGTAGAGAAGAGAGTTGATGACCTGGGAAAGAGAGAGTAAAGGTGGGAGAAACGGAGAAAAACGGAACAGGAGGAGACAGAAAAATTAAGATAAAGAAAGAGATGGAGACACAATGAGAGATGACGGTTGAGTGGAAACTGGTGGAGGAGCAGGGAGCTGGATGAGACGCTGAGCAGTAGTTGAATTAAGGAGGTGATTATGGCACTAATTACAGGCTGAGCTGCTTCATTGATAAGGTCCCAGCCCACACCAGACAACACTTCCAGCCCTATTCTCTGTTATGTTGGAAATACTCAGTGGGGGTAAAGAATACAGCCTGGCATCCATGAAAGGTAGGAACAGATGCTTAAACCTTCTGATTGCCCTTGTTTAATCATCGTCAGCTAAAACAAATATAACACAAATAATTATTAACTATAAATATTACTGAAAAAAAATATGTATATTTCCTCTTCAAGCAATTTAATTCATTCAGTCCTTAGCCAGTGTGTTCCATAGCAAACAGTGTATACAATTTAAACAAGGTCTCTATTTCTACCAGTTCAGTATCATATAATATCCCATTTTGAGAGGGTGAATTCAAATGCTATTCAGGGTCCCCATTACCAGATGTCCTCATCTAGGAAAGTGCACTCAGCAATAAGATCAGCCTGACAGGGATTGAATTGTTGGGCGCCACTGTACTTCATGCTGCCAATAAATATATCTATCTTGTTCATAAGAATTTGTGTCTCTGTTTTGTGATCATAAAAAGGATAAGTCCGGGGCAAATATGAAAGCCATTCTTTTGAGAGTGCTGAACGCAGCGGCGGGCACCATCTGTGTGGAGCAACCAGCTGCTAGCCTCATCGGAGTACCTAATATTCCAATGGAGGCGCTCTAAGTACCTGGCAAATCCAACTAGATAAATAACAAAAAGCCTATTAAATAACAGACAAAGTGGCCTCTGAAGGTATGGGGGGAGGGGCGGATGAGAGTGTGTGGTGGGAATTTGTCTTTTAGCTCCACATACACACAGAGATGAGATAGCCCCAAGTTATAATTAAAATTCTCATTCCCATCTAAAGCAGTAATTTTGATCTGAGGAAGACAGGAAAGTTTGATGTCAAACAGCTTCTCTCTCTCTCTCTCACACACACACACACACTCTCTCTCTCTCTCTCCCTCTCTCTCTTGTCAATCTTGATCAAAATCAATGTTATCTTTGCCCTTGCTGCTCCCCACCAAAGAGAAATCCCTCTGCTGCAGAGTAATATGGATTAAATGTAAAAGCATATGATATGCTGAAACAAACACACAGACACACAGACACACAGACACACACATACACACACACACGCGCAAACAGACACACACACACGTTAAAACGCTTTTCACAAATGAGTTACCCTATAAAGGGGAAACATTATTGACAGGCTGTTGAGCAGACAAAGGTAATGGAAGGAATGACACCATAATTACAGTACATGCACGCTTCTCCAATTGTAGCACGTTTCCTGCAAAAAGTTGAAAGTTTCACTGCCTCTAAAAGCTCTGTCTGTCTCTCTCTTGCCTTTCCCCTTTCCTCTGCACCTTTTTTTTCCAGCTCATTACTTCTAAACAATTATATTTTAGTAGAAAGCCTCTCAGTCTCCTGCTGGCTAAAACGAAAACAGTCAGTGCAGAGGCAAGAGGATGAATCACGGTGTCAATGCCAAAGTTATCATCACCTTGATTTATATTTCTTCAGCGCCAACACATGCACGCACCCACTGCGGCATACCTTCTCTCTCAAGCACACACACATACACAGAGAAGGGTTTCTCAGATGAGCAAGGTGCCTCGGGTGATTTTAGGAAGCTAACCGAATGGCCATCAGTCTGATGGAGCTGTAAAATTAAACAGCCAATTTCACCTGGTAATTGGACAGTGAAATATTTGTGGTCAAACTCAAGAAACTAGCATAATGCAGCGTGAATGCATAGAACAGAACATCACATGTGACTATCACAAAGGCAGAAAACTAGCAACTTTCGATGACACAAA
This sequence comes from Trinectes maculatus, assembly GCA_016785345.1. Lineage (NCBI taxonomy): Eukaryota > Metazoa > Chordata > Actinopteri > Pleuronectiformes > Achiridae > Trinectes > Trinectes maculatus. The sequence goes on from JAFBJQ010001123.1 coordinate 446,307, forward strand.
TATTAATCTAGACACCTTTAGACTGCGTTCCATTACCATTCCTTCCAAACGTCATTAATGGTTCACCTGAAACGACTACAGCTGTTTAAACTATTGCTTAAACTGAGTAAAGTGTTTGTATTCACACAGGCACATGTTACAGTTTGTCTCTCCACGGTCACACACATGGGGCAGTAGCTTTAATTGCCATAAATACACTCTAATTAACAAGCTGCAGTTTCTGCGATGGTTTTCACCCTGCCCACATATTAATGCAAAAATAGCAGTTACAGTACTGCATAATATTTGTTAATTACCAGCATTTGAGAGAGGGAATATGGGGGCTAGACACCAGCAGATGGCAATACCTAAGGGGTTAAGCTTCCCCTTTTCTCACCATGCTCTGTTTGCCAATATAAGCTGCAGATACACCACCCTTGGGTGGTATGAACTCTGCATAGAGGAGTAAGTGTCTAGGATCAAACACTCAAATGAGGCATGATGATGGGCCTGCTAATAAATGCTGCTGTCTCCTAGCCTCAGTCACAGAGGAATTGGTGCATCAACCCATCCCTCGCTTGCCATACTTTCCATGCCTTCAACCTCAGGCTCTTTCGTTTGATGTCAACTTCAGAAGATTCTTCCATTTTTTAGTAAAACTAATAATTGAACGACATGATGAATTTTTGTCTGTCTTATCGTTAACCAATGTAGATCGGCCTGTAGTACAGACACAATGAAACTGTCCAGACAAGAATACATGGATATGGACATTCTCTCAAATCCCAAAAACAATGTGCTTACCTTGCATCGGGTCCAACCAATACGCAATTCTAATCCAGAATACTAAAGAACATATTTTCCTCATCACGAAACGAGTTGATTCGAAACCGATCAATGTATTTTATGATTCATCCTTTGGAATCCACAACCCTTTACCCTTCTACCAGACCACTTTCAAAATCCCCCAATATCTGGAGTTACAGAAGGCAGCTATTATAAAATGCTAAATGCTAGTCCACCCCAGATTACTGAATAGTCAAATGTTTAAATTCTCTGTTTTTTTATATTTGCAGCTCTGATCAAATTATCATGTCTCTATTCCCTTTATAATCAAATTAACATTCGTAGAATTAGGCCGGTACCCAAGACATTTCTTTGGGTACTACAGATCTTGTTCAGTGGATAGAATCGTGTATGCCGCAAACACAATGTGATAAACACCAACCAATAATAATTGAAGGTGTTTAACTTGTGCATCAACAGTCTAGTCAGCCTGCCAGCCAAGCAGTCAGTGTCAGGGATGAGACAAGGCCATAATCCAATTCTGGTTTTTACACGGCATCATGCGTTTTCCTTTGACAGCATGATTGATGTGTATGTAAATGTGTTTTGAGGAGGCCTGTGAGCAGCTAGTTAAAGCAGACATTTAGGACTGCCCTGTCAAAGACAAGTGGAGGGAATGAGAGACAGAAGGAGGAGAAGGAGGAATCCAAAATAAAGACAACTATTGATCCATGAATAAAAGAAGATGGACATGGTAGGAACCCTAAACACGGCACTATGTACCTCTCAAGCATCTCTCTGAATTCATAGGGAGGCAATTGGACAGCTCCACAATAGCATACTATGGGGAGAATCTACTGGACACGCACCAGGCAGAAAAAGGTTACTGCCTTTTCAAGTAGCCTCTCTATTGTCCCCTTTCACCCCTGGTCCTTCTTTTCCCATCATGCCTTAAGTCAATATAGAAAAAGCACTGAACTCCGAGGTCGGGACACAAAAGAAATGGCAAATTCCTCTCAAGACAAGTCTGTCAAGTCAGTTTGTGTGTCATATGCTGACGTGTATTTCTTTATGTACTTGAATGTTTTGCTTTGATCATGGTTGTGTTTGCATGCGTGCTTTCTTTTTCCGTGTCTCATACCTCCGTAAGACTCTCATATGGTTGCTACAGTTAAACACATTTAGAGGAACAACAGGTGAGGGAAACCTCAACATGTCCGCCTGTCCTCAACAGCAATAAAGAGAGGAAGCGAAAAGGTGGGAGGAGGTAAGTAATCTCATCTTCATCACTCAAGCACAACATCCACTGACTGGAGACATCAGTCACTCAAGTCAAGTCTTTCCCTTGGAAATTAACATGCAGCCACTACCCAGTATAACAGATGCCACTAATCTGTCTGAACACTGCCCATCTATCATAGCAAACAGTAAGGTGAATGCACTCAATTCCTATCGTGCATGATTTAGAAAAAGAGGGCTGAAGCAAACTGAAAGACTATCAATGATTATCATGGATTATTTCGAGCAAAGTGCGGATCCTGTCACTACTCACTTTGGAAGTCGAGTGATATTGATTCATTTGCTCAGAACTGATGACGGTTGATTTTAAGAAACCATAACAACAACAGGGTTTAACAAAATACAGCTAGAGAAATGTGAGATAAAGCAACCAAAAGTTTTACAACGACTATAAAATATGAAGAAATATTGTTTGTAAAATACCTCAGTCTCAGGAAACAACAATAAAATACAGATTCTTGCTAATCAAGCAAACCATGCTTTAATACTATAATTAAGATTGTGTTCCTTTTTTGACATGTTTAGTATATGAGCATTATTTAAGTATATTATTATCTGTATTTCTGTACTGGAATGAGCTTATGTTTCAGGTTCCATGTTCAGTGAAGCACACAGAGAAGGATTTTTCCTTTCAATTTTGTTCCACAAAAGGACTGAAGATGAAAACTAAAAAAAAAGAAGGCACATATAGGATATGTCTCAAAAATATGTGGTAAACAAATGGAAAGATGATTTTTTTTTTCTTTAGGGATGGAATTTAATTTTCTTTCTACCTCACTATCAATGGGAAGTCCTGCATGAAAATGTAGGGTTATATAGATGAGAACCAAAATACTCATTTCCCACTGCGGCCATAGCTATGCAACACAATCAAATAAAGAAACATAAAAAGGTGGAGAGAAAGGTAGAGAGAGAGACAGAGTAAGAAAAGATGGAAAAAAGTGCATCAGAAGATGAGACCCCACCTACCTCCTCTCTGCCCCTTAGTGCCCCCGTGGACCTTGCTCCCTGCTGTGTGGTGACTCTGATGAAAAGCAGGCCGCAATCCCTTTCAATTTGGCCAGCGTGCCCAAGTCCTGTTAAAGGCAATCGACTGTCGGAACAGAGGCACTATATCACAATATTCAGGTGCAGACAAGGCGGCCAGAGGAGAGAGCAGACACACGCTGCCTTAGAAGAGAGAACGCTACTCTGGCATCCATTTCTCTTACACCTAGGCTGGTGCTCAACCATGGGGCAGAAACGCACACTCACCCACAAACACACACATACACACTGGCTGTGGGAGAGCAAAACAACGAGAGGTGAGAAAGAACAGAAAAGTGGAGGAAAAATGGGACCCGTCACTTCCTTCTTTTTTTCCCCCCCTACTCACTTCAGGTAAAAAAAAGAGAACAGAATAAAAGAGAAAGTGTTTTTTTTTTATGAAAGTTGGGAGTGGGTCAGCGAAGGAAAAAGGGGTTGAGGGGGGGGCCTGTCTGTAATGACAGCAAGGTGGTTGTTTGTGGCGGGTAAATGCCTGTGTAGGTGTGGGGAGGTCAGTGGCTTGGCTGGAGCTGCTTGTTATCAGGGGTCCGCAGACCCAGGAGGCTTGCAAGGCTGCTGGCCGGAGTCAGAGGAGCTGAGCCTGAGGGAGGGGGGTGACTCCAAGCTTTTATCCAAGGATGGGTGAGAGGCCATTAGACTGGAGAGAGAAACAGGGGCTTGAAGAAGGCTGGAAATACCGCATGAAAAGTCTGATGTATCCAACAGATATCCCCTTCATTGACATTCCCTGAGTGTAATTAATCACCTTTTGCCCAAGTGCTCTAAAGAAACCATGTAGCAAATATGCTGTACAAGACTGCATATAATTATAGTCTTTCAGCCGTCAACGAGGGCACTGGTGAGCACTCTATATACTGAGACTGAGGATCTGCTGGGGGAACATGGAGGAAATGGATGCTGAGAGCTCATATGATAAGGTCAAGGATTTGATGTCATATGACATCTGATCCACCTCATAAGGAATTCCAATCACATATCAGAGTGGTGATGTCTATAACTATATGGAAGGATAAAACTGCAGCAAGTATGTCATCATAGTGTTTAACCAGGACCTGTCACTCAGTAGCTTAGCTTTCGAAGTCCACCGTATTATCCAACACACTAGGTTGGCTCAATCCTCTGTATCTAGGATTTAAAAGTAATCTATCCCTGCAGAAATACCAACCAATACATATGCAACATACAAATTAATTCACAGCCACGCATCACTGTGTGCTAAAACTGTGTTGTGTACTGTGCAGTTAATGCAGAAGCAAAAAAAAAAGACCTCTACTGAAATTATACGTTTCCTGCAGAACCCGCCACTGAAAGTTCATTTATGATTTAAGATGTTTTGCAGGCCATAACAGCAGAAACCCAGAGAACAAAAGGCTGTGTGTGGTAAGAAAATAGCTCCAATAACAATATCCTCAACAGCACAAACAAACAAAAAACTAATTATATACGTCTAGTGTTTGCCAAATCAAAAACACAGGATCGTCAACACACACACACTCAGGCAACGAAAAACCCTACATAATAAAATAAAAAATAACATCAAAATGCCTGAAAAGAAGGAAAACCAAGTAAATGATACACAGCGGAGAAGACCGACCAACACCAGTCATAAAAATGAGTGCTATCTCAATGTCCATCTCAGATCACCTGAGACCGATGTTAGTACCAGTGTGTGAACATGGCTGGAGACAGCTGAAGCCTCCATACTGGCTTTAGTTGGGAACCAATCCGGTGATGTCAGCTGTGACACACACACACACACACGGAGCAGTGTTTCTGTATCTATGTGCTCACACACACATGCAAACAAACACACACCTCAAGTGAAAAAAAAACAGACTTTATTCGTCCAAGTAACTTTTGACAAGTTCCCCATCACAACACTAAGTTGTATTTGGACGTGTAAGAAGGGAGTGCTGGAGAGCAGTCATGTAGAAAGAGAACGCTGTTACAGAGTTATTAACAGGCCTCTGTGTTTCCCTCCTCTCAGCTGAGCTATTCAGAGCATAGCGTCCTCATCTGCCATAAACACATGCCGACAAACAGACGCAGCAGACGGACACACAGCGCAGCCGCTCTACGCTCTGCGCAGTAATATGTTTTTTGCCCATTTACAACAAATTAAGTTTCCCTCAAAGTGAATTTCAAGCTTGGCTGCCTTTGGAGGGCGAGTAACTCTCTTTTCATTAATTTTCATTCTTTTTCCCCCCCCTGAACAAATGATCTACTGTACAGCCCGCTCTGCATTACGCTCCTCTCCTCTGCCTGTCTTTTTCTTTCTCTTGCACTCTCCCTTCTTTGCCTTCTCTTCCCTGCTTGCTGTTAAATTTGGGCGAGGCAATGGAAAGCAATTACGCTGTCAGAAAGTGTATTCTGATTTATTAAAAGCCTTGAATGCTATCTGTTTTGTTCCCTCTTTGTGTCGCCGCGGGGAACCGAGTCCTGACACCCAAATGAGACAAAGTGAGAGCTCTTTGCTCGGCGCTCCATCCCGAGAGTCATGTAGGAAGCCGACAGACTAAATATCTATCGGCACAGGAGGACACATCTGTGGAGACAGGAATTGATTCACCTCTGTAGCCTATGAGGTGGGAGACAGACAAAGCGAGACAAAAGGAAGGAGATGTGTCTGCTGAGTTCAGTTTCAGATGACATTCTCCCTCCACTTGAATTTCATAAACCATGTCGTCAACTACACACCGACCACACAGCTCCAACTCACAGTGCTCCAGCCCCACGAACAACAACCTTTTCATTAGCTTAATTTCTATTAACTGAAAGACATGCAAGGTGAGCAAAGGAGAGACGGAGACCTAATACTCAATATGTTCCAATTTCCAAAGTAAATATTATCTTTGTCTGAGGAGCCCAAAATCTTTTGGACTAACATCATAATGAGGATCAACAAAAAGGGTCAGTGCTGCGTGACATCACACCATCACATTCATCACATTTCATACTCGGATCCATTTAACTCTGCTATAAAACCACAGACACACAGCACTGACATGGATGCCAATCCACATTCCCTTCCTTTTCATTGTATGAAACATATTAACAACCACGCCTGATGCACTCCCCACATTCTCCCAGTCCTTACCAGCTCTCCCTCATTACCGTGTTCTTGAAGGCCAAAGAGATGAGAGAGATGCAGGGTTGGGGGATGCGTAATAAAGCATCTAGTTTCCTGGGGGAACCACTGGTTGGAGATAAGCGACCATACAGCACTATCATGTAAGAACACAGATCATAAACCTGCTTATCTTCTGCTTCCGGACCAGATTCTTTAGTCAACTATCTGGGACAGTCAGAGGTCACATGACTACAAATACTGCCATGTCACAAAGTGTCTGAATGAGTAAGGGTCACTTACTAATGAAGCGAAATAGAAAGCAGCATAAAAACATGTACCGTTGCCAGGAAACCTGGCATTATACACTGATGACCTTTTCATCTTTGAGGAATTTCCTAAGAGATCAGACTCTGAGATGCTGTAGGCAGTGATTAACACATTATTAGACAATAAGGAATCTAGCTCTTTCATCCAGGTACCCATTAGCTCCTGCCATGGAAAATACAAAACTTCCTGAGGCCAGCAGACACCACTTTACAACAAAAGAAAAAAAAAAAGGGAAACAAAATGGCAAAGCAATAATGCAAAGACCCAAAAACTAACAACAAGCAGAAGACAAAAACAAAGAAAAATCTCACCAGAACGTGGGTAAAGGACGTAAAATATGGAGTGAAAATTGAATTTCAACCGCTGATACAGTTGCATGCACAGGCTTTTATTTATGCACTTTCTTTTAAAATGTTCTGTTTTGATGTTTAGGCCACAGCTAATGGATTCATGAACAGTCTGCCACTAAGTCTCTCTCTCTCTCTCTCTCTCTCTCTCTCTATATATATATATATATATATATATATATGATCTCTCTCTCTCTTTAGTTTACTTATTTAACTGGTGCCAGCTTACTTGACCGGTAAAGTGCTTGTGTCTGTGTTGAATATATGGTTACAAAGTGACAAAAAAGGGATCTATGTTTGGATGTTCATATAGTGGACATTTCTAATCTCCATCTGTGTCATTTGTACATAATGCTTAGATAAAAATTACAAACACTAACATGAATATGTTAATTTTGGCTTCCGGACGTACTGTAGGAACCTGCCTGAGTGTGTGGAATTTTCCTATCTTTTACTGGAACACGTCCGTTGGCACATGACTTCACCTTGCAGTATGACTTAATTCCCATGATAGTGCTGATTGGCTATTCAGCTGTTGGCCTTTAAAGGCTGTGGTCAGTGGATGGAGGAGTCTCGTCATTAAAAACCAATCACAAAGCCATTCAAAGAAAAGCTCCAGCGTCAGGAACTCGTCTCTTGGAGCCCGCTTTCAGAGAAAGTCAGCATTAATTACTTACTGTAATTAAAACTGGCGTTTTGTCACAGCGGATGCTGTTATATTACACAAAGACAATATAAGATGTGCAAAACCCTTGCGACAAAGACATGAATGGTGCCAATCACTCGGCTTTAAACAAAAGACTCAAAACTGCTGTTCCTAACATGTTCTTATGTTATTATTTATTATATATCTGCTGTAGTCATTTTTTTAAGCTCAATCTCAGTTTGGCCCTGAAATACAACCCCCCATGTAAAATGCTCACTTTAAAACTTTAATTTAATTATGTTAGAAAAAAAATACCCGACACAAAATCTGTCCGGGCACAAAACTGACTTGTAATGTAATAAAGCAAGTCTTTTAATCTGAGTGTTCTACAGCGCTGCATGTCGGATAAGATCTCTCATTAACATGTGAGAAGTCTATGTTGCCTTATCTCATCCTGTTATGTCCTGTAGACACGTGTCAGGCCTGGGATGTGTTTCCGGTGTTTTCTGTGTCTCCATCAGTTTGCTTAGCTTAGCTCCTCCAGTGCGGCTGCTGACCTTCTCCTCTCTCCCCGGCTGGAGTGGCTATTGATTGGATCTTGGCACTCAGTGTACAAACACAGAGATAAGGAGGGAGGGAGGCAGCCAGGCGGATATAGCTGCAGTGCCCACTCCACTCCCCTACTCTTGCTCCATACAATAATAAAAAAAAAAGTTTATCAAGACACTCCCACTGAGCTGGGACCCAGACATGGCACCTGAACACTGATAGCAAACAGGATTAGGCCCAAAATTCAATCACAACAGTCTAAGTAAGGCTAAGTCACTTCAGCATAGTACAACTGATGTACCATAATCTTATTTTGATTTGGGAGATTTCAAAAGTACTGAGAGGATGTGATATCTGTGCACTATGATAGAAATAATTTCACTTCAGACAGTATAATAGTGAGCAGGGCCTCAGCCATCTTCAGTTGCATACAGGCAAACACTATCCAGGCTGGTCAGTGTCCTGTCCACTCTACCACCCTAAGGTCTCTCATTTACACTTTCTTTCCATCTGGTCTACAGACAGGGACTGTGCTGTGTCAGAGGTGACTAATAGTGTCATAGCCCCGGTGTCCCCTCTGGGGCTAGCAGAAGAAAAACTGCTGTCTCCATACTACCAGGCGGACACTGTCGACTGTCGGGGGGGTGGGGAAAAAAACGCTTTGTCAACAGGGAAGATGGGCATATAAGTTACTTTCAATTTCACATGCCCAAAAGACATGTGATGACTGTGAAGAAATTATGTACAGAAATTAGGACCTGGTAGGGAAGAAGAAAGCCGTAACCATCTTTTCAAGGAGACTAGTCAGTATTGTGGCAGGTCAAACATGTGTTTTATTTTTCTCTGTGTCGAACGCCTCAGGGGGAGAAACCGAGGGTGGTTTACTCACATACTGTCAGGACGGTATACAAAAAGAAATATTCTGACAGACAGAGACCAGAGGCGCAGACGTGTGTGGGTAAAGAAACCAACATAGCAGAAACAAAAAGAATCCAAAAGCTTTTTCTGTGGGGAATAAGACAAAATAAAATCTTTTGGGAGTTGACTTTGTGTGTGATGCGTGTGTGTCTGCATATGGTGTGATAGGCAGGTAAAATGGGAAATTTCCATCAGCTTATACAAACAATTCCACAGACGAATCTTTGGAAGACATAGCTTTAACCCGTACATTTCCCATTATGTGTTGAGTATTGTGTGGAGTAATATCTATCTCTGACCAGTAAAAATTAAATGTTTACGCTTATTTATGCTTAGAAAAAAACCTTGTGCTGTGGAGGTATATTGTATGTTGGTGCTGCAGTGTAAAAGTCCCATCGCAGGAGCATAGAGCTCACGTATCAGGAACACTGAAAGACTGGTCCCGGATTCTCTCTGGCCACTGTTTGCATTTTCCTTCCAGATGTCAGAGTGAACAGCGCCATCATATACCTGCTCTACCATGCAAACACCCACCTGGTACAGGTCAGGGGACATGGTCCAAATCATGTTCTCTCATCGAAATAACTGAACCCATTAGAAGGTTACAGTTATTGTGGCCTTGCTGCAAAGGCTTTGCCTCAGAAATGGCAGCAATCCGTCTTGAAACTGTGATGCAGACAGAGCTCTCCTCCGACCTGTGTGTGTGTGTGCATGTGTGTAGAGCTGCATATGTGCATGAGACAGAGTGAGGGAATAAGGAACAGTAAAAGCGGCAGCAGTGAGAAAGAAGATATGAGAGGGTGGGGCCGGGCTGTCTGCAGCCGGGGCCCAGAGAACATAAAGAGAAAAATATGGCCATAAAGCCTCTCTATGACTATGAATACTAATACTGACTCTGTGAGCCAAACCGAGCGAGTCCGTTGTCTCCCTGCTCCTCTGTGTCTCACTCAGACAAATGATGTGCCTGAAAAAGCAGCTGCATAGGCAGCATTGTATAGGTAACTACATGTGCACGATGTTAATATGGAATATAACAGACAGATACAAATAAAAGATTCAGCAGCAGCATTGGTGGGACACTGACTCTAACAAATCAATGGGCAATTTATACTTGTATTAGTTCATTAAATGTTGTGTAGTTATATGAATTATCAACACAACAGGCTGATAGTAAAGGAGCATATTGCTCTACCTCCAACTTTAGGATATATACAACATATATATCATATATTGTGGTTGGATTTCTTACCACAACTTAAACAATAATCCTAAAAAATGCAGACTGAAGGACTGATACATAAATATGTGAACAGATGGTTTACCTAATAAACACAGGGTTTAAGTTGAAACTAAAAATATTAAACTAAGAAAACTTATTGTATATAGATAATCAAATTGAAACAAAAATAGACCCATGCACCAAATAAATACAGGAATTAAGAATTTAACAACATATTGACATTGTGGAAATTTGCCATATTTGCACCGTGAATGGTTGATGCGTTCATATCACGGTTCGTCAAAGCATGATGGAAAAGGCGCCAAATATTGATTTTCTCCTATTTCAAAACAACAGTGTGACAAATCTCCTCTCCATTATGGATGGCTGCACGGTGAACAGATACGGTGTACCAGTTGTATTTCTTAGCCGTGTATGTAATGTTCGCAGCCCAAGTGGTTCAATTTCAGTTAATACTCTTACTTACAGTTGTTAACTTGATCAAAAGTCAGATCCTGACGACTACAAGTTAAAAACACGAAATATTACATTTTTCAGCATTTTATTATGTGTAAAAAAACACAATCCTTTTTTATAAGTATGACTATGTATTGAGAACTTCAACACATAATATTGTTATTATTAAATGACAATTTTTTTTTTAAAGCTATTTTCCTTTCCAACCATATCATCAGCTGATTCAGTGCTGTGGGTCTTAATTTTCGGTTCCGTATTGTTTTTGGTCAGGTCCACCCCACAAATACCTGGACTTTCATGGTTCCACCCTAGCAGCAAGCTTTCCCTGACAAATCTTGGCGGACAGAAGAAAAAGTGGTAATCTCTCAAGCATTTCTAATGAGTTTTTCTCCTACAATTATTTGATAAGAGCAGACAGGACTGGAGGCAGCATGTATGATACACTAGCTCCTACTGCCGAGGTGAAAGCTCTGCTGATTAGGCTACACACAGAGCCATTTTCACACACATGCACGCACACGCACGCACACGCACACGCACACGCACACACACACACACAGGCCCATGCACGCATGTGCGCCCAGAGGCTTATACAGTCTCAGAGTGCAACACTCCTAATAATAACATGAGAAGGCGAAGTTATGACTGGCAGGCACACCTAAGTTAGCAATCTAGGTCTTCTCATTCTGAACACACACACACACACACCGCTTCTCTGAGAGGGTGGCTCCAAACCGCACTACTCTCGTCACCTGCTTCACTTACCACACTAAGTCCCAGCTGCTCCCTCTGCAGGTAGGGCAGATTCCTGCGTTCAAGGCTGGCCAGGTAGTGCTGCAGTCTGGAGTAGGTGTAGGGGTAGCAGTAGGCAAACTGGTAAACATCATCCTCTCGGTCGAAGCAGAAGGCAAAGGACATAACGTAGTTGCGCCGGTGGTCAGGGCAGCGATAGTAGTAGACGTTTTTGGCTGGAAGCCTCTGCCTGCAATGGCATTAAAACAAACACACCACAGAGACTTTAGAGAGGTCGTTTGTAAAACAGATCTTTACATCTGAGGCCATGCATTCAAGGAACTCAAAACGAAAAGGTCAGATATATTGCAAGCAATATCATTTTCATTATTTATCACAAACCCAAAGATGCACAACCATAACAAAATATAACTGATATTTTGAATGAAAATGGATTTAAATTGCAAAATAATGAAATTAAATTACAAAGCGTAAGAATCAATAAGTTCAGTGTATCGGTCTGTGTTTTTTTTTTTTTTTCTCAAATGTAAAACGTTGTCTTTGTTTTGTATGCTGGTTTTGTATTGAATTGCGTGCTCTATGCTGGGCCCGGGTCTAAATAAAGCCAGTGTGGACAGTTGTTGGGGGACAAGGACAGTCACAGTGCATGTTGTCTTTCACGTTCTCGACCTGTCCTTCTTCCTGTCCTTCTTCCTGTCTTTTCTAATTTAGCCCTCATCCACTGAGACATGCTGACAGGATGTTGCATGCATACATGTGACTGCCTCATTTCTCTTCTTTCTCTGGCTCTCCTTTTCCCTGATTCTCACCATACCTTACGTCTTATGTCTATTCCTGTCACCTACCAACTCCCACATGACAGTTTACATGAAAATGACCAAGTGTTGAGGAACAACTGCGCTGCCATAGGAGCTCTGGCAGCGCCGAGAGGAGGATAGAAGCAGGAAAGACGTGGACGATGAATGGTACGTGGGTGTGGGGGGTTGGTAATATGGAGAAAGGTGGAATAAGGAGATAAGTAAATGATGATGATAGAGAAGGGCGATGGATGATCTGGGGCTGATATGGAATGAATGTGTGTGTGTGTGTGTGTGTGTGTGTGTGTGTGTATAAACATATAGGAGACAGTGGAGGTTAGCAGCAGGCTGTGTAATGGTAAGGCAACAGAACAGATGAAGATGCTATCAGCACTGTGATAGGATCAGGACCTGATAACCAACAAACAGGACAGACAGCTCTGCACTAACTCTGACAGAGTGAACTTCTTTCCCTCCGACTCAGCCCTAAAGAGGGGAGCACAGAGAGGAGACACAGCACTTTTATATATGCTCAGACAACAAATGCATCAGGTTTCACTACCGGCCCGAATTGAAATGAGTCGGGAACATGGTTGCATGAGATTTCATTCAACATTTGACGATGATCCCTGCAGGAAAAGAGGAAAACAAAAAGCTAAATCACTCCGCCGCTCTCAGACAGAGGGGGAGAAGGGAAGGGAAGAACGGCAGGGCTGATTATTCCTTCAGAGGAGGAGAAAGGAGAATGTATCTGCATGTGGCTATCTCAGCAGAATACTAATACAGACCAGCGGCTAGCCGCGGCCACACCCTGCCTTCTACTGGAGCAAGCTAAGTTCGATCTCCCAGCCAGATAAGCTGCACAAAGAAGTCGAGAAAAAAGGTTGATCTGGGAAAAATGGGAGCAAATGATACCATTTTCCACCCAGTCCGGAATGAATATTCCTCAAGGCCGCATGAGTTTAAGGTGAAAGATACTGAGAATAAAACTCACTGGCAAGGACATAACACACCTCCACATGTCACTTTCACACGCACTATAACACAACCCCCACCCCATCCACAAACACACACAGGTGCCAGATCTCTGAGGTGCAGGTTAATTAAAATAAGATGACACCTCACCTCTTTACATATTTCCCTGTTTGGCTTTTCCCATCCACACAATCCCACTTCTCTCTGTTTCCATGTCTCACTGCTGTGTGACCTTGCCGGAGACTGGATAAGTCCTGGCTATTGATTTTAATTACTGCTGCTTGTCTCATCACAGCGTTGTACTTATAGGCCCCAGAAAATAGCTCTTGGACTTCTTATGGAAAGAGACTGCCTTGAAGGCCCAGACTACAAGCTGAGGAAGGGGCAGTACCTGTGTTGGGTACCACAGTCACGCAGACATATTTTTTTTTAAAAAGGACAAAATATTCCTGACGTGCACACTAATGCAAAGAGTCCCTTTGGTTTTATCTGAGCGGCGGCTGCTCCTGCTCGGCAGCTGGCAATTTGTTTTATCTAAATGGTACCTCCCTGTGCTTCTCCCCTGCCCATCGCTCGACGTGGTACAGTGCCGCCGCTTCCAAACAGATTTATCACTGCACGGGATGTGGAGGAAAACCGGAGAATCTTCCCTCCAGATGATAACGCAGTCACACGTGGTTTTACAATTCAGTGATTATAGAGTCACACAAACAAAACGGAATATGCAAAGAGTCACAAACTGAAGCAACACAACAAACTTAAACATCAAGGTCATTCCTCTGACAATGAGCCGGCACGGACCTATGCGGCATCTCATCACTTGCAGAACAAGGAGAAAGAAGCAGAGCAAAGAGAAAATATACAGAGTGGCTGCAAGAGCGAAAAACTGTCATGCAAAGAGACAATGTCAAAGTAAAAGGGACAAAGGACAAGGGGAGATTGACAAGGCAGAGAGTTTCATAGAGCGAGCAGGTGGCCTTTAGAAAGGTGTCACACACTGCTTCTCCTCCCGACATCTGAACCACTGGCAGCTATATGCCCCCACTCTGATTTGATGGTGCCGGTGTCTCTCTGACATTCCAAGATGAAGCCTCATGAATTGGTAGCTTTCATACAGGCGACATCTCGCCTATGTTTCCAATTCAATCAAGCGTAGAGGACATGCCCGTCACTGCCGCTCTGAGCACAGCCAAAGGCAAACTCACACAGGACGAGACTCACAAGGCATGGATGCACACACACTAAACTACGGAGTAAAACAAGTCACACACACACACACACACACACGTGCGCGCGCACACTCTCATCCACGACCGTTATTTTATTTTCTGTCTCAGTGTTGTCTCTTTGTCAGACGCTCTTCCTGACAACCGTTAGGAAGGTTAAACGCCTTCCGATATGCCCGTATAGCTGTCAAGCTCCACAGATCCCCATCGGCTCATTTAAGGCAAGCACTTCCTCTGTTTAGCAAACAGTTGACATTGAGTGGCATATTCCTTTTCTACATCCCTGTAACTATGCCAATAATTGAAGGGGCAATATTTCCTGGAACTTTAAAATGATGCCAGATGTTAGATTGTTAGACTCATTGTTTTTTTTTTAAACATGGCACTGCGTTTTTGTTTTGCATACCAATATGTGTCAACCAAAAGGCAAAGTGTATGTGTGCGTGGGGGACGTAAAACATGACGACATAAACTTCTCGAAGCGTTCCTCTTTTTTTCCTGATGCAAATCAGATTGCAACAAAGCTTTCTGGGGGCTCTGTTACTAGGCAACCCGTGCTTCTTTGTAATTTGGTAGGCCTGCTATATGTTACATGCTGTGGTACAGCCTATTTATTAGCTTTATGAGAATAAGACGTCTTCATTTGCGCGACAGGAGAAAAGAGAGGATCAGGTGAACAGGAGTGATTCAGATGAACTGATGTTGCTCATAACCGTGGCAGCATTCTGACGTTTTCAGGAGCACAACACAACTTACTGCAGCAGTGTGTGAGTGGGCTTTAAGTGAAGAAGGGGCGCACACTGCTGTTGCTGATGATGTGAAATAGCCGGGATTAATGCTGCTGCTAGAGTCGCAGAGATAACAGCAGTAAGGTTTTGCGGGAGGCAATAATACTTGTGAATTATAGACTTTCTTGTAATGAGATAGCTACGAGCTACACACCTGTGGAGACAACACGCCGTTAGCGCCGTCTCAGGTCAACAACAGCCCTCTGATGAGGCTGCGGCATGACAACATACGATCCTCTCCCTTAACGGCTGCATCAAAACTCAAAGGTTTACTCTTCATCAGCAGGCCTCTTAACCGTATCCTGTAGGAGGCGCTGTCAAAATAGGTTACATCGACAATCTTCTCACAGTCACATGTCACGGGAAGATTTCATTAGTTCATTTGTCACAGCACAGGAAGGTTTTAGACCTCAGCGTAATTCAAGGTGAGTTTACCAAAGCAAGTCAGTCATTACCCCATCACCCCCGCAGCACTCCACCTGCATTCAGACAATGCAGCAGACATAAAATGTAAAGTTATTTCCATAAAATTCTGAACGCGGCCATAAATCTTGGAGTTGCCTCTAAACAAAACATGTTTGGTGTTTGGAGCGGTAACACAGTTTGTTCTGCTCATGTGTTTAGTGCAGCGTGAGTGGCTTTGTGTGGTTACTTGTCTGCGAGATCTGTCCTCAAGTGTGAATGCGCATCTCTCCCAGTAATTCATTCATCTATTTTTCATGTCTCCCTCAGCCCTCATCGTCTTTTATTTCTCAGTCTAATTTACTGTCATCTTTACTTTTCCCCCTGTAACAGTCTCATTTTCTTTTGAATAAATGTTTTTGAGGTCATAAAACTATGTCAAGATCTCTTTATTCTCACTCACTGTACTGATGTATGTGTAAGAGTACACATTAAATTCTGTAAATATGACTAGTGTACTTGCCAGTGCCTCCATCTTTAACAACTAATCTCCTAAAATCTGATAGAAATCCTCATGATGTACTCTGCTTCTGAATTTTAACAGGATACTTTTATCACCCCTGAGGTGGCACACAGAGATGAAAATACTAAAGGATTTGCTGGAGCTGCTCTTACTTATGCACTCAGAGATTGTGTGAGCGCGGATAACATATATTACATAAATAATTCAAATACTGAATTATTTTATTTTTTGTGTGAATTTTGTTGTGATCTCTTGAAAAATCTTGTATTTGCTTTTTTTTTAGTTGCAACTCTAAACTCTTTGAGTTGTATTCAATAAACATGACATTGCCTCACTACAGACAAATTTGACAGTGCCTGGGTTGACCAGTAGAGGGCCACACGTTTTCCCTGTAAATACACACACTCACACACGCGCGCGCACACACACACACACACACACACACACACACACCAAGTGGTGACACAAAGCCAAACTGGCAGTTTCGACTCCTCTTTCAGATAAACCTTGCCATGTTCACCTTACAAAAATGGTGCAACGGACTGTACTGTCAGCTTTTCCAAATCAATTCTCAGCTGCACCAATAAAGTAAAACATGGCCCCATATATATCCCAAAGGAGTCTCGACTAGATTGAGCTCACTGGTAGGTAGGTCCCCCGCGTCTTGTGGGGCAGCAGGGCAATTAGCAGAAAGCAGATGATCAGTGTGCCCTCGCCACTGTGGCGCCACTGGTCCCCTATGGGGCAGCAGGGCAGGTGCACATTTGTCTGGAATAATGGGTGCACACAAAAATACACACGGGCAACCATAAAAAAATTATATTGAACACACACACACATACAGACACGGACACACACACACACACACTGTTAATAAAAAGATGATGTCAGCGTTAAACCCTGGGTAAGCGGTGGTGGGAGTCAGAGGATAAGAGTGGTCCTGTGTGTCTGTGTTTGAAAGAGGAGAGGAGGCCTTCCTTAATTGTGTGATGCAGCTCGTGTGTGCGCGCGCATGCGTGTTTCTATGTATGTGATTGAGTGTGAAATCAGGTCACAGAGAGTGATGAGATCATTCTCTCTTGAAATGTACTCAGAAAGGCAACGCAACACACGACTCATTCTGAAATCACTTCTATTAAATTCCACATAGAGATGAGCTCACCTCCTGTCGTCCATTACACAGATCAGAATGACTTTCTGCTGCGAAACAAGACCCAACAGTTTGAATAATGCAGTGATGAGCAAAATAAACAAATAATCATCACTGAATCACGATCACCGCTGCTGATTGTGCAATTATCGCTCAAGTGCCCATCTTTGTCTTATTAGTTAATAATTTAGAATAGTTTCACATCACATTTCACAGTGGGTGTACCCTTCATAACATGTGATGACAAATGACTGGTTAATCTAAATCATATTTAGATCGTGTTTTAGCTTATCAGCTAGCTGCAAACGGTTTGAAAATATGTTCATGGGCATATTTATGTTCACCTTGACCTTTGACTGATGAGAGCAAAACATTTATCATCTGAAGAAACCCCTCCCAAGTAATATTCCAGCTTTGTTGAGTTTTTATGACAAATTTCAAACCTTTGAGCTATGATTGACAAATATTTGTTGTTTACATCACAAATAAGTGAGAAGATGAAATGGCTGATACATTTTCAGTTTAAGACAAATTTCAGGCCCTCGTGGTTATGATCACCCCCAGTTGCTGTTACATGATCAGTGTCATGTTGTGCCTGTCACAAGATCACTAGAATAGAACTCATCTAAAATTTCTACCTGTTCCTTTGACCCCTCCCTCCTGCTTCCATCCTACTTCAGCATCCATCCTCCCCGAGGGCCCTGCTGGCTTTGGCACAAAGTTGCCAGCCTGTCTGCCCACATTTCCCTTGGTACGCGGGTGGCAGCTGGGGGCCTGGCTGCCCTGTCTGCCTCTTTACTCCCCATTATATCCCACATACACATGGACTCACACAAACACATACTCTGCGCTTACACCCTACAGCCAGACGGGTGTCACCATGTGTGTGCCAGGGGTAACAGCACCCACAGGAGGGAAGGGCTGGAGGGAAGGAGTAGAGGCTGGAGTGGAAGGAGGGGGTGAGAGGATGGGCTCTTGGTCTCATAGACAGCCAGATGCTGCCAATTAACTTCTGTGGTCGCCACAGGGCTGCAGGGGAGTCTGGCACCTGTACCAGCCAAATCCCCAGCGCACCCCCAAAACACACACACTTTTTTTGTGGCTGACAGTACTTGCACGCTATCGCGTGACGCTTGTGAGGGATATGAGGGCCACATGTCACCTTTGAGCTTTGGAGACACATACGCACACTACTGTAACTACGCTGCCAAAATATTTTTTTCCCCTTTCTTCTCAACAGGTTTGCAGAGGCAATAGTCAATGCAGTGTCTGCAAACAACTGTACAAAAGTAGCCACAACCTCATCCATGTGTCTATAATCCTCGGATAAAAACCCTTCTACTCTCACTGCTTTCACTCACTCAATATATGTGCCTGTGTGCGTGTGTGCGTGTGTGCGCACGCGCTGTCAGGCTGAGCTGGTGATTATACGAGACAGAAGGAATTACAGTCTATTACAGGAGAGAGCCTGTGGCTGCAGCAGCCGGAGCAGCACTGCCCTTAAAGGCTTATGGCTCTCAGAAAGCCAGCCTATTATTTCCACCACAACACACAGCTGCTTGGTGAACGTCAGAGATTAAATACAGAAAACAAGCTTGACTCCAAGCTCTGATATAGTACTTATATTTCATACTTACATGCTGTACATGAGTGGGTGTATTGTGATTGCTGGGACTGTCCGTCTGCCTGTCACAGCAATAACTTGAGCAGTTTTAATCCAGTTGGGACGAAAATTTGGCAATTTATCTGCACTGCCAGTTTTTTTTCTCCAGTCAAAGGTCAAAGTTCAAGGTCACAGCATGGGATCAAAGTTTTAGCCTGCTGCAAACAGGAATATAAAAAGAACCATTTTGGATTCTGACCAAACTTGACATGCACAACACATGACTCTCAATGAACAAAAAAAAAAAGGATGCGAAGGGTGTTGCTTCATGATCTTTAACTCTAAGAATGTTTCAGTCATTAGGATGGGAATTGGCCTGCATTTTCAACCTGACCCATAGGGGGCACCACAACTAGCAAAAATGGAGGTCAAAATTTTACAATATAAGATGTATATGCTCTGGAGGCAAGTATTAACAGAATCTGAAGTGCCATATTGATTTGTGAAAATGAGCATAGTTTATTACATATTAATTTATAAGCCAGGATGCCTTTGAGCAACTCTGATTAATGTCACTGAAAACATCAACACCAAATTTCCCTCACATCTGATGAAGGGAAGTCAAATGACTGAACTCACAATGAATGAGATGCAACATAGTTTGTAACATAAATTAAATGTGGTGTGTGTGTGGCTCAAATGGTCTTAGCTTTCAAGCTTTTTACTCACTAAAGAAAAATCATATTAAAAACCCAAAACTGAACCCCCAAAACCAATTCAACTATAATTTTATAATTTAACTGTAATGAAATCCACAACAGTACCATGAACTACTGATTCGGCACAGACTCAACAACAAAGACAGCTAAGTTTTAGAGCAGTCATACTATATGTGAATCTATTAAATGTTTCCTCACTTTCTTTTCCTACTGATAACAATGAACAGCATTACAGCTGGTTTCAAATGCCTCCCAAGACAATAAAAAGTCAGAGTTCAGCAGCTCATGGGAAGCATAGCCAAGATTAAAACCCTTGTCTTCCCGGTCGGAAAATAAACACTGTGTCTGCTTGTTAAAGTGTCCAATTTCATGCAAACTGCTACTTTGAAACTTTCACTTACGTCACAACAGTTTTAGTTTGGTATGAGGTAACAATTAAATACTAAAAATAACAACCGCCACCTTATCGTTCACATTATTCTCACACACGTATCTATCCCCGGCGATAAGATTGTGTCCATTCTCTCACAGTTCTGAGTGACAAATGACTTGTCACGGAGCAAAAAAGGGAGAATGTTTTACTGTAGATTGAAAGAGGAGAAGAGGAGATGGGCAACGGGGGGGAAAAAAAGAGAAAGATATTGCTCTATTACAGCAGAGAGAGTAAATCATTCAGTCTGCTGAAGATCACAGAATGGCATTTACATTTACACACATGTTCACATGGACACCGGTACGAACATGATCCACCGTGTCTATATGTCTCTGGATGTCTATATGTCTCTGGATGTCTATATGTCTCTGTTTGCTGCACCTGCTCTCTCTGTTTCATACAGATGTGGAAGCACTCACACACATATGCTGCCATGAGAAAAGGTGAGAGGCTGGATCAATGTTGGACTTTGGTGATTAGCCCTAATTGTGGAAAAGGGGCTATGGGAAGAAAGAAACATTATGACCTTTTCCCTGTCGGTACACAGCACACGCTAATAAGACACATTCACATAAAACAATACTGACCAGAATCGCCTAACAACATCAAAAGCACTTTCTCATAGGAATGGTATGCAAATGGATGGCACTGGGAGAAAAACAAACCCCACAGATAATTGACTATCCTTGCCATGTTTTTGTGCGTGAATGGTAATTTTCTCTCCCCTCTCGAGCGCATGCTGATTATTCTATCAGACAAAAAGAGGTCCGCGTGCGATGAAATGATTGGCAGTGACTCACATCCTGGTGCTGTGGAATGGCCTGCCTCTCATTCTGTCTCTCCGGCTCTCTTATTTCTCTCTCCTGCTACATCCCCGCCGTCGCTCTTTCACCCGCCCTCCGCACATGTCAGTTTCTGACTGAGTCAAATACCACTTGTCAGGAGAGTGCTGTTTGGACTGACATGAGATAAGAACAGTTATATGTTAGTCCTCACCGCTGCAAAACAAGGGAATAAGACTGTGATGTACAAGTCATGCGTGGGCCAGTGGCGATAATAGCGGTGAGGCCAGCAGTGTAGAGTGAAGGAACTAATTCAGATGCCAAACAGGCGGATAATTAGACATTTCAGGTAAACAAGTCCCAGTTACTCATGTTAATAAAGCGACATAATTCACAGAGTAATTTTGTTGTATGAATTAATTGCCAATAAAATACGTACAGGGTCCTACTGGTACGGTGGCTATACTTCCATTTATATTCTTTAATTACAGTTTAGGAACAGGGTTGTTACCATATGTTTTTATCATATTTTATTGCTGCGTGATTTAATACGGTGAAGCTAGCTGTAACTCCAATATTTCCCTTATTTAAATAAATCTAAACCACTACAGGCTAAAAAGAATGTAACTTTAATGAGCACGCGCTTAATTATTTTGAACTGTAATCAGTGCAGAATCTCATGCTAAGTTTAGCCTACTCTTGTCTACCATATGCACGTGCAGGATGTTTACGGCTTTATATTAGACGATGAGTCATCGAGTCACACTTCTGAGCACACAGCGTCATCGTGGATCCCGGAAAGACAATGATGGAAGGCTGCAGATGTAGTGCTGCGCAGCCGATGTACTGCTTTTAATACGTGGTCAGACTAATCAGGGACTTGTGTAATCCTCTGTTCTCACAGTGTGTGTGTAAAGAAACAGAAATGTGTGTTGCATCTATCTGTGTGTTCTCATCTATCTGTTGAATGCCAGATACTGTGCAGAGCGTAAGGGCTTTAAATTTCTATTCTTATGGTGAGGATTCAGATGGTGCCATCACGGGCAATCGCTGACATCTCCTTAATTGCTGTTCCTACAGTGTTGAAGTGGAATCAAATTAGATGCACAGAAAACATACAAACATAATACACAAGTGGCCGACTACAGAGTGGCCTCAGTAAATGTGAGCGCCTTCCTTGCAGAAACACACACACCTCCTTTTCACTAATACACTGCTGCTCTATTTATGCACACAGATTTTCCACATGCATGTATATCAGAAACACGAGATAAAACAAACTAATGTTTAAACACAACATTAGTTCAAGGCTCATTTAAATACAGAACCCATTAGCGCTGGTGGCTCAGTGAGAGGAACACACAAGGACAGAGGCTGAGTTGATATTATATGAAAATGACGTTCCCAAGAAATTGGTTCCTGCTTTAATCAAATGGCTCATCAGAGAAATGCAAAGGGTTAATGCTACTCCACCCCTGACCCCACCAAACACAACCTACCTAACACATACCAATCTAAAAAAAAAAAAAAAAAAACTTGTGTCATTTTGATCACCATCACCACCGGTTTTATTTGAATTTCACACTGCGGTACACACACACGCACACATGCACACACACAAAGCGATTATCACTAAAGGTACCTACGCGTGCTTGTAGCTGTTCCCACAGGGGGAATAGCTGTACAGCTCCTCCACTCTCATTTTTCATTGTCTGCTTATGATGCCCCATGTGAGCACACTGACTTTCATTTAACCCCTCACAACACAAACACACACTCACACGCGTGTCCACCCCTCCTTTCTGCCTCCGTTTCTTTCTCACACTTATATACACACATGCACCCCAGTGTTTCATTGCATTGGCTAAAATAAAGTACCTCACTGAAAGGCTACAGTGACATTTTTACAACCACTACTATATATACGAGAATATATATATGAGAATAATTATATAAACACATCATGGGTTTGATCAATTCAGCCGAATTGGTACATTCAAACAATATATCACATAATTGTGACAGCACCTTTATGTACCTTTTTGGAAAAGGTGAAATAAACATTTTTATTTGCCCAGAGAATGGTCAGGGTCACCTGCACAGGAGCATTCAATGAAACCAGTGGATAGTCAGTGTCTTTCTTAAGCACACTGACACACTGGCAAAATAAATCCCCCATCACGCAAGAGGGGTTGAAGGTGAAGGTCCCCTTCCTCACTCACCCACATAGCTGGTACAAATGCTACACATAGTGTGCCTCTGCAGCACAACTATATCTTGGGACAGATTAGAGTTACAGTGGGTAACATCCTTGTCTTGACACCTCGATGTTGATCACTGCATTTTTGGACAAATCCTATCTAAAATATTCAATGTTATCTATTATGCATTATCAATGTTTTCTTTTCTTGACATGACATGACAGCTTACTTATTGAAGCACAATCAAGATGTCAAAAATTCAAGCTTCTAGAATAATACGAGTTCATGGATCCTGACACTTCACATGAATGTTTTTTTTTTTAAATGCAAGAAGCTTTTTAACATTAAGAGCAAGATAAAATGATTCAAACAAGCTCACATGGTGCACAAGTGCAGTGGAGAGAGAGCATTCACACAGTCCTGCTCACTGGTGGCAGGATCAGTAATACGCAGTTAACTTTTAAGATGTGTTTTGCTGAAATGTGTTCACTGAAAAAGTCTTTCGGGGGGGGAAAAAGGAATAAATTATGCTTCTAACTGCAGGCTTATAGACAGATTAATGATCTCCTATTGTGGTGTTTCTTCCTCATCTTTTTTTTCAAGAGCTTTCATTTCATGTTCAGAGTTGTAATGGTTTCCTTTAAAGAAAAAAAACACAGCCTTCTCTCTCAAATAGTCCCTGTTCACATGCAGATTTGATCCGCTCCTGCTCAGCTATACTGCGCACAGCTATTCTGCCGCAGCCCTAACAGCCACTGTCTCAATTTCAGTTCCTGCTGCTTCTGTGCATTGACGAAGCGTCTGCTCTAAGCTTTCTGCTATTGCGACTGGATTGTTTTGTGAAATGACCTTGTCAGAATTCAGCAATCAATAAAATTACAGGTTTGACACTGACTAATTAAATCATGACAGCACAGAAAATACATGAAAGAAACTTCATGTACTAGTTATTTAGTTATTGGTATGCTGTTGATAATTTACACCCTGCATATGTTCCTTTTCTTATATTTTTGTATCTTTCTAATGAACAGGAAGATCTACATTAATTAATCAAGTAAAACAATATACTATACATCATATACATACTGTATACCACATATCGCAGTTTTGTATTTTGTGCCTGGAGCAAAGACTGCACTTACACTACAACTGCTATGCTGTTTCTTTTCCTGTCATCATGGAGAAATGTGTTCACATAGACTGGTGTGTTTCTTGCATGTGTATATGTCTGCAAGTGTGCACTGATTGATGCCTTCGAGGGCAGTAGCGTGATTGAAACACCTCCTCACCATAAAGCTGTCGTGCGCATGATGGAGTCACAGGGTCATTTTATGCATCACACCTGTCCCCCTTCCTCCCCACGCTGACACCCAATCAAATAGGAAAATGGCCATATTTGTTTTCCTGGCCTTGAGAGGGCTTGTGCAGAGGGGTTTTTTATGTACGTGCACGGGTGTGTGGTTTTGTGCCTTTGTGCAGAGTCCTGCTCACTCCACAAGGCAGTGATGGTTAACTATTAAAGATGGACAACTAGGAAAAATAGTCTCACCATGTCCACTCGTACACAGAAAAATAGAATTTTGAGAATAATGGGAGGAATAGTCCACTGATTAAATTCACAGCTTTATTTATCACAATAATTTACCTTCAAATCATCAGCTTATAAGTTAATGTATCAGTTTCTAAAAAGAAAAAACACATTTTAAAGACAGACGGAGTATTAATCAAAAATGGCAAGTAAGTATATTGTCCGATTCTGTTCTGATATTTCACGGTATAGCTGATTTACTGTAGAATGGAGCAAACCTGTACAATAAGAAATATTTGAAAAACGAGCCCCAGATCTAAAAATAACCCAGAGAGGCCTCTACAACAATGACCACTTCTGGCTGCTGTTTAGTGTCTTACGCTGGCAAGACAAACGGCACCTATTCCTCCTCAGTACCTTTAATCAGCTCGTGATAATTAACACCACACTCTGTTGGCCAAACAAATATCTTTGTCAAGGTGTGTGTTGGTGTACAAGTTTTTCTCCTGTTCTCACAGACAAGATAACAAGCAGTCTTTAATTGCCCTGATTTTGTGTCGTACTTGTTTTATAGACTTTGCCCTGTGCAGCTGGCAGCTCTTACCATCCTCTGCCTCCCTTGCTTCTGTCTCCCTCTTCCCTCCTTTCCCAACAAGTACATAAACTATTTCATCATGTTGCATTGGTGAGCAGTGGTGGTGGCATCGGATTTTAATAAAGTGAATGACCTTGTGGGATTGCAGAGGGGCTAGATTAAGTTTGCCTTCCCTACTGGCAGAAGCAGCCACCTCTGTGGGGCTTCTTATCTGGAGCTTTACTTAATTACCTGCTTTAATTTTAACATTCTCTAAAATGACCCCTCACCACGATGAGACAAGCTGTTTTAATTAAACAAATGAATATGGCGCTTATCGGGCAGGATCAGAGCTCTCGTTTGTCACAGGGACAGTTAAGGATGCTGCTGATGATCACGTTATCAGCGACTTGAACTGGGTTTCACCACACACAGAGGAAGGAGGCAGCTGATGCTATCTGCTTACTGTATGTGGTGCTACGGCAGAGATACAGGATTACCCATTAGATATAACAGACATGTCCATTTAGTCACACTGAAATCAGATGTAGCCAAGTGTATTAAAATAATGGTGGTAAAAAGTGTCTATAGCCAAAAGGCGGGGGAATAAGTAAGGGGTGAAGTCATACAAAATAAAATGGAAAAAGAAAGAAAACCAAAAATAGTCTAGCAGCAATTCCCAGAGTCACTGACACTGACCGGCTTGTTTATGGTAGTTATGTGATAATATTTTACTATGTGCACAGGGTCTTGTGTAGCGCTGTCTGACCAAATTTAATGGGAGAAGTGTCAGAGAAACGATTATACCAGCAGGGGTATGCACGGCCCTATTACATATGGCTGCTGGCTGCTAATGTGTATTAGCAGGAGACCGTGGAGGAAAGGTGAAAATAAGTGATTTTGCAGTGGGTAGCTAAGTAGGCCAAAGGAGGGAGGGAGTGTGTTAGGGAGGCTGAAACAAAGAAAGCAATCCTCACTGGACACGACTACGACCACAGGAATTAAAAAATAGAATTATTTTATTTCCTTTGCAAAAAGGCAAAGAAATATGTGCCAAAATCTCAGCGATACGTTATCAGGACCCACCATGAAATCTTGAGGTCACGGGCCAATATTGTGTCCATAAATATGTATTATGCTCCTGAGCAACACATTAACTGAACCAGCTGGTTCACTGTAGGAGTTTTTAAAAATTAATAATTTATAAAACTAGAATGGGGCAATCTGCCCAGCTAAGGAATCAGAAAAGCAAAGTAAAACTATAAGGCGGCATGTCTCACTGCCAAATACATTATCTCTCAGTCTTTATTTAAACCTTTGTCAAACTATCTGCAGTACTTCACTCACCTACCACTATTCACTGGCCAAGTTTTGCCACTCAACACCAGTGGTGCCAAAGAGCACTGGCGTTAAAGAGAGAGGAGCCTCCTCAGCTTGGTCTTTGACAGCCCCCTTGAACTCTGTGGCCCCTGTGATAAAGTGGTTTGATGAGTGGGCAATCTCTGCCTG
The DNA here is from genome assembly GCA_016785345.1 of Trinectes maculatus. Classification (NCBI taxonomy): domain Eukaryota; kingdom Metazoa; phylum Chordata; class Actinopteri; order Pleuronectiformes; family Achiridae; genus Trinectes; species Trinectes maculatus. Next base: position 472,934 of record JAFBJQ010001123.1, read on the forward strand.
CCAGCTGCTGGTCTGGCCAGGGGAGCTGGACACGTTCCAGACTGAGCAAAGACCCACTCCACACAAATAAACACACACGCACACATACCCGATATCAACATCCCTGATGTTTGGCCTATATGTACACATATTCAAACGGCAACACACTTAACGAATGTATCAAAGTCCATAAATGAAGACATTTACTGTATGTGACGAGCACGAAGAGATTCCCATTCCAACTCTGTGAAATCGCATGTCCTTGAGGAAGAACATTTATATTTATATGTTATATAAGAATTCACCACTGGGTTCCTATTTCCGTTAGTGATAATCTTATCACCATTTTTAAAACATGTCTACACAACTGTCAGAAACAGCTACACCCACTGCGGGTACTACATTGGCCATGTGCTACTCCATAAGCACTGTTGCGTTTCAGGTGTATGAAGTATAACACATTTTTTGTATGTTATATTTTTACAACAAAAAAAATGGACTACAGTTCAGTGACACAGACTGAGACAGCTTGATGACAAGGAGGTGAGATTTATGAAAGATAACAGCAACATGAACCCAGCTGCTCTTTGCATATTCAGATGTCATCAACCTGTGGATGTTAACTAGATTAGATGTTTGTGTGTTGACATGCATGGCATTCAAATGGTGCAAGGAGCTTTCTGGCTGATTGCGCTGACATGTCAGCTGATAATTCAGGAAGTCGAATACACATGAGTAGATTGGATGGCATTGTTCCCTAAATGACAAGATCTGTCTTCCTCTCCGCCTCCTTAATTATCTTTCTCGGTTATAATTACACATGTGAAGGTCCAGAGGACAGCCACTGTTGTGTTGTACTGTCTGGTAGCTGAAATTAGATGAGATAGGCAGAAGACACTGCACCACCCGACACCGGCTGTTAATGAAGGTTACGGTCTGCTGTTTCAAAATCACAAGCATTAATTATGTGAATAATGCAAAATTTACACAAATCATTGCTCGTCATTTGGTTCTGATTAGCAGTATTACTGTATACAACTGCTTCTGCGCTGGTATAAATATAACAGGTATGTAACATGATAACTGTATAAAATAGATAGAATAGAATATGGTTACTTTAACATAAAATGGTATAGTTGTCCTTCAGTTGACATTGATGATTCTTCAAAAAGTCCACGATATTACCGGCCATAAACATCTGACGCTTGGGACGCATGAGGATTTTATTAAAAGTAGTGATGACTGAGTGACCTGGGGGTCTTTAAGCAGCCTTGTAATTCTATCTTAATGAATTCGATGAATAAATGATTTGAGGTGCTGTGCATGAGGAGTCTAATCCCCCGTCAACATGTCTCTGCGGGGTTACAGTGAACCTCAGGGGAGTCCTCTCCCTTATCCTTAAACCTCCACTTGTTTGCACCTACTTACTGTCTTCCATTCGTCTTTCTGACCTTACTTACCCCCCACTCTCTCCCAGCCCCACCGTCTGTGATTCTAATCTCCTCTAAAACATCTTGCCCAATATGGTGCGAGTTGGCAGATAGTGAAGGCCACTGTCAGACTCTGACTGACTCATCTCGCCATAAACAACTGGCGGGTGTCGGCTTGCCGGTGGCCCTCCAGATTCAAACACGTTCTTTTTAAAAGACAACTGTTATTTTTCCTGTTATTATTTTTCTTCCCTGTGACATGAGCTGGCGGTGGGGGTGGGCGGTGTGGGGGCAACTCTCTAAAATCAGGCAATCTTACTCTTCTGGGCCAGAAAACAAAGATGACAGCAATAAAAGGGAGAACCAATTGCTCTTTCATTTCATTTCCAGTGGGAAATCAGGCTGAAGGAGGAATAAAGCAGCTATAATAATAAAGTTTAAGAAAAAGGGCCTATGGCTTTCTATTCCCTACACAAACCACATGGAGTAGCCACTGTGAACAGCAGAGTTGCTGAGGGTCATCCACATTATTCGAGGGAGGGCAAGTGGATGTGAAGCACGAAGAGGTGGTGGCAAAACAAGATGACATTAAATCATTCCCCTTATTTATTTATTTTTAAGGGAATGGAAGTCTTTCCTCTTCATGTTCTTCAGTTTCATACCAACGACAAGAAGATAGATGAAAAATGAAAGAAGAAAGATGAGAGAAGACCCTGCTGGGGTTTACCTGTGTGTCAAGCACAAAAAATACAGGTAGGCTATCAGAGGCTAAACCTGCCCTGAGCTGATGCTAGAAGTTAACACAATTCTACTTAAGCCACATGCTTCTTTTAAAAAACCGCATCATTCTGGGCTGTGACGTCGTTATACTGCTCATTACAGTGGCACATAGTGCAGCCATCTCTGCATGAACATCCGAGTTAATGGGCCACAATAAAGACACCACTGTCTTCATTTTATGGCTCAGTTTTCTAATGGCCTACTTGGCTGTCTTGCCTGCTCTCTCTGTGGAGCCATTTGGTCTCTGAAAGATCCCCGATATTCTCACTACACTCTCAGTACACTCTCTCCTCTTGCCCTGTGTCTTCCTTCATCCATTATACCACTTTCTTTCTGACTTTTCCTGTGCCTCTCCTTTCATTCCTGGCAGCTATAGGCAGCCTGCAGTAAACTAGGGCCTTCTCCTTTAGTTTCATTAGCGGGCCCCAGATGCTTAGCTACTTACAAAATTATGAAGGGCCAAAGCCAACCGCCTCCAGATGGGACCAATCTATATTCAGATGAGCAGTTTCCTCACATTCGGAGCAATCCCACCCTGATGTCCTACAGCGTCGTAAACAAACACACTGACAAACACAAACACGAGCAAGGACAAACAGATGCACACATTTACGGAGGAAGCCATGTGCACATGTTCAGTACACACACCCAAGGCCGCCCAGGCAAAAACACACTCGCACATGCTGGGTGGCATCATTCTGTTTCTCAACAGGAAAACAATAGCGTCGCTGCTGCATTGTGGTTTAAACTGTCTGCCTGAGTTGTTATCTTTTGTTGTGCACTGACAGTGACACAGACTTTTCTCTTAAATAGTCGCTTTACAATTGGACAGAAAGATTGATGATGTCACACTGGGCTTTCTTAGCTTATTTTAATCATGGGGGAGGGGGGGTGGGGTGACACATCACAACAGTAAGTCACACATTCTGCAGCAGTCAATTCAGGGACGAGAAGAATGTTTTCGCGAAAGAGAGCAGAACATTTTCTGTGAGTCTGCCAAACACATGCTGGTCATGCTGAGGCATCTGTGACGCTGGAACCTGCTGCACACCACTGTTGACTTAGATGAGATATGATGAGATGACTTAGATGAGATATCTGAATTCATTGCAGTGTCTGACACACACACACACACACACACACACACACACACACAGGGAGAGACTTCTGTCTCAGGGCAGAACATAGATAAACAAGTCCTACGGGGTCTGTTATTCCTAACCAGTCCTATGTCGTGTAAACACCTGGCAGCATGGCTTTATGGAATCACTGAGATATACATAATTCTTACTTGGACTGCGGGGTCATTTCACCAATGTGCTGATAGCTAACAGAACTAATAAGCAACCATGCACCCAAAACCACTCAGTATTCTGTACAGCATGCACTTTTTGGCTGATATATATACAGTATGCAAAGTCAAGCATGTTTTTTTTTTTTTGCACAAAAAAACAGAAACTCTAAAGATAGTAAGGATTTAGTCTTGTGTCACACTGGACCTTTGCCAACAAAACATTCTGCAGCGATCAGGAGAACAGGCTGCCTGAACAAAGAGGGGTGAAGGTGAGGTCCTCAGCCTACAATACCAACAGCAGTTGCCGACTTAAAGTACAGTAATCAGGGGACTGTTGGCTGCAGAAAAACTGCAACGCCTCACCTAGTTCATTATAAGATGACACAACCAATTTGTACCTCTGCCTGCTGCAATCTACCAAATCTCCCCTGACAAAAGCATTTAGATTAGAGCACTTTCAGGGAGGGCTTCACTGACATGCGCCCCCGGCCTGTAAAAGGGGAAATGAAGTGCCTTTTTAATTCTCCTCCAGGCAAACATAAAGCTGTCCAGGTAAGTCATTTGTGGGCTGAATGGAGAGCCAGAAGCGAGTTGCCGCTCTGTCACAATACTGCTCTTTCTTTTCTCTTATCTGCTCTTTCGTTACAGAAACCTGCACCAACATGTGCGATGTTGCGCACGCATCCTTAATCTCATACAGTATATTAATCTATTTGTTACATTGTGTCTTGTTATTTCTCTAACATAATCCTCCTTCACTTCGCCTGGCAGCATGCTAATGAGTTTCCTGTGAACAAGGAAGCGGCATGTGCTGCTCTCATTCACGCTCCCACTCTGTTTCCCTGTCCGGTTTGTCCTACTCAGAAGCATCAAGACTCCCAGATAGAAAAGAAAAGTGAATAAGAAAAAGGTGGCATTTCACAGAACTTTGTGATCAGTCCCCTTTCTAAACGCTTTTAAAAACCCAGTGGAGTGTGTTGCAAGGTTACGCAATTGTCCTAGAACATAAACACCACTCTTTATTGTAGTCCGGGTTACCAAACCACTTTCACGTCTTCAGTTCAGCAACTACTTACTTCTCCTCCTTCTAAACCTTCACCCAGAGTAAAACATAGCTCCACTTCAAAATAGTGACAAATATTTTTTTTTTAAATAAAATATTTTGTCCATTGCCAAATAACACAATCTTTAATATAATCATCTTCTAGAAAACCCATAAACTATCAAAAGATTTCTCTGGCTCCAAAACGAGATTTAAATCAAGTCTATGTTTTTAAAGTAATCATGCGCAGACATTCGCGGAGCCATCACAGATAACAACAAAGCTGTGAAACTGAGTAAAGTAGATGTGAAATGACACAGTAAAGTGTCTCTAGAGAAAGAAGGGGAATGCGTAGCCTTGGCTGACAATCCATTTCTCTCCTTTAGCCTCACAACTAACGAGAATGACCACAGGGAAATGAGCAAAGAGGGAACTGTGTCATTCCACTACGCCATGTTTTAATACTCAACAAGTGACTCAGACGTTATATCATACCATCCCATCATACAATAAGGCAAATAACGGATGACATTATCTACATGAAGACACTAAATCATTGTGTTTTGTCTTGTTGCATCATATCTGTATGGGGTCATACATGAGAAGCAAAAACCTTCCTCTTCACATTTCCTCTGTGAATACTTTGATTGTGTGCGTACCTACGGTCTGGGGACGTGACCGTAAAGGCTAAAAGTGCTTTCAAACGGCAAAAGGGGTCACTTGATGTTTTTATGAAGCCAGTGTGTCTGGAAATGAGTCGTTAGTCTCGGTTTTACTGCTCAAATCACCCGAGCCAGTCCTTGTCCTGTTTGCCCTTAATTAACAAGCGTTGAAATCTCCTATTAATTAGTGCAAGCTATTAGCTATTTTACATCACTCTTCATTTGTCGACAATTAAAGGGTCTATTATTAAAAGGCATGCCGCATGGTTAATTGTGCAAATGGCTCAGCGTCGGGAGGGAGAGGGAAAAGGAGGATGCCGACTTACTGAGCGGAGGGAGGAGTCAGCAATCTCCGCTATGGTTGGCACGACCTTAACACTCTGTCTGTCTTTAGCTCGCTGCCTGGTGCTCTGTCCTCGTGAGAGAGACAATCTTCCTCGTGAAGCCACACTCGCTGTGTTTGGACCCAGATGGCCAGCACGGCAGCAGTAAAAAGATGGATTTTTCTAGACACCTTTCTTTGTGGGGCCTAACAGTGCATTAGCCCCCCCCCATTTACTGAGCAACAAATGAAATGTGGCCATCATCAATATATACCTCCATGACTAAAGAGTACTTCTTTCTGCTGAGGAGATGTGGAAGAAAACACAAGAGGACAAACAAGCAGGAAGTGGGCCTTACTGTAAAGGATGTACAGACAGACAAAGGTGAGGGATGAGAGACGATCAGAACAGCGGAGGTACACTCTTTCTTTTCTTCTCCCTGCATCACCTCTTCGCACCCCGACACCAGGGCTTAACAAGTGGCGAGGGAAGCAGGCAGGCCTCAGCTGCGCTGATTGACAGAACAATTACTGCTAACATGCAGCCACGATGGAGCGGCAGACGTCTGCAAATAGAATTTCACTATGCTGTTGCATCACGCGCTTACAGGAAGGAGTTTTGTAGAAAAGCAAAAGTGCTTGACTGACTGACCGACTGACAGTCAGTCTTATCAACATGTTGCTGGGCACAACGGCTTGAAAAGTGTGTCTCTACCTTTTGTCGTCGCCCACATATAAAAGAAGAAAAGAGCACTTACCCTTGGTCAAGGGTAAGTGCTGGTGCTAACATTACAGGCAGTGTTTGGCAACCGATTTCCTCCAACTCTGACTGTTCATCTGTTGGCTCAGTTAGAAGTGTGGCTATTTTTATCCACACACCTACTGAGTGAAGAAAAAGTGAAAAGTTAATTAAAAGAGACGGCGCACATCTGAAACATTTCCACTATATTACACACCACAGATATAATAAGCTCCAAATCGTGAATCTTAGGTTGTAATGTTGTCACATTGTCAGAATAAAATATTGCATGTTAATCATGTTTAAATGATATTTTTTCTGTTATTTAACTGCAATATAAGACACACAGAAAGGTAAATGCTGCAATTGAACAGCAATATGGTCCTATACTTTTATAAAATAATAAAACAACCCTGTTGTCCAGTGTCTATAGAATATCTTCTATACAGCTCCAGGACTCAGTATGAAGCATCTGTTTGTTAACGCAGTCAATCTTTTGCAGCCGTCCCGGCCATTTCTCCACCCCACCGGCCCCCAACAGCTGCACTACACCACGCTCTCTGACTTTCTAATTAGCTCATCTCAGAAAATAAGGATGCTGGGTAATTCTTTGCTCTAGCAGTCTAACAACAAGCAGGCTGCAGGGAGTGTGGTTGGCACCTAGTGCCACCAAGGGGGCTGTTGTCATCCACGGAATAGTATAAAAAAAGAGAATGTTTTTGTTTCTTCGATGTTTTTTCTTTAGTTGACTCCTTTGCTCAGTTTTACTTCATTTTTTTTTCCTATTTCAACCTTTAAGTCAATTACCAAGAGACTATTTAATCTTAAAGATTTGCTGTTTTTGGAGTCAGTGATTAATGAATATGATGCCAACAGCTTCTCAACTGCTCGGCTAGATACAAATGGCTGTTCTGTTTTCAAGTCCATTAAATAAGTTGCTGCTATTTTGTTATTCCTTTGTCGACACCCACAACAAACAGTATTAACATTTAAAGGATACATATAAATTAAATCAAATTCACATTTTTCATTCGTATGCTTTTGTTTAATTTCTGATAGGAATCTGACCACTGAGAGAATAAAAGCTTTTCAGGATTTAGCAACATTGAATCTCTGGCTATGTTACAATGCCAGATCATACATGAAATCAACATGGACCTCTGTCAGCTCTGATGTCTCCTGCTTGGTGGGACATGTAAGAGAAAGGGATGGAAGGAGAAGAAGGAGGGGAGACAGATCCTTCCACCTGTAGCAGTGAACGTCCTGCAGGACTGTAATCTGCCAGGTGTCTCACTAAGACGTCCAGCATAGCTGAGGCTGAGCCAAGCCCTGCAGCCCCCAGCACCGAGCCATGCTGGGACCCCAGGACATAAGGCACCTGCACAGAGAGATAAAGGCTTCAACTCCTGAGCTAATACTGATGATTCTTTTGATAAATGCAGACGTGGGGTGGTGGCTAGAGCGAGATGGGGGAGGGGAGGGGGCAATCTTTTCCAGCTCACTCTCTCTCATTCTCTCCCCCCTGTCTACCTGTCTCTGTAATCTCTCTTTCTTGTACTTCGTGTTTTTCCTCCACCATCCTCTCTCTTTGTTTCTCTCTCTCTGTTTCTCTCTCTCTCGCTGGGTGTGTACCTTCTTTATCCTGTCCTGTTTGAGTTTGGATCAGACAGGCGAAGCTCTCCATGCGCTGCCTTTTTATTTATTCCATATCTGTAACTGTCAAAGAGAAGATTGCTACTTTAGGGGCTGTCAGCGTTTTGTTGCGCTCCTGGAAAGTGAAAACGGAGGTGGTTCGGTTAAAAGCATGTTGACCAATTTGTGGGGACACAAACGATGTCAGCTGTGGTCATGGAAAACTTGGACAGTTGAAAATGGCTGTGCGCATGCATGAGATGTGATGGCTGCTAAATGGCACAGCACCGAGAAGAGCAGTTAAAAAAGAGTATTAGCCTGGGGAGGTAAATGGCGTTGGCTCTCGGCAACATTACCTCCCATCATTTCTGTCGCTTAAATACCTTTATGGGAGCTCACTGAAACACAAACGTGCCCAGTGTTGTAAGATTAACAGGTCAAGAAAAGCTTTGGGACCTCAATGACCCAACAAGGCTACAGCAGAGATTAACTTCATGTACTAAAGATTATGTCAAAACAGAAGTCAAGACCATGCATAAATTGGTATATTTCATAACCCAGAACAATAATTAGCTGCCAGAAAATGTCACGGCTGCAAAGTGTTATTAAATATGGAGAAACTTGCATTTAACATTGCTTTAAACTGTCGTGCTTTCAACCCAGGAACTTCACTGACACGCAACTGGCATAAACACTTGCTAAAGAAACACCACCACCACAAGGAAAGCACTTGCCCCGTGGTGGCTTTGGCACAGTGAACACATTGTATCTCCACAAGCACAACACAGAAACTTAGTCAAAGTGGCAACAACAATACATGGAGTCAAAACAGAGAGCATGATGTTGCACTGCGCTGTATCATACGCAACAGTTCTTCTTTCCTGACCACGATGTCATTTCACGGTGTTTCTTCCCATTAGCCTTCAACGAGTGTTCTACGGTATGGTTGGTAGTGGTGCAAGGCTAGCAGACGCAGCCAGCTCAGGGTGGCAGATGCCTGGCGTATCTGTGGATGCCCTCCATCAACTGATGACAGATGTCAGGGCTCCTCTTGGACAGCAACACTTCATCATGCTACCCTGTTCTCCCTCTTCGCCCCATTGGACACACCAGCCTGCTCGGCAGACGCTGCGCCCAACCCCACTGCACCAGCCCAATTCCCTCCTGCCACACCTTTTCATTCCCACTCAAACGCGTACACAGGAAACACACAAACACACACACATACACTTTTGCATCTATCCGTCAAGCGTTATTACATCAGACAGCCGTCATACTGGCAACCAATGGATCACATGCTAATGTGCCCAGACTCATCCACTCTGGAAATATAAAGCATCAGTCTTTAGAGAGTGTGTGCAGGAGGAAGAGAGGGACTGTGTGTGTGTGTGTGTGTGTGTGTGTGTGTGTCTACTGATAGGGTGAGAGAAAAAAGTTTCTCAAACTTGCAGAAAGTAACAGTGTGTGTTCCCTCAATGATGAACCAGCAAGATGTTCTAAAATGCAAAGTAAATGTCCGAGTATTCACCTTTATGTAAAGCTCATTAAATCATTGCTAATTTATTCAAGGCCGACTTACCATTTTGGCCTGCTGGTCGATTTCACCACAGGAGACATGCCATCTCTGTACAGGCTCTTGGTCTTGGAGAAGTTGACCACATTGAAAATTACTCTCTGAAAGACATTTTAAAAACATTGAAAACACATTAAATTTAAGGAAGACCCAATAAATTTAAGGAAGATAAGGCATTAAACATTTTTGTCAAGCCTCACGGACAGAAAAAATGTAGGAGTTATTATACTAACAATTGTCATAGAAAACAATTTAGGGGTATTGAAAGAAACATTATTTATTTACACAAAAATTCCACAGGGTACCTTTAACCTTTAAACCCTATTTGAGCCTGAATCTGTCCAAAAGTCATAAAAATGAAAAGATTATGCAGAGAGTACATAAATAAAATGCTACAAATGTCTCCTAATATACAACGATTCCATGCTAATGCGACTCGGGAGTGGCTTTAACGCACATACCCGCAAACTGCGTCAGAGGCTCAACGGCTAAAAGTTGTCACTTCCGCAACAGATAACACCAGCAAGACACAAAAATCACTGCACATTAACATGACAGTGGGAAGATAAGGCAGCTTTAATGTCCCGCAGATGATCCCATGATGCACTAACAAAGTTCCTGATAAAAAAAAAGCAGCCGCTCCAAGGAGTGCCAGCCTCTAATCTGGGAGGACATTATGGTTCTCCCCAGAGGGATGCAGCCTGCCCCAAAACATTAAGTCTTGCCTGGAGCAATGGTGTCTGGCTTTCAACCTCCACTGGACCAAGGACTTTATTTCTTAGCCTAAATGCTGAGGAATTACCCTCCCCTCCTCCCTTGCACCGCCACTGTGCATGATTAAAATCTGAGCACGTAGGAAAACGAGGAGAGAGAGAGAGATGAATAAATATATTTTTTTTTACAAAGTCAAATGAATGGCAATGGTAATATTGCGTTGAGGTAAATGAATCCTATTGATGGGGCATATCAAATTACCAACTAAGTCCAGGTGGTGGAAGTTAACTGGGTGCTACTGAAATCCTATTACAGGCTCCCCACCCTTCTTTTCTTTTTGCTCTCCCTCCCCCTCATCCATTTCCACCCTTTTCTCCTGCCGAGCATCAGAGGAATGGGGACTGCGGATTGTAGCAGGCTGATTCAGACTTAGGTAAAATGACATCTAACTGATGTTGAGACTGGCAGCAGGCTCCTGTAGCAGGGAGATAAGACCATTGCTGCTGGCATTTCAATTACACTTTACTGCCCTGCACATCTGTTGCGAGAGCTACTTTTCAGCCTTTTCCCCTCAGGCAAATACAGCCTTACTCTGACTCCACTGGCTTTCTTTGACTGCACAACCTCTCTCCTCATTCTTTTTTTCCACAACAAATTCAGACTGTCTTCCTCCTTAGCTTCACTCTACCCACCGTTGGTAATCTATTTGTTTGGCCTGTTTAACTCTGAGAGACCTGAGACTGGACAGATGACAGAGACACAGGAAAGGGGGAGAAATATATAATTGAATTGCAAGAAGAATGATACACAATAAAAGGGTTGGAGACAGTCACACAAGAAGGGATAGTGTTGCAAGGCAGATTTAAAAACAGACACATGGAGGTGAAGAGGAAGGAGGATAATTGTGCAACAGAGATAAATATGGACAGGAGAGAGTTACTGAGGGTAACCGAAGGTTACTGAAGGTACTGGACTCCACTGGCTGGGTGGAGAGATGAAAAGGATACAGGAAGGTGGGTTGGTGAGCAAGGACACATGGCACATGGCATGATAAAAATGACTGGAACTAGGAGAGTGAGTGCATGACTAAAGGTGAAGTATATTAGGTAGGGATGAATGGCTTGGAGTGTGTATGGTTGACATTTAGCACTAAATTCTGTATATACTATCTATCTCTCTGTGCTGCCAGGGAGTTCTTTTGCATTTGGCAGCATGTTTTTCTCCATGCATTTCAGGTTTTCCTCAAAACAGCTGCGCTTTTGTGATTCTGAGTTCTCTGAAAACACTGTGAAAACACTGAAAACTACTGACAGGGCAAATTCTTTCTATTTGCGAGCACAGTATTGACTGATCATTTTGACGATACACAGACACACACGCACACACAAGCAATTTTACTGAATTAAAATCAAGCAGACTGCTGTAGGGCCAATTCTCCATCAATAAAACTCACACATAACTCGGACCAATTTAGAAGTCTGTGTGTGTTATTTTCTGTGTGTGCATGTGTGTGTGTCTGTCTGCACACGTGTGCTGCCCTGGTAGATTTAATTATGCTGGGAACAGTTAGGAGAGATTAACATCCATGCTGTCTGAGCTGTCTTGTCTACAGAGCGTGTCAAAACCCTGCACCGTCCCCATCACTGCTGAAGGGAGAAGGGAGACTGAAACAGGTGTCTCTGTGGTGTCACAACGGACACACACACTCACACACACACACACACACATTAACCTTGCACAGAAACGGACATCATTAAACATTGCATCCAAGTGTAATACAAACTGTTGAACTGTCCTGTCAATACAAAATGAGATAATGTCAAAGTAGGAATATTTTCACACTGGCATTAAGGCAGTTTGTGCATGCTGTATAAACCAGCTGATCCTTTTTTGCCTTAAATATTCTTGCACTATATGCAACAAATAAAAATATAAATAAAAATAAATACTGATCTAGAAACAAATCTTTGTTGTAATTGTATGTACATTTATAAATTAGTTTCATCTTGAGCACAGGATCACGAGGGCGTATACTGTGAGGGTGAGCTGAACATAAGGCTTAAAGCAAGAACAGATGACTCATTCCAAATGTTTATGGGGCTACAGTTTAAATGACTGATTTCGAATCACAACCTCTTTGTTAAACTTTAAACAGACTTGTCAGGACTTGGCACTAAAATAGCCTTGTTGGTGCCACTTCGGGGTAGGATTTCATTTAGGACCAAACGCTGTCTTTTGATCCACATCGATCCAGCATGTGGCGAGATAGCATTGCTTCCTGGAAGAAACCTCAATAAATTATTAAAGAAACCATTTGGAATGCGTAGACAAAGACCTCTACAGAGGCAGAGCACTTTGTCCTTTTGATGGAGAAGGCTGAGTGGATTGATTATGAATGACTGGAAAAATAATAACATGTCCAGAATCTGAAAGGCTGATTATGATGTGAAAACTGTGCACATGTAATTACTATAGGTGGCCTATCATCCCGATGGTCTATATGTGCAAGGAACACACAATGAAACAGTTAATGCTGACCCCCCAGGCCTAGTGGAGTGAAAATTGCAGGGTTTCTGCAACATGTAATTGATCGTGGGGCACCACCGCGGCAAACTATTTTTTTATGTTAAAGCAATGTAAAGTATTGCTGTGTGTCACCACCCGCCTGTCTGGCTGTGACGTTACGGCGAATGACGAAAAGAGACGACAGTCCGAAGTAGAGGGAGAGAAAGGGGTGAAAGAAAGGAACCTGAGCAGGTTAAGTTTGATGCATTTTTGTTCAAACCCGTGAACAATCCGTGATGTTATCGATTAATTACAGAAAAAATCCTGAGTCGGAATAAATTTGTGATAGATTTTCTAACACAGAAAAAAAAAATCCTGGATGATTAGTATCTTTCTTTAAAATCAGTTAATTACAGAAGCATTATTTTTTTTCCACAAACACTGGATTTTTTAAGTGTACTTAACAAAACAACAACATGTTGAGAGAGAACATCCCATCAGGTGAGTATACCTGCATTCCCTTAATCACCTGGTGACTCCTCGGCATAACACAAACCAGCAAAGCCAGCCTGTGAGCCCTGTCCGCTGCCATCAGAGACAGGCAGTCTGACAGCTGCTGGCAGCTCGAGCTCTGCCTGTTCCTCTCTTGTTGTCTGTGATCAATTGATCGCTGACACACAGTGAGCCAACTATCCACAGTCGTGGGGACTCCCTGACACGGCCAGGGGCGCAGTGCACAAACAAGCAGACATTAACGGGCACACATCCACGTTCGTTTCCATCAGCAACAACTGTGAAACTGCTAAATGGATGAAGCCATGGAAAATATTCCACACAACATTGCTAGTTTTTAGTTAATTACAGTTAATCACATAGCTGAGGATTTAGTTGCGTTGCTCCTCACTGGGGCAGTGACATGTTCCGCTTGTTTGCAAACACAGATCAAGCTAATGTAGCTGTAGTCATCTGAATGTCTAGGAAAAAGCATGTGGACTGTGGCTAAACTATAGAATCAGTTATTTCTCAAACAAATTCAATAAAAACATGTGTTTTACTGGCATATCATTGTGGAAGTAATACATATATACATACTGTATGTATATTTTTAGCACTCACACATAAAGGTAAAAATACTTTCTGGTGAGTTTCTGGTTATTTTCCAGGGTGGTATTACGGTGAAGGCCTGCTTAAACACGGCAGCCATGGCTAAGCCCCTGCAAAGACTGGTGACTGTCGTGAAGGTCACAATGCAGCAAGATGTGGAAATGGCAATATGGCAGAGCAACACTGAGGGACAACCTGAGCTCCTTTGGGAGAGGACTGGTGTCAGAGTCTCATTCATGTATGGCAGGACACCCTCAGTGTGTGTGTGTGTGTGTGTGTGTGTGTTTTATGTGTTTGCATGTGGGACAGACAGGGGGCACGGATGTGACTCCATCAAAAGCACATGCATAACCTTGACTAAGTCTGCCGCACATAACCTGAGAGTCTGTTCACAAAGTCGCATGCTGTCAATGTCACGCAGTATAACGAAAATGTTCAGCAATGTCACAAACACAAATACCCCACGGACACGCACACACAACCCACACACACTTTACTATTCCTGTTCTCTTTTACCTTCTCCCTTTTTTTTTTTCTTCAGCGTGATGTTGTCGCTGACAGTTTACGTCCCTAATGACCAATGTCAAGGTGCTGACACAAGGAGGAGGAGGAGGATGGGGCCCTTTAAACACACACACACCGTCACAGAGACAGAAACATACCCCGCTTCCCCATCAACTCCACTGACACACACACACCCCTTCATGTAAACTGACAAAACAACACAGTTATATTCCCACAGTCGTTTTGGTTTGTTTGTACTTCGTCGGAGATGCCCTGTGGAAACGTGAGCTAATATTCAGGGGGACGTTGTGAGATACCTAGCTATTGATCCTGGGGCCACGAGTCCCAGCAGCAGCCTTTTAAATGTCAGCTTTTAATTTCCTTCTCTCCCTTCGCTGAGAGAGATTTATTCAAAGCAGGGCTGTTCCGGGAGATATCAGATAGCATGGTGACAGTTTTTTAAAGAGCTTTTGTTTGGTTTCGGCATTCACTGCTTTTTGTATCAGACTCTTTTATTCAGCCAACGGAGGAGGAAGTTTCTGCATCGGGCACCGAACTGAAAGGCAATCTCTCTCTCTCTCTCTCTCTCTCTCTCTCTCTCTCCCATTGTAAAGCGACATGCAATGGGAACTTCTTTAATTAGGCCTTCTCTTGCACTGAGTGACAGCAATGGCCGGTGCCCTCCAGACACTGATGGAGGTCACACACACAAACACACACGAGTAAAGAGAGAGAGAAAGCGAGGGAGAGACAAAGGTGCTGCACTTATATGCAATCACTACATTTGTTGCAACTGTATAACATTAACCTTTAGTATTATGGATTAGCTGTATTATGAGCTAGCTGTAGAAGACTAGAGATAAACATTAGTTGACCTCTATGGAGGAGGCTTTTACTGCTTTTATTTAATTGCCCAGCCACATATGGCGCATGCTGCCATGGCACTACAATAAGACCACACATTCATGCTGTGATTTAAATTTAATGGTGAGCGTTTTGTATGTGTCTGTCTATGTGTGTTTTTGTCTTCATCATGTGTGTTCCTCTTGAAGGCATAATAAGTAAAACTGGTCATGTTAGCTGCCCACTGGTTGTCAGACATGTAGAGACACTGGCTGTTAACTGATGGAGTGTACAGACAATAAAACCCATTTGTCTTTGAACTCACATTTCCGGTTTTCTTACCACCCTGCTGAGACTAAGTATGAAGCATATCCCATATGTCCAGTTGACACAAAATAACACGATATGCTTTCTTCTACTGTTAATCAGTGTTTTACAGAGGGCTGTAATAAAAAGGAATGGATATTTTTCTAGAGGCAAGGAACACATCTCTATGTACAGCGTACTCATGCTCTACATACATGTGAGAAAGTACTGTAGGTCTATTCCAGAAATTATGCTTATATAATATTATTTTGCTTTGCTGGACTTTTTTTAAAATAGCAACATCATTCATTTACGAGTGAGGAGACTGGAATTTACATCCCTCAGAGTATCGTCAAAAGTTTTTAGGCCTAGGGAAGGATTTTGGCTCCACTTAAATGTTAATGATGAAGGTTAATTAAAATATCCCATTTCGTGCTTCCAATTCCCTTTTAAGTACTAAAACAAGATCACAATATATCCCGAACCTTGAGTGAGTGCCGCGGGTTCCTAAACCATTAAAAAATTGTAAACAAAAGTTTTGTTTTTTTTTAATTCTGCGCCATCTCTTCATTTATTAAACATGTTTCCCATCGTTTCGTTTCAGTGTATTATAAGTTTGGACTTCTTGAGACTATGACCCACATGTTCTTACTCTACTGCCTGGATGAGGACAGAGCTAGTTCCAGCCAGTTCACCTCCACTCCCTGCGCAGCATCAGTGCTGCTGCCACAGGCACTCAGTGAGGGATGAACTGAAAGGCTGCAACAGCCAACTACTGCACTTCCCTCCTCCTACTCCTCTTCTCACCTTCATTCCCCTCTCTGCCTTCTGCTTTAAATATGGAAGAGTTAATTTTCTCATTCTGCAGGCAGCATCCCTTTCTATTTATCTTTCTTCTTGTGCCCCCCCCCCCACCCCCCACCCCCACTCTCTTGCTCCCACTCACAGGCAGGGCTGTGCTGTCAGGCCCTTCCAGAGCAGTGGGGTTGTCAGGAGTGATGGATGACTATCAACCTTCTGCTGTCTTCCACTATGCTCCTGGGAGATTTACAGGCTAGCTGACTACCAGGCATGAAAACCAATCTCTCTCTCTCATTCTTTCCTCCCTTCCTCCATCCATGCTCTCCTCGCTCCTTCCATCGCACTCCCTCTATTTCAATATCTCTTCTGTTACCAAAAAAAGCTTTCATAATGGGGAGATGTGCGCAAAACAACATTGAAATTTGTGCTTGGACAGAGGGAAGCGATTGCTCCTCTCGAGGGTTATTGTGAATGTGTCAGAGTGATACACCTAGTCTAGCTCGCCCATATTCATCTTCTTCTTTGCTTCCAGCTCCTTCACAAACATGAAACACGTGACGATTCATGTTCTTCTGCTTGATGGTAATTATGGTATCCGATAAAGGTGCTGGGCTAATTGCTGTCTGAAAATAATAATTGCTACATTACTGCAACCATTTTGGTAATGATCATTGAATGGCATTATGTTAATGCCATTAAACACTTTCATTATTGTGCTAGCTTAAACTAATTAACTCTCACCAGCTAAATAAAGTTGGATAGACCTTTTTGCTGCACTGAGCAGAGAGAAAAAAAAGAAATCAGAGACAGACCTGCTTACAACGCTACATGTTGTCAACATAGTTCATTTTTGCCGCGATCCAAATATTATAATTGATTAATCATCATGTTTATATGTAGCAAAATATAATAAATGTCACAACAAAATGACAACAGAAGATGTTTGGAGAACATCGAGTTCAGTGATATTTTTTGAACAAGAGTCAAAAATCAACAATGACTTCTTCCAGGCATTATCAAATATTGTGTCTGCAAATTTCATCACCATTCTCTATAACCACTACCTTTCAAAAACTGTCTGGGGAGGCAACCATTATTTGCATTCATTTGCAAATTTAGCCAAGGAACCATGCTGGCAAGTGGAATTAATGTGAGCTTTAATATGCACATATTGCTGACACCACTCTTCAGCAAGAAGGTGATAGACATAAATGACATGTAAATGTTATTTAGATTGCCATTTAATGGCATGCAAAGCAGCACTCTGTCTTCCCTTATCAAATATTTGAATTAGAAGATGTGGCCTCACCTCGAGCTGTGTAATGATACCTGCAGGTATGTGTGCATGCATTTACGGTATGCATGTGATCTTCACAACACCATGATCTTTGGGCCTTTCTGTCAGGATGTGATTGTTAATTCTTAGAGCACATTTTCCTCTTTTCACATTTAGATTTTGTAATGCCTTTCCCTCAAAACCTCCCCCTCTCTGTGAAATAACCTCTGCTAAAACACAGATTTGCTGCAGTCCTGCTCAAACTGTTTGTCTACAACAGTTGCTTTGTTGCTGCCCAGACAGACTACCAAGTATGGCCAGTGAAACTGCCACGACCTCATTGCAGATATTTACTTTACTTTTCACAGGAAACTTTTCACGCTGGTTACACTAACCTGGAAATAAAAATAGCAAATATTAAGCAATTTAGTGGATAACTCAAAAGCATTGATTCTCCAGATCAGGACCTTAAGAAAGTATTTTGCACAGTTTTACATTTCTCTGAATTTATATTAATTGAAAGTCACAAAATACTGTATCTGCTCTGCCAGTGTGCAAACTAGAATAAATTCATCCGTGCACCTAAGGTGAAGGTAGCCTGACTTAGGATGTCTGACCACATAACAACATAGTAAGTGGTAAACAAGTCCTACGCTGTCACTGACTTTGGGTGGGCTCATTAAAATCAGATCACATCTCATGTAAACAGTTTGAGGATACTTCTTGTTTTATTCTCGGTGCTTAGACAACATAGCGTGATGCTTTTGTTTTGCTTGTATTGTTATTAGCTTTGTATCTATCATGTACTGCTGAGTGACAAGGCTGGGTTGAGCTCAGATACAGGAAAGGCAGGAGTGCACAGCGCACTAAAGTTTTTAAGTGTGCAGCGCTGCAATAGGTCAAACACTACATTTTGCCACAGGCGGTGTTTCACGCCTACACTCCTATAATATCAGGTGTCACAGTGAATGTGTTACTTTTGTTTTTTTTTTTGCACAAACTGCATTAATTACAAAAAGAACCCCCCTTGGTCAGGCGACACACTACTGCCAGGATCCGCAGGGCGAAAAATGAGTCATTTTGAAATGAATAATGGATTTGTGTCTGCAGGGAATGTCGAGGATTCACAGCAGTACAAGTGTGTGTGTGTGTGTGTGCGCGTGTCTGTGTGTGTATGCGTGTTTCAGATAGTGAGTGTGTGAATCCCACATATAAATACATCCCTGCTGGTTATTTCATTTTAGCCACACTCCCTCCCAGATGCTCTCACCCTCTTCCTCTGTCATTTCACCATTTCACTCAACCAGATGTGAAAATGCAGATGTTTCTTAGGGAGGGGTGGGACAATAAAATCATAAATAAACAAGAGCACTGCAGGTTTTTCTGCCACAGTAACTGCTGCCATTTGACCTCAGGCGGTCTGTGGAGGGTAGGGATGATAGATCTGCCCTTCTCCGTCCTACAGCTGTTCACACATCAACAGCAGAAGTTCCAATTAAAACGCTGAAGTGGCGGCATCTTTATCGCTACTGACACTCTAGAGGCCCATGTGTCACTTCAGGCCTGGATGAGCTGATGAAGGAGACTTGGTGGAGAGAGAGAGAGAGAGAGAGAAGGTAGGAGGGTTAATGAGAGTCCAGTACTCATCGCAGCTCATATTCTCGGCCTCTTCTCTCTGCACTGTTGCCTCAGGCTTTTACTCTGACATACTGACATAACACATTGAGACTAATTTAAAGGCTTGCTGAAAACAGAGGCCAAAGGCTGTGTGAAGGCAGTATGTGTGAGATTGTGTTGTGTGCCTGTGTGTTTGTTTTCATAGCAGCTACATGACTTGGAGAGAATCGAGGTTGAAGGACACTGAGATTCTTATCTGACAGCCGTGCTGTGTCAGCAGGTGGTGATGTCACAGGTCACTGTTAAAAATGGTGAGGTGGATGTACGAGGGCGCTAACCCCACAGCCCTGCTGGATGGGCAGACTGCTGAGACATAAAATTCAGTATGAATGTTGTGAATGGCAGATTCCCCGCTAGAATATCAATTACTTCCTGAACTCACACTCTTCCTTTATTTCTTTTAAGATAGGACATGGTTACAATATCAAGTTTACCGTGTTACGTTTACTGTTTTAATGAGATTAGACAAACCTCAACAAGCATGACAACAATTTTTTGGAGCCGCAATTTTTGCAGGCTGTTGTTTGCCAATAGGGAATAAAAGATAAATATGTTGAAAAATGCCTGACACATGATGTGGCATGATCGGACTGACCCAATGGTCCAACATTGAATGTCTGAAAATGCTGGTGCTATGACTTTGGATTATGTTGACTGTGCTTGGGGTTTCAGGTGCTGCACACCACATGACATTGTGTGTCCTTGCTCCTGGTAGTATTACAAGATCATTTATGCCTAGACATTTCTACAACTTGCTGTGAGTAGAAGAGCATAACTCAAAAAGCTGACATTACCATCATCATGACAGGGGAACAAAGGGGACACTGGATTTGGATGATCCTAACACATGCAGTTTAAATCTATAAATCACAGAGGATGGAATTAGAGTCTACCCTATGACCTTTTTTTAAAAATTGGATGAAGAGGATATTTTTGCGGCCTTCCTTAACCACCGGTAAGTCAACTGCTCAACAGCCAATAAGTGTATGCCTAGAAGTGGTCTACCATGCCCTTGTATGTACCTTTTTGGTGGCTCTTTGTGATTGATAGGATGTAAAAAAAAAACAATCTTCTCTGACTCCAACTCATCAACATGCATGGGCCTACAGATACACACAAGCGCACACACTTACATGCCTCCCTTTCTGAAAGACTGTTGAGATGTGATGCAGCATGCAATTTCTGACTGTCTGGGTTTCTGTCAGCACTTCTCTGTAACTGTCTCTTTCTGCAACTTCGTAACTGATGAAAACGGACCGCAATGGACAACACAGCTGCTTACGCTGATTCGCTACAACCTGGACGAGCACAAGAGAATTTGAGGATAGGAGAACAAGACGACACAGGATGACTAAGGGAGAACAGTATTTCTTCTATCTTCTTTCTTGTCTATGCCTCATCACTCCAAAACATAGAAGACAACAACAAAATGAACAAAAAAATTGAAAATAAATGTATTTGACAGCTGTTATTTGCATAATAGAATCAAAGAAGTAACCTTTTAAACATTACACGTAACAAAAGTGATAGTTTTCCTTCAGTTGACTGATTACAGTCTGATAAGCCTGGAAAACACCACACCCCTCATCGATTCGTAGCAAAACAGATCAATAAAGCTCTATCCGCACACATGCCAAATGGACTGACACAGATCCAATAACAAAGCACATGACATACTTAAAAACCAACAAATTATTCAATATGAGGTGTATCCTAGTTGACAGGTGAAGCTTCTTACAGATAACTGAGATAAGTCACGATCGCTATAATGACTTTGAACGGTCTTCCAAAAAATCAAAACAAATAAATAAGTATAACATTAAATGTATGAGGAAAGAGGTCACAACAGGCAGTCAGGGAAGACAGATTGTGAAAAGAAAAGTTAAGATTTTCTCATATAAAAGCTCTCCCTGGTCAATTTTCTAAATGTGGACTTGAGGGATGCAGCCTGCAATGTCCATTTGATGTGTCACTAAGCCCAACCAATTATGTTCCTGCCTACAACAGTTAGAGTCCTATCAGCTCGGTAAATAAGAGCTCACTGGGGTGGAAGGGTCCGTCCAAAACTATGCAACAACTCCACCACAAAGCCAACATTGAAAGCTCAGAATCAACATTGATCAAAAAAACCCTCCTCACCCCACTAGGAAAGCTCTTTTATTTTGGTCATTTATTTTAGCTTTTAGTGTTGCATTTGTGTCTGAAGAAATGTTTCAAACGTGCGCAGGCCCCGTTTCCTTTTTCTTCAAACAAACTGAATCACAGTAGGTGGCTAAACCGAACAGAAGCAGCGATGTTGATTTGTTGAAATAAAACCTGTCCAAACTAGCAGCGTGATCCAGGGCAGAAGGGTTTTAGGTCAACTGAATGACCCTGGACAGGCTCTGCTGATATCATAGATAATATACTGTACATATATCAACAGCCAACATCAAACTTTAGAATCTAAAAAAACTCAAGACAGAACATTTGTCGTAGGTCTGTATTGGCTAGGGTTGGGAGCAAGCATTAAGTATTGCAGGTGGGGCCAAAGGGCTATAGAGGACACTCAGTCAAGCTCCAAATCACGGAGAATTGGTGTAAGTCACCCACTTCACCTCTAAAGCTTTGGTAGGAATGGAATTGGAGGGCTGAGGCCATTGCCTTCACCCTGGAGCCCGAGGAAGAAACGGTGCTCTGAAAAGAGAGGCAGCCAAATGGACCTTGGTTTGATTAAATGGTCACTGAGTCGGAAAGCAACTCTGATGTGATCTGTGACCTCACACTGCCCTTGAAAAAAAAGCATCTTTTTTAAAGAAATGATTAAATGAAAGCTCCTTCAAAAGAAGCCTGGAAGAACCACAGTGAAGTGGATGAACAGTTGGGAGGGTGGAAGGTCCCCACCTAGAAAAAACCCTGAAAAAGGCTTAGTCCTAATCACCGCCTGCTCCAAACTAAGAAAAAGAAAGAAGAAACGAGAAAGTGCTGGAAAGACGCACGCAGGGAGAATGATCCAGTGGCAGTGAGGCAGTGAGGCTGCGTATGAGATCCACAGCTCGTCGACCAAAGCAGGACAACAGGCCTGAGAAACAGTGCATTCCACGTTTGATAGGATGGCATCCTAAACAACTCTGATAGGGCGCCATCTTAAGTAACTCTAAGAGGAATCTGATTCTTTTCTCACCCCCCCACCCCCCTCAAATCCTTATGAAGGGTGAGCTACTCTAAAGTCGACATACGACAGTCTTTTGTAGGAGCTTTTGTTGTGCCCAATTAGGACTACGGTGTATCGAGAACCAGAGGAAGACTGACAATGATGAACAATTTTGTTTGTTTTGTGTGTTCTTAAGCTGAAGCTCATATTGTACTGGTCATTCTCAGTATAAATTCTTGAGTCTAAACTCTAAACTTAAACTTAAAACCGCTTTTGCAAAAGCAATATTTCCAGTTTACACAATGTACATGCAAAGCGACGCTTACGCTATCTACAGTTCATTACATCAAGGTAATGTGTCTGAATGGTTTACAGCGAAACGGCACAATGTCTGTTTGACAAGAGTCATAACAATACAGACTTACACGTGATATTGTGTTCTGTAATTGGAGACGCAAAGGAGAAATAAACTATTACAGTATTTTATAATGATGCATAATATATTCGTACTGTGCATAATGGCAGATGGCAATTATGTGACACCATCAGCTATTACATTATTTAACTTTTGCATTTGTTGCAGACGGCACAACACTGCACTTGCAGTTTAATAGACAAGAAACCCACATAAACATTTCAAAGTTGACCAAAGATTCCTTTTCGCTGCTTTAAAGTTCATGAGCAGCTTGCAGCTTATTTCTGCAAATGTGACAAATTATCACAGAAAGCACCCACGGTGAAGGAATAACCTCTCCAAACAGCTACAATGTGAAAATGCTGTACAACCTAAGTTCAGCCATATTAAGCTGAGTGACAATTAATGGATGGCTTTTGTGTAAATAAAACTTTGAAAATAATTTATGTTCATGAACACAATAATGTGTTGCTACAATTATATAGAGATAATGACTGTTACAGCAACCAAATGACATAAAACATTCATTAGATTATCATATTTTACTGTGCTAGAGCTTCATGCTCCTTCTCCTTACATTCGTTTATCACCAACAGAGAGAGACACAGGGGAGGCTTTCTCATTACTATAGCAACATTCATTTGCTAAGCTCACAGCAGTAATATTACCATTTTGCAAATGTGGCCACAGAGCTTTACCCAGTTTATATTTATATTTCAATAGGGATGAAAACAGAATAGAATAGAATAGAATAGAATAGAATAGAAAATGCAAACAAACAAAGTATTTATTGTTTACATATGCCACACATAGAAAATTCATTTACCATTTGGATATATACATTATATGCATATATATAAATACACTAGGTGAGTAATTGAATGTGTTATATGTTCTCCAGGTACCGAAGTATTCATCTGGCCATAAGTGTGCATGAAACACACAACTACTAAAGGTTCATACATATGCCTCTGTTTTGATTGTTACAGATGTCTACAAAGACTGTTAACTCACATTTTGATGCTTTATTTAACTTAATTTATTTAAATTTTATGTACATACCTACTACAATTGCATGTTGGACCCGAAATGCTGCGACAACATTGCTGACCTGCACTTAGCCCTGTGCTTGAATGTATTTTGCACAGACAGTGATGGAGGACTGAAGCTGCTGCTGCTGCTGCTGATGTGCGGCATTAACTACACAGCCTGTGTAGACACTGGTAGTGCACATACATTGGAAAACAGATGTACAACCTCCTCCCACCCTGAAAAAAAGTGGGAAAAGAGCAATATGACGTCCCTGTAGAGGAGTGGAGTGAGTGAGAATAGAGAAGAGTGGGTGTAAGAAAAGATCGAAGGTGACTTTGATTGAACAACAAAGGGACTGACACAAGCAGTCCCAGGCTTTGGTGGCCAACAGAAGTTTCATGCTAACGAAATCCACATACAACTGCTTTGCAGCACTTTCTGTGCTTCTCCCTGCCTGAATCCATCCACCTATTCTGGGCTAGCTAGCAGCCAGATATCATTATCTCCTTGACTCAGGGCAGAGTAATCTGCTTGCCTGCTCCTACTTTATTGAGTTGGATAAATATAATATGTGACTCACGGCCATTATCTACTACAGAACTGCCCTATTTATCCAGCAGGCACTGGTGCATTTGAACTGGCTTCTCTCTCCACTCATGTGAAGGAAGTCTTCTGCTGGCCATTCACGGAATTTACACCAGTCAAAATCAACAACATGAATTCAACCTTTCATATCAGCAAACTACATGTCGACATGAAAAACAAAAAAACACGACATAAAGGACAGCTGCAAATAATGTATTTTGCTATTATCTGGAGGACCTATGTGCAGTTTCATTTATCCCACTGTACAGCGTATATTCTTCTTCGTCAAAAAACATGCACACCCATACAGTATCTTATCCATTTAAAATCAGCTGTACTTGCGAGTAATTCTTTGCTTAAGACAGCAGTTTACCTGCTGTCGTGACATTTGATGGCGAGACGCTCGCAGATGCAGGAAAAAAGCAAAACCCAGAAAGAACAGGACAAAGAGGTGATGAAATGGGTAGCCTCTCTTGTCTCAGTCTCTCAAAGGGGTTGACAGGTAGAGAAATAGATCGTTGGTCCATGACAGCTCAGTATGACCCCCACGCTATCATGCAGTACACTGTCTGTGGAATGAGCTCCCTGATGCAAGTCATAGCCAGAACCATTCCCAGCCCAGCTACTTAACTGTTAATCCTCTGTCCTCTCCTGACAGATTCACATACATTTTACCCGTGACGTCTATGCACTGTCCTTGACTGCAGTTAATGTTAATGAGAGGATATTAGACGGAGAGTTATTTCAGCAGCTTAATCACAGGACAAGCACATCATTGGTGCAGAAGATGTTTGTTGGCCATGTGAAGGACTGGGCTGCCTTCTGTCAAATTTATGTTGGGACAGGCTCCAGTCCAGTGACCCCACTGTCCCTGAACTGGAATAAGCAGGTCAAGACAATGAACGAATGGAATGAATAATCGGCTCAGATGAAGATTGAGTGTAAAGGGAGACTGGAGTCCTGGCCATTGTAGTAGACTGGTCTCAGCTGCCAGGTAACTGCCAGATCAGTAAACAGAGATTATTCACAGACCACACGTACTCTCTTTTCTCAACCAGCTTCTTTGTTTTTCTTTATTCACAGCTATTGTGTCAGATTGTATGTCCTTGTCTTTCCTCATCTCTCCTCTGGTATCGCCTCTCATTTATTCCTACTCACCAATGCTCTTCACTCTGTCCTCCACTGTTTCCCATCCCCACCCTATCTCTCCTCGCCCCCGTCAAAGTGACCTACAGCGACCATCTAAGAAAGAAACAATAGTTTATGTTCAGATAAAAGGTAATGCTATTTTTTTAGTAGACATCAAAATTAACAGTGTTGATGCTTAGAACACCGGATATTCAAGGGGATGTATTGTTTCACCAACAAAAGAACAGCTCCAAGAAAACAAAAGCTAATTGAATAGTATCATCCAATATCCTGAATTTGCAACTCTTAAGTTTCATGCAGCAGCTGGAGGTAGAAATCAGATGAAAGTAAGAAAGAAAATGTGGAGAAAGACACTGTCTCCTTGCTAAGTGTCCCTGCTGTCAGTGCAATGCATTACCGGAAGACAAAGCAAACAATTACTGCTTAGCATTTGTTGAATCTTCAAGTGTCCAAATTGTGACAAGTCTATTTTTCTACCGTTAGGGAGAGAAGCAGACAGAGCAGTGGACACCTAATTACCCAGTATTGTGTGGCACAGTCAAAACTCTTGATAAGCCTGGCTAGAGAACAAGGTGTGTGTATGTGTGTTGTTTCACTTTGCCTGCATGTGCTGCACCACCACTGTCTCTCATTGTCTCACCGCTGTCCAGGGATATGCAGAAGCTGCAGATGTTGCAGTGGCAACGTGCAGCGACAAGAGTCAACTTAATGACTAATGTGTTCACTGAAGAAACATGAATGATTTTTCCAGTCAGGGTTAATGGACAGGTTAACACACAGAAATGATTTGTTTCAGAGGAAATGACCGCAATCTATATTTGGTCATCTCTGTAGCAATGTCACAGAATCCAATACCAAATGTGAAGTTACCCACACTACACACAGTCTGTATCAAACACTGCTCATGGAAGTAGTGAAACTGAAAATCTGTGCAGTAATCTTATTCATCTATGCAATTCATTTCAATTAATCCAAAAATAACCTAAGCTGTTACAAAAGCAATGAGAAACAGCAGATTTTACCTAAGCTAACAGAAAACGACTTAACAGTGAGACGTGATGTGTGAGAACTTCTCAACTGTGTTACAGTGATGGCAGACTATGTGGCCTGTTGCCACAGCAAAGCAAAAAAAAAGTTTAAATCGTGTGTGTGACACTGAGAGACATAAACTTATTAACAAGTTGAAGAACTGAGAGAGAGCAGGAGACATGTATGCAGGTAGTCTTGCACAGTCAACTTAATAATAGAATTAATTATAAAATAATATTTAGTATTTTTAATTTTAATATTCAATATTTAGTTCAATTTCTAGATTTACACAAGGCATATTACTTTAAGAAAATTATCCATGTATATTTAGGTATGTTATCAAAGAAATTTACAAAAGTTAAAAGCATTTTTTCTTTTGCTCCAATCCTTTAAATTTCAATGATTGTAAAGTGCCAGGAGAAAACAAACCATAAAACACATGGCATTTTTATCCATTTGAGGGCATAGCTGTCTATCTGAAAATAATGCAGAATTAATTGGTGGAGGGGTGGTGAAAGAAACCCATGACAGCCAGCCAACCAGACTCATAAATCAAACAGTCGAGGAAAAACACAAAGCTAATGTCTGACAGGACATTATGTATTATTTTAAATAAAGGCACCGAGAACGCATGAGTCAATGCAATGCAACATTTCCATTTGACCTAGAGAAAAAATAGACATTGTTACTACAGATCTGCTTGTTAGGTCTATGTAATTCCATCAGTTATCAGACAAATACTCCACTGTTCCCAGTGTACTATATGCCAAGCATGGAGGTCAGATTCAAACAGCAGCATTTTTTTATGTTGCCACAAGGGGAGCTATTGATTTCGTTTCTTTGGCTTCAGCTCTGTGTGTATAGGTGTGGTGTGTGGTCTTCAGTGGGGGTTCGTAAATACAGTTAAATTCGCTTGTTTGAGTTTAGGAAAGCATCACAACATGAAAATCTGTATACAAAGTTAACCAAATTGTAACAAACATCCCTACAATACCAGTATCTGTTAGTGGAAGGTAAAGGCTTTGTGGGCAAAATGCCTTCTTATGTATGTCGGATACAAGAAATATTCACTCTGTCATTCATACAGTACTCTGAAATATAGCAAGCAGAGCATTGACCTTTTGCACCTCTGTTGTCTTGTGTGGGTTGTCCTGTACTCTGTTTGTGACCCCCTACATTCACACCTCTACACTCATTTATTGACTGCTGTAATAAAGGTGCGAGCTACTGATGTTGACTGACAGATGGCTAACAGAACCAGCTCTGTGCCTGTGTGTGTGAGGTGTGTGTGTGTGTGTGTGTGTGAGTGAAAGAGAGATACCTAAGGGCACAAACAACAACCTAAGGTGCAGGTTTGTGCTAGCCAGACATCTGTTGTTAGTGGTGGAAGGTAAGTGAGTTTGACAGAGCTGAGATTGAACAGGAGGCATTCTGCCAGCCAGGTAAAAAGAGAAGCTTCACCTTCCAAAGGCACGTATGCACACACCCATACACACACACACACACTCATACACACAATCCTATGTAGTCATCAAGCACTCAGAAAGTAGTGGGGGCACACTTTATACGGGGCATGCCCTCATGTGGCAGGAGCCCTGAGCTTGAAAACTAAACTCTGTCTGTCACTCAGTCCACTATAATCATCATCAGTGCAGCCATGCAGCACTTCATGACTGAGTCTCTGTCCAGTGGTGTGCCGTATATTCTCACTTTATCTAACACTTCATATTATATGTGGAATTTTCAATATTTTACTAGTGCTAGTTGTTTGTTCTACCCCAAAATGTAAATTATGAAAAACAACATGTAATATTTACAACTGTGAACAAAATGTTGGTAAATGTATCCAAAGTGCTGCCAGTATCCATAGCACTTACCTGTACAGAAACATGTAGCACTACAGTTTAAAATGACACTTGAACACTTCAACAGAGACAAGTTAATTATCTGTAACAAATCAAAGAAAATAGGAAAAACTACTCTCACCTAAATACTGAATACTGCTTAAAAAGGCTTACAAATATCACTCGTACACACTGAACTGCATTACTTTGAAGAGTTATCTTTGCTCCCTGAACAGAGCCCTAATTATTTTTGCTTTGGTGTGTCACAGGCGTTTGATAAAATGAACAACGAACAACCTAATTTGATAATTTTGACTCTTATACCTTCCAGCTCTTCATCAAAACAGACAGACACTCTGGAAGCAAATACACAGTCAAAGACTATTGCACTGAGCAGTCAGCGATGTGTACCCTGGGTGGTGACCACTGCTGCTATCGGCTATGTGACCTCACAGCTACAGTGTGTTCACTTTTTTATCACTCTCATCTAAACGAATATACCTGCAGCTGGAGAAAGGTGACCCGAATGCTAATCAACCACCAGAGCCACAGTGCCGTACGTGTGTGTGTGCACATGTGTCCCTGTATGTGTGTAAGTGGGTGAGTTATCCACTCAGGCAGATGTGTCCAGCTGTATGTATGCAGGTCTTTACAGTCTCTGTCTCTGAAGTGATCTCAAAAATCCACCCTAAACGGGGAAAAATTCCACTGCTCACTTTTCTGCCGGTCCTCTGCTCCTTTTTTTTCCCTGCCGCTCTCCAGCTGAGTATTAAATTCAGCAACTGAGAAGGTGACCTGCGTGCTCTGCCATAAAGAGCAGGGGAGCGGAGGAGAGGGAGGCGATGGAGGTGTGGGGAGTAGGGAAGGGGAGGTGAGTGGAGGCTGCTGGATCAGCAGAATCTGAGCATTTACAGACACACATGCATGTATGTGTGTGCAACCTCTTTCTTGGTTTCTCTCTCTCTCCCTCTCTCTCTCTCTCTCTCACACACACACACACACACACACGCCATACTCTCCTCCTCTGCAGCGAGGTGTCTGGGGAGCCCAAGGGCGAGTGTTCAGCTGTCACCCTCCCCCACCATCCCTCCATCCACCGCTTGTGTGAGCCACACCCAAGAGCCACCGCACAGCCACAAGACACAGACCTGCTGCCAACTATCACTACCACACCATAATACACACATATGTATGTACACAGTGACACAAACACACAAGTCCACGCGCTCTAACACACCAACTCGCCATTTCACGCGAAGCACTTTTTGTTGCTAACACATAAACGTGCAAAAGCCCTCAGTCCTTCTCTCTCTTTCTCTCTGCACACCACTCTGTCAAATCCCTGCCTTCACACTAAACAGCTCCGTGGGGATCGGCAGGCAGGCGGGCAGAGAAGGAAATAAATATGTTTCCTGATGACAGCACAGTTTTCTGACAGTACTCTGGCATTAGACTGGGCTGCTGTGCTGAGATGGAGGCGAAGGGGAGGGGATGGTGAGCTGTAAGTGGATGTTTGTTCTAACCATCTTCTACACAGGCAGTTCAATGACTTTCCAAGCTGGGACTTGAATGTCTGTGCATCCATAAGGCCTGTTTTACCTCCAGAGGAGATCCCCCTGGCTACTGATGAATGAACAGATTCATTACCATTATAAACATCTCCCAGCAGTGTGGGCAAGTATAGAGCCGATGCATACATTAAGATGTAACACACTTTACTGCCTGCAAAAGCCCCTGTCAAATCTTTTCACCAAGAATAAAAAGCTTCTGTCCACTGCTTCAAATGGACACTCACAGAGACACGAAGACCTAGATTAGGACATGTATATCATTTGAGCTCAGTGCAAGTGTCCAGTTGAGGAAGCTAAATTAAGTAGCTGTTAGACTAGATAGCTCACAAATGACTGTCGAACACAAACTCAGTCAACAGTTTGCCACAGTGACAAATATTTACAACCATTACCAAAAGCTTTCATAAACTGGACAAATCATGAGAAATTCCAAACCTTTGCCATCCTATTAGTCCCACCAGATTTGTGTTCGGTTACACACTGGACACTGTTCAAATCGATCCCCTCCGTATGTTAATTTGTTGCATTTTCCCATGAATAACCAAAACACATTAGCTACACATTGAGTTGCAAATTTACTTTGATGATCCTGATGCTAGCTTTCCAGATTTTCTAGTTTTAACAAAAACACCAGACAAACAGCAACACTCACCAGTCAGTGATCCTTGTAAGGCCGTCATGTCTTAGACTGTCTTAAGAAAGTATCTTGCTATCCACTTTCGACATACTGAGACTCAGCACATACTTGACATATGTCTCAGAGTGGCCTTAACGTGTCATTCACACCTGTGCGTGGTGTGCATTCACACCTGCAATCAGATCCCCAACACACCCGTTAATGCCAGGTGTTCACAGGGCTTACGCAGAGTAACGTAGTAGCTGTAGCATTACCTTAACACATTACCACACATTCCACCCTCAAATGTGGCTTCACACTTTACTGTCTCTGTGTGTATATGTACCACAGCAAAAGAAGATATTCTGCATGCTTTATTGTTTACTTTGTCCTGGCTGTCTGCTTATGTTGCTGCTAAATGGCAGAGATGGGAGGTTTGACTCAGTCTGTTAGTCCATCTAACCAAGATGACTCACTGAGAGTGAGATGAGCCAACATACAGAGAGAAGAAAAAAGGGGTGGAAATGGCAGATGGGTCACGGAACATTCACAGCATTCACATTTCACAGCTTTTTACGGTCAACAGTCAGTTTAGGGATGAGAACAAAGTTAAGGTAAGAGCTGGGCACTTAACCATGATGGTAAAGGTTTGGGTAAGGGGATAGGGAATACATTATGTCTATGAGTGTTCTCACAACTACAGAGAGACAAGTGTGTGTGTGTGGGTGTGAGTGGGAGGGGCAGGAAGGAAGACCCAAACTAGTGCAGTATGTCCATTAAATTAGATCACAATGTGGCAGAGGGAGGGAGAGAGAGAGAGACAGAGAGAGAGACAGAGGGAGAGAGAGAACCTTCTGATGAACAGATGTAATTTCAGTGGAGCAAAAAAAAAAAGAACCCCAGCTTAAAATGCTTCTGATCACATTAGCTAGCCATCACAAAATAGGATTTCTGCACTGCCACAGTGTATGCCCATTACAAATTACTTAGGCTCTGCAGGCCTGTAACTCAATAGGCAGGGAAGGGCGGGGAGAACGAGTAGGGCAAATAGAGGGGCAGAGATGGGGGGATCGATACTTATCAGTAATAATTATATCCTTCCTCCCACCTCTCCATCCTTCTCTCAGCCACTAACCCTCCACCCTTAGAAAAGCACACGTCTTACATTAATCATTTGGAGATTTCTCTGCTCAATAAGATAACTAACATCATAGGGGTGTGGGAAGTCTTGATGATGTGAGGCAGTGGTCCAGCACCATGGCAGCCAAGAACGTTCGCAACCGAAAAGTGCTGACGGCAGTGACTGTCTATTTGTACAGTGGAAAACTGTACGGCCAGCTGTAGATGGTGGAATAAGAGAATAAACAGTGAGAAATATAATTCAGGACTGAGACACAGGCATTCTACAAAGTGTGCTAAAAGGCTATTCAATGGGGCACTTGAGCCTTTAATACAGGTACAGTATTGCCTTAAAAATGACGCCACAAAATATTAGCTCACATTTTCTGGATAGATTAATATTACTTAGAATAAAAATATTATCAGGAAAACAGACATACTTTGACTGCCACTTTCCACTAATAGAAGTGAAAGTGATAACAATTGGGAGAAAATTCAA
The DNA here is from genome assembly GCA_016785345.1 of Trinectes maculatus. NCBI lineage: Eukaryota > Metazoa > Chordata > Actinopteri > Pleuronectiformes > Achiridae > Trinectes > Trinectes maculatus. The sequence continues at coordinate 505,109 of JAFBJQ010001123.1, forward strand.
ATAAGCTGCTGAGCCCCACAATGTAATAACAAAGAAGCAATTACAAACGTGATTTCAAATTGCTGCTGTGTTTTCTGTTTTTATTAAGCCGGTCTAAATAAACAATAGAAATAAAAAAAAAATGATACTAACTTTAAATGAAGTTTAATTATACTTATAAATACAACAATATCACAAATTTAAAATCCTGAAAATGTTATGTTTAGCTTGCGCCTACTGATACTTTGCATGTATGTTTACATTTTATTCCATTAAATGTGTTTGCTTGAAAAAAATAATGGCCAGTGAGACACTACCATTGGTGCGTCAATGTACATTTGAGTTCCTACAGTATGTGAGTGTCCCACACATAGTTGCTAGTTTAACTAATAATGCCTGAAGAGTAAGCTCAGTGGTTTACTCTTCAGGCAAATATTCATGGAGCTGACACAAGTGGAGTGGGTTAGGGATAGCAAAAAGAATGGATACAGAGAAAAAGAAAGAGGAAGAAATGTTATTAAACTCCACTATGCATTAGGGCATGACAGCGGTTTCATTTTTCCTCCACTGGCATGTACAGCATACACACACACACAAACCGAAAAGTGAGCATCTCTGCAAAACTGACACTGGACTTATTTGAGGTTAATTAGAAGAAGTGGTTTGGAACTAACTTCCTGGTGTTAAGCACTCAGGAGCAATGAGTGTCTGCTGAATGGCCCTGAGGTTGGAATTTAAATCCTACTGAAGCCAGAATTGCACCTCAGAGTTTTTGCCTTTAATGACATGCGCATACACGACAAAGGACACACTAGTGGAAGGTCGCTAGTTCAAATGCCGCAACTCACTGGGAAAAGCTGGCTGAGAGATGAAGTGAAGAGAACTATCCTCTGTTCTAACAACTGCTTTCAAGGTGCCTTTGAGCAAGACTTGCCTGTATTTGTAAAGGCAAGGCGAGGACAGGAGAGGAGAGGTAAATGCAGAAGTAGAGGACATGAAACATGATGAGAATAGATTTGGTGTAGAAAATAACCCGAAGAAGTGAGGGTACTATTGACTTAAATATGAGAAAAAGCACAAGGAGAAACATTGTATTTTGGGAGAGGGAGGAGCCCTCAGTGGTCTCTGGGTGGTTTAACGCCTCTCTTCATAACAATCCCTAATGACCTACTGGCCAAATAAGCAGCTAGTCACTCTGCAGGGCACAGTCATGCCAGGAAGGCATGAATGACAGCATCCAGACATAGTTCACCATTGATCATCAAGTCAGATCTGGGACTTGGGCTCTCAATGCTAAATGGTAGTGACAGGGAAGCCATCCATTATACATGATCGCTCCCTGTGGAGGACTGGCCTTAACATAGTTCTTAAGATAAAAAGGAACATTGGCTGGAAGCATTTCTAATTGTTCTGTTTGATGCAGACAAAGACAGACAAGGGAGAGCAGAACGTTGTCAATAAAGAAACACTTATGACATTTAGAGGTCACGACCTGTGGTTGGTATAATAAATAATGACAAGATAATGATAAACGAGCCCTTTAGACGTACTCCCAGATACTTAAACATTTCAACACAGACACACAACCGCACCCACGTATACAGAGGGACTCACAAGAGAAGGTGCATCCAATAGGTTCATTAATCAGTGTGTTGTGTGATAATAGCGTGGGACAGGTGATGGAGCAGGGTGTGATGATGCATCAACAACATCAGCCCTGGGTGGCGCCACCTGCAGAGGTAGCAGATGGTACACATGACTGGAGAGGAGCCATACACTCACACAAACACATGCACACTCACAAGCAACAACAAACACACAATCACACACACACTAAACACATAACTATACACATATTAGATCCAAAATACTATCCGTTTTTTTCCAAATGAAACCCCACCATCATCCCCACCCAATATTGCATTTCCTTTTGGGAGATTCTTAACACAGTGCTGCCTCGTACATGTATTATTCCTTGCACTCGTAATGTCTCACAGTCTAAGTTTAAATATGTTCCTGTATAATTTCATACATATTATTAAAATTACAGTGGAAAATTATATGAAAGTCTTGTTCAAATGCATCACTATATCTAGAGAGATGCACTATAGCAAAATCCAATATGTTATGTTTAGCACAAAGAATAAAGCATAATTGCAGAAATTCCAATCAATTCTCCCAGCCTGCCTTTCTTTCACTCCTGCTGGCTAAATGCTATCTTCAGCCATTCTTCATCAGAACTAGTAATTTCATGTAATCATGGAAGTGATCAGAAGAAGGTTTGCTGGAGCTCAGTCAAATATCAGCTTTCTCAATCACTACAACCACACTGCCTTTGGGAGAGGGGGGAAAGGTGTGCCTGGAGGCTGGACGTGACATTTGGTTGGCTGAAATTAGCATAATCACTCTGATGAGGAGCCAATCATGACAATTCCCATAACAATACAACTGATTGATGCTGTGGGAAAAAACCTAATCATTACATTCAAGTTTCTGAGTGCTGCTGTACTTTCTGCTGTTAGCGCACGCACACACACACACACGCACACACACACACACACACACACACACACACACACACACACACACACACACACACACACTAACTTCTCTCTTTGAACACCAGGTTAACAATGTGTTGCAATCCCGTATCACTGCAGGCCCACTAAAACACAGTCAAATTTCTTAATGCAGATCATTTAAAAGCTACACTGAACCTATTCATGTACAGTATTGATTTCAGTAACGGCAAATTAAATATTTAATGAAAAGTGAATTGTACTTTACATGCAAAACACAAACACTAACCCCTGCCCATGTGATTCATAGCTGAGAATCTGTGAATCTAAAGATTGTGACCCCTAATGAAAGATATAATCTGCTCTAAAAAATAACACTTGTGCAGTAAAACTATCCCAACTAAAACAAACAATAATCTATGGAAAAACCTGGATGAATTTGCCAAATCTATGAGGCGTAATGAGAAGGCAGACCTCTGAACTGCAGTCATAATGATACCATGACCTTCATGTTGCTAAGGGCCAGATCAAAGACATGAGTAGCTCATCAGAAATGTATACTGCAGCAACTGGAGCTTAACCAACCACAGTGGAGGAGAGAGCCAGAGAGCAGTGCCGACCGCTTCATTTCTCCGGCACCTTCCCTTTGTTGTAAATAAAACATTATTTCAGATGTTCAATTAAGATAAGTACCCTTAATTTAAGACCTCAGTCAGTGTGCTGCCATCATTATTCAGCCCACTGCCTGGGCCGCAGCTCCAGCACTGGCCGAGCACACAATCACTCAGGGGCCTCAGCAAGCAGGGGAAATCGTAGTCCATTTCTCGAGCACTCATTTGCTTAACAAGGGGAAAATCAGAGGGAGCTGTGGTGGGATGGGGCGAGGAGCGGAGAGGAGATGCTCTATATGACAGCAGGCCTGGTATTGTTTTCAGTGTGTGTGTGCGTGTGTGTGTGTTGTTACAGATGTGCACTTTAAATATGATAACAAAGATTGAAGACAACTGTGGTCTGCCTCAAGACTTCTGTATTAATGCAGTCGTGACGACTGAATATTCACACGCCAGCATGTTGATGGGTGTCATGGCTCGTGTAATCCCATCACTAGATAGACAGTATGAGTTTGATTACATTCTACATGTGGATATGTCCAAAGTTCCTTAAGTGTTACTTACATACCATAGGTGCGCTAGGCATTTCCAAAATTAACCAAATAAACGACTTCCAGGGCAGATATATATAAAGCCCTTGACGGTGTCTGAGCTCTCATCTGATTGTGCGAGGACTTTGTTTGTACTTCGTTACAGGACTGATACAAGATTAGATAAACAATGTGCTATCTGTACCCTGCATCTGTTTGATTTGACGAAGGCCACTTCCCAATTCCAACGATGACCTTCACAGGGGTCTGGTTGGCAGACAGTGGAACTCAGATAGAAATAAAGACAAGGACAAACCTATTGGAGGGTACATGCCTACAGAAATGTATAAATACAAAACTGCATATTTTCATCAATCAGGCATTATCCCCTAACGTCAAAATGACCTCAGACCCCAGAGAAAATATTTTATACATAAAAACAGCGGAGCAAGAGGAAATTTACTGGGAATGAACATATAAACGTTCAGAAATGTTAAACAGGGATCTCAAATAAATATAAACTATATAATTAATGACATACAGCAAAACAAAATAGGCCAAGCAAGGCCACCACAACAGAAAGGTATACATAATCGACTCTGTTACTGTGTTTCATTAGACATTGTAATGTCGGAATAAGAGTGTCTGTTTCTCATTGAGATGAAGTTTAATATGTCCCTGTGGGGTAACAGGAAACGCTTGTAGCTCCAGAGACTGAACAAAAGTGAATGCTCTACGGGCCTGCGTTGAATCTAAAAGCCATGGTCACCAGAACCAAAGTGTCCTTAATATAGCTCTGCTTTACTTTGTTCCATCATATTATCCTTCCAACAGAGACATATATGAGAAACTCCTGATGTTTTGCCACCAGACTGACACACAGACAGTAAGACAGACAACAGAGGCCGGGCTGACTTTATTTTGATTTTGACTGTGTGTGTAGCTGTGTATCATGTCTGCTTTGTGTTATGTTAAATCTGCTGCTAAATTGTTCCATAAACAAATCAAACATTGTAGCTTCTGCCATCTGGTCAAATTGAACAGATAACATCGACAGCAAGTTTACACATCGCCGTGCACTGTAGCACTCGAAAAGAGATAGGGAAACTTGCAAGACCTCGCACATCTATTCCTAGCCAAAGCTTCCCACCTTCTCAGCTCCAGCTAGTGTTAATTAAGAAACTCGTTAACAAGAAGTCGTGTGAACATACTTTTTGCATTTATCTTCCACTACTACTTATTTTCTTGGGGTGGGGGATGGAGTAAAGAGGGTGGGGCCTATTACAAAAATAAATGAAAATAATGTCCTCAATATTTTAAATTGACAGAGAAATGATCTAATTATCTTAAAGTCATGGTTGTTGAATCCATCCGGCTGTGTATGCTGCACAAATATTTGTTTATTATGGGATGATATTCAAATGTGATCTCTGTTAGGTATATCAGCCACATCATGTACATCAAGCACTGGCTCTGGTCGCAGCATTTTCCACACTAATTTCTTTAACTTTAACAATGGACGGGATTTTAGTATGAGAGAGAAATGTGAAAGACAAATAAATGGGAAGAGAGAAAGACAGGCGCAGGGAGAGAGAGAGAGAGTGAAGGCCCTGACAGTGATACAAACGGCCCTGGCCTCTCCCCGGGTCTCCTGAGTGGCAGGGTCTGTGCCAGCCTGTCAGCCTGTCTGTCATCACCATTGCTTAGTATTCTCCTTAAGACCATCTGCCTGCTCATTATACACAAGCTCTTGTTCTGGACTGACATGTTTTCTTTACATCAATATTTTCATTGCAGCCTTAATGTCCCCTTTTCCCCCAAAGCACACAAAGGTAGTGAGCTTGCCCATGAAGCACATTTTGAAAGTATTTTAGAGAATATTTTATAAGAAACTTATTTTATTCCAGATGATGGTGTGGTGTGATAGGGACAAAGAAAATAAATGAACATGGTGCATTTTATCACTCTGACAAAAAAAGGCTGATACAGTAAGAGCTCTAACTACTAGCTGGGGCCATTCTTCTTATATCTCAATTGCTTTCACAACCAACTTTAATTTCCTCTAAAAGACGACATTATCAGAAGCCAAGGTTAAAGGAACGAGCCAATTTAATAATGATCTTAACTGGGCTATCTACCGACTGGAGGATGAAACAGTCGGCCAAAACAAGATCAAGAAAAACTGCTATTAGTACTGCAGTGTCATTGTGTCTCTGGTGAGGTATAGGACCTAAGCAAGATGCATGGCCAATAGAAAACACGACCACTCACAACAACAAGCCATTACTGGGAAGACATTATATTATAATAGGGAAAAAGCCTCAATGCCTAAAGTTGTATCTTTGGGAGAGGAGAAAGAAAGAATGTTCTGAATAACAGCAAAATGGAAGATGAATGCACTTTTGTCATAAATGCAAAATTAAGACAGTCAACTTCATCATACACTAAAGGTCACCAACCCAATATGGTAATATTTCAAACACACCTATAGGTACCTGGAATGCTAAACCCCATTATGCAGCACACTCCCAATAAAGTAGAGTGAACAGAATTCTTCTATAATTGGGTATGAACATTGTTTTCTGATAATACGCTGTTGGATTGGAATATTCCGACAGAGCATGTGCTTTCATTTATCCTATTCCATGTTATCTGTCAACTTTTCAAAGCGAGGCAAGCTGTCAGTGGTGCGAAAGACCCCCGTGCTCACTGTGTCACTCTCATTATAAGCCTAAAAAACAAGACAGATATTCAATTTAGATAAGCCCCCAGAACATGCTTGCCTCGCCTACATGAGACAATGCTCTATTTCTCTCGACCATGCTCCACGGAACATGGATGCCGCATTGTCCCTCACTCAGGCAGGGCTAAGCTGAGGAAATTTCCAATTATGGATCGAAAGGACAGTGAGGAGAAAGGCAAGCGGGAGTGAGAATAAAGTCCATGGGGGTACCATTAAAAGGAGTCTCTTAAAGCAGTCTCTCCTTTTGTTGGCTTGACTTGTAGATTCTATATTTATCCAAACTCTGACAGAAAAGTTGATTTCCTTAAAGTGACTGGCCACTACTGTGGCAAAGAATGAATTGTGGGGAAGAGATAAAGACATACAAGATAGAAAGTGTGCAAAACGAAAGGTATTGACAGCCAGAAATGCACAGGAGTGCATCACTGAGAGTCCTGAATGTTTGCTCCACATCTCCTGTGGGGAAGGATAACGATTAGGCATGAGGATGAACCCTGAGCATTCTGACAGTTACAGGCTTCCAAACAAAACAATAACTATTCATTACTCTTTATAAGCAAATTGCCCCATGAGATCGTTATGGTAAAAACTAAATTTGAATTGAATAAAAAAAAAACTTGCAAATAAAGTTTTGCAGTGGAATTATAAAACAACAATGTATTTGCCCCGTATATTTACCATTCTCTGTTGGATATGTTGTCTTTTATCTGTATAAGCAATAGTAATATACACTGAATTTTGAGGTTTTGTTTGTTATATAATTGTTTTAAACAATAAAATATTCAATGCAAAACCATAGATCATCAATCTGAATTTGTCTCCTCTGGTAACAGCCTGTCTTCCAATCCTGCAAACACAGGCACACACAAAACATACCCTGCCCAAAACAAGCTGTTCGGCTTGCAGTAATGAAAAGGGAGTCAACTGCCTTCAGGTGCTGCTGTGCTGATGTGTGTTGGCAGGCACTGCCTTCACCAGTGTAGAATAACATGGAGAAATCTGCTCTGCTGTCCTGCCTCTCTCAACCATGGAGGACAGCAGAGACTGACTGACAGGATTTGGAGCAGCAGCTGGGATCCAAAGCCAAGACATAGACCGCAGCATCCTATGTGTCTCTGAGCGAGAGAAAGGCGGTTCCTCACTTGTAAACAGCCCCAGATGAGCCACTGGTTTTGTCAGCACCAGATGCACAGTTTGTGCAAATGTGTGTGTTACAGGCATCTAAGCTACTTCCATGAGCGTGAAACTGATGACATACTCTGCATGCTTATTTCAAGTAGTTTAAGGCTACACGGCACATGTTCTAGTCTCATCTCATCACACAAACAGAGGGTCTATTTGGACAGGTGTTAGGAGCAGATCATATACTTCAGTGACTGCTTCAGAGCACTGGAACTGCCTGAATAGTTCTTTAAGCTAATGCAGGTGCCAGCATTAATATACACAGAGTGTGATTTACACTGGGAGAAACCATCGGAATAATCATCACGGGGGTGTGCACCATTCCCTTGTTAGAGGAGCTCTGGCTTTTATTTCAGCATCTTAGACAGTGCATAGGGCACAGAGGGCCTAAATTTTAAAACCACCTAATCTACTGCACAGAAACAGCTTTTTCCCACCTGCTGTTATTAACCTCATGCATAGGCCCCTATTATTCAAGGTTCAAGTAGTTCACTGACACTGGAGGGAATTTTGAATATAGGGCATCAAACCAATGAGGTGATTTCAGAGGCTCATGGGGGACCCTTCATCAATATTCATGAAGGATTTCTGGGCTTCCCTACTGTACAGCAAAGCCTGTGTTAATATTCATAAGGTTAGAATTGTTATCTGCCAGGTGTGCAGTTATTTCTTTTCAAAAAATGAAATATATGAGAAGTTAAAATAAAAACAAAACTCAAAGTGCAACTAGTGCAATAGTTCTCTTTACTTTAAATAACTAAGCTTTTGAATATAAATCTGCACTGGACAGAATTGAAATACAGATAATTGAATTTAATTTAATTGAAATATAAACACAAAATCAACAGGAAGTGGTCAAAAGAAAAAAACACTGAAACACAAAAAAGTAAAAACTTTTTTTAAATGACTAAAATCATACAGATGCTAATCAAATTATCACAGCAGGTCGCAAACCAGTGCATAAGCAAACAAGCACAGAGACAGGCTGTTTCCCTCCGAGTGAATTCAGCACTTTAACACATTGCAAAATAAAAGCTATTAAAGTGCAGTAGCAGCAAGTGCACAGTTTGTGTAACAACACAGCAACAGCAGCAACAAAACAGATTCAGCAGAAGCAGATGCCCCAGCATGTTGCAGGACATCAACAGAGCAGTGTATAGGGCAGATGCCAACAAGTGGGCCAACTGGCCAGCAAGCCGGCCAGAAACGTGTAGACATATACGGTAGAGGAAGCCAATCAAGCCTTATGATAGTATATATATCTTGACAACGGGCTACTGTCCTGTCAAACAGCTTAAAAGGTAACTTAGCAGATATAAACTAGGGATGGCTAAAGACACTGATCTTTATCTTCAGGAGTAGCCTAAACACAGTTTACAGCCCCATGGCCTGGCTTGAACGTCTCCCTTCTCTCTTGCAAACACAGACACACTATGCATGCAAACCAACCCACATAGCCATACCCCCTCACATTCACACATTCATAAGTAAACATCCAGACACACGCTTCTCCCCTCTGAGTGAGTGCAGCAGAGCACAAGCTGCTTAATAACTGGCAATGATGGGCTGCTCGGTCCCAGTCGGAGACCAACCTGAAGCACTCTGCCCAGGATGTCAACTCTACTCACATCAATTACCACTGACTGCTAGCCGGCCTGCACCACGGCACTGACTGACAACAAGATAGCACTCTCACCACTGTAGGCTATGGTGACTTTGGATTTAGGATTGTGATAGTCACAATGTCAAACGCCTTCTCCCAGATGTGTCAAGTAGCCACTCAGCTTCAGAGGCAACTCTCCAGAGCCAGTTTACAGTGGGTAAAGTGTACGGGGGAAAGAGTTTTTATAATACTGAGGGAGGGTGAAACCAGACAGGGTACACGGTTCAATTAAAAAACAGGTATGGAGAGAGGAGTGGTCATAATGACTACATATATGTGTATATGTGGATTTTGTCTGTATGTGTGCAAAAGAGTTCTGACTAATTTGTCTGATGGACTGATTTTGTCAGTGTGACAGTATCATAACCATGCAAGATACAGTCAAAACATTTACTGGTTATAGACAACCTAAATAAATATGAGCTCTGCCAGACACACATACTACTTCGCAAGTATTTGTAGTCAAATAACCATAGATGCTGTAGGTGGACACGCTGGAGCTGGAGCCAAAAGTAAATCTTGGCAGACATACCACAAGTCACCAAGACTAATACATCGCCCACAAGATGTATTTGTCAGGCTAAAATAAATCTCCCCAAAAGAAATTCCAGCTTGTTACAAACTGTCTCCAACTATTGTAAAGCTTTTCCTGGAAAAGGTGCAAAGCAATGAGTCAAGCGTCAACTTGTCTGTGAAAGGAGAGAGGATAAATACATTCAGGTTACATTTCATTCAGTGTAAATCTTGTAATATATAACTATTACAGTTGCAAGGTACACTGGTCTCACAGATTGGTTTAAAAAGTAAAGGCTATCATACCATGTCTAACGGAATGAAGAATCTCATCTGAAAATGTATACAGATTATTCTTCCTTGACTATGCATCAGACTTGGTAACTGGCACCACTGCACAAAAAGCAGGTACCTGGAATACCTCCTCTCACTATGCTAATCAGCAGTCCAGAATGGATCACTATGATTTATGACTGTGAAGTAGCGTGTCTTGTCAGTAAAATTAACGTCAGTTGAACCAGCTAGACCGGACAGCTGTCAACCTTACCTAACCTAATTTATGAAGCGTCAGATTTTGTTCAATTTAATACTGACAGATGTGACTTACTAGTAGGTCGTCATCATTGCCATAAGTCAGAAATGATGTAGCTGTCTTCAATAAATGCTATTTGTGAGAAAAATGATTACAATATGTTAAGGTATAGGTCTAGTTTCATTTTGTCATTTATTTAAAAAAAAAAAACCCTCACACCAAAATCAATACTGAACCTGTCAGACTAACATTTCTCATGCTCCTTTAACCCTTGTTGTCCAAAATCTATTAAAATCACGGTAGAGCTACAAAAACATTATGAGATATATATTACTTTTGTATTACAGGTTATCGTGAAATAACTATCTTTACAATGTGTATGTTGGGCAAGCTTGACTGGACATGTTCTGGAATAAACTTTACACTGCTTTGCTGGTTTGATGAACGGAGCAACACACAGCACTTTATTTGCTATAGAGTGCCGCTATATGTTATTAAATACAGATCCAGTTCTTCCATTGGCAACTTATGAAAAGGATTCCTTTGGGTTTGCACATAATGATTAGAACCCCCTGGCCTTGGTCTGCATGTTCTGCTGCTATTGTTCTTGCAACCCCTCAATAAGACAGTTCAGTTCAGTAGGGATTTCCACAAGGTCCATGTTGATCACATCTGGGCCTGCACTGGAACAGACCCTTTATGATAGAGAGCAGGAGGGTCTTCCATCTCTCCAGACTCTAATATACAAGACCTGCTCCTTTTGAAATTGACTGTGACCTCTGCCAAACTTGCAATGGACTAGTGCTCTCCACTGTATGGGATTTCTGATCTCCCTCTGCCGTTCTCTCTGCACTCTTTTCAGCCATGTTCCATTTTTCTGCTGGGATATCAAAGTGTTCACACTAACAGTGGAACACACGTGTATACAATGCTAGTCACAGATGCACATGCGAGATTATGCATGTGATGCCGCTCACACAGATGCCAGCAGACACTGCACACATTCCGTGCTAAGAAATTATTTTGTAAAAAAAAAGGCTGGCTTTGTCTATTCTGTTTTTTCCTTATCAGCAGAATATCTGAGTCTGCTGGAGAATATACAATACATTCAAAGCTACAAATCAACAATTGGCATTTTATGCTTGGTAGTTTGGGCTTGGCAGGGAAAAAATAAATTAAATCTGACTTGATTTCATAAACTGAAGTTCACTCACACATGATATGCACTTTCACATCGTGATTAATTATAGTCCCAGTACAAATGCCGACATGTGACAGCTCACATTTGAGTATATGGATTCATTGATTTTATATTCATATTCCATCTATGGTGTTTTTTGTGCGTCTCCTAAATGCCAGACATTGTGTTTTTGTGTGTGTGTGTGTGTGGTGGGGAGGTTTAGATGGTGTCAGTAACTTTGTTGCTCAAGGTGTGCTTAATGTGAGTGAGTTTGTGAATGTGTGTGGTATAGAGGTAATAAATCATGATCTGGATGTGGACGTGGCTGGGTATGAAACCCTTACTCTCTAGCTGCCTCCTCAGGCAACTGCTGCCCTATACCAGCCAACCACCGTCACATTTCACATACACTCTAATCAACAGGGGAAAGTGCAAATGGATTAATATAGTCAGACGGTTAATGCCACAGCTTACAGTGAACAGCAGCCTAATATGAAACGTATGTGTTGCTTTGGGAACGAGATGGAAATAAAATGTTCTATTAAAAAGCAGGTAATGCTGTCAGGGTTTCCAGTCTGCCAGTGGCCTAAATATGAGTACACAAGAAAGGGGTTAGAATGCAGGTCTTTAATAACATGTGCATGCACTTTGCACAAATGCCACTTCCTAAGTTAAACTATGGCCTTCAGAGTTCCTCTTGATTTGTGATAACAGCTATTTTTATACTTTCTCTATGCATTTGAGAGCATTTCTGCGTAAGGTAATATAAGCAAAAAAAGAGCACTCTGCTGTGCACCTGTTCTGCTTCTAGGAGACATACAGATGCTTTGTGTAAAGAGCTGAGCAGATTAGCACTTCATTACCATGGAAGATTGTTTAACAAAGACACTAAGGGAACAGAGGCAGCTGGATTATGACCAAGCCATGTTTTCCATTTAGAATGGATTATTACTTCAGACTGCATACCTCGCACCGGGAATATGACTTAAACATGAGCAAAACACCCATTAGCCCATCATCATATACCATTGTCTTCGAAAGCCTGAGGTGACAGAGAGCTTTGGTATCTGCCAAAAACATGAAAGTTTGTCAACTCTTCTTTACTTTGAATAGCATTTGTGTTTGGCATCATTACAAGGCAACAACCAGCTGTCCACCAAATGTCAAAATTTGTTACTGGGGAGAACTTGAATAGCAAGAATAATGGTTCTCCAAATTTTGCATGGCCCAAAGCTTAGAGATGTGCATTGTATATTAATAAAAAGAAGGATATCACAGAGAAAATAAAGGCCTGACTACTGTTTATATTATACTAAATCATGCAAAACTCAATTCAAAGTCCAAATAATGCTGCTTCAAAAATGAATGTATACATTTACGTTGTGCCTAAACCTAGCTTAATAGCCATAAAGTGCCTAGACTTAAAAAAAATCTGAGCTCATGTCACATACATTTCCTGTTTATTTGCACGGTGGTTCTAAAGCGCACATGCTAATCCTTCTCACACTGCATGTGACACAATTTACTGACAATTCAGCCCAAAAAACTCTTATGTCACAGAGTTTTGTGCCATTTTGAAGGTTGGATCAGTGCCAACCTTTGAAAAGAACCCATGAGCAAAATTACATTAAGCAGCAATGTGCCTCTCTGGATACACCATAAAGTTGCATTATTGTATTCTGAGCAAAGGGAGGAAATGAGAATAGAGATGAGGTCTAAAGGCAGTGACAGGAAATGAGTTCTGTTTGTCCTCTGTGGCAGCAGGTACTTCATCAAACCCATATATGTGCGAAATATACTGTAGATGTTACAGGGCCTCTGAGCCCTCAGGAAGCCTGTGCATAAATACGAGGATACAACCTGACATGACAGCAAAAGGCATGTAATTATCCAGATCTCTCTGTGGGGACACATCACAGGCACAATACATCAGATATATTCAGATAGGGGTGTATGTACGTAAAGGTATGCATTTAATGTATTAATAAATATGTGCATGTTTGTGTACTCGTAAAACACAAGTGTAACAATTTACACATTACATACTGTGGATTCTATAAACTTTTAGGGATATTTTCTTCCGCGCCTTTTAAAACACCAAAAACCCTGTCGTTTTTCGATGAAACTAAAAGGCCCCATACATTTTTTTTCCAATTCTTTTTTGAATGTGTGGAAGTGTAGGGGTCCTCTTGTGATAATGTTTTTACTGTCCTTCCAATTCTGCTTGTATCCTCTGTGTCTCAGAGGACAGAAAAGTGAGAGAGAGAGAGACTGAAGTGTTTAAAGTGGGCCGTCAGTCTGTCTCCCTGGAGTTTCCCATCCTGTAGGAATCTCATTATCAACAACCGCTGGCACATCAGAGACAAGGGATGCAAGAGTGTTTTGTGTGTGTGTGTGTGTGTGTGTGTGTGTGTGTGTGTGTGTGTGTGTGAGTGTGTGTGTGTGTGTGCGCGCGCGCATACACACAAGAGTGTGTATTTAGTACTGTATAACACCTATAGTGACAAAAAGAAGGAAAGAGAGGAAGAAGAGAAGTGTATTATTCCACAAGACGCAATCATTTGTACAATCTTAAGTATCATGTCTGTACGGAGCCATTTGACTCATAATAAATGCCACTCTGTCTCAAAGAGCATATACCAGCATACAGTAACAAAAGCGTTGCATTTCTGTTAACAGTTATGCACGCAGTCCAAAATACATATTCCACAATGTATAACTGATTATAAAAATTCCCTGTAATCAAATATGAAATCCATAATACCCCATAAAGAAATGTAAGTTTTTTTGCCATTTGATCACATACAATATTCCACATAATTATTTTCAGCTAGCATCCACCCTCTCAACTTCCGTACAATACGTGAGCTAGGATGAGTAGAGACAGTCGTAAATATTTTTTGATTCCTCGATTGTTTGTCTTGATAACTGATTACAGTTAACCTTGTTTGTACATTCTGGTAAGTAGGATAACAGGTATAATTTCATGAGTCTTTTTATACAGAAAAACAATGGACTTATTGTGTGACTTTGAAATCCCTTGTCTCTGGCGCATTCATAGGAAATGGAGGTGTTTCTGTTCACTTCCTCAAGCACCATTCATCGGACAAATTTCCTTCAGTCTACAGGAATACGACAATCAATTGTGTAGTCAATCAGATGAGTGGTTGTGTTGCTTCAGTCTAAACTGTTAAATGATTTGGACATGCTGACAAAACTCTTCTGTCGATGACTGCTTGTAATGTAGCAGTGACTAATTCTACTGAACTTTTAATGCACTTTTTGTTCTTAATCTTATTATTTGAAGCTGACTCACTCTTTTTCCAGTCATCAACTAGATCTCACACAGCTGCTTCGACAGACATTTCTGCCACCCACTGGAAGGCTACACCACTAGTTAGTCAGCCCTATGGTGCAGCTGCATACCATGTAATGTTTTCGTTTCTACTACAAATGGATTATTGGACTTCTAGTCAATAGTAAGAAGATTAAAACAGAGCTATGTGTGTAAGCAGACACCACACAAATAGACCAGAGGCTCTAATCCCATGAAACACACACTCTTTGTCACATGATATAAATCTAAAAGGAAGATTTTTTTTTTCCATTAACATATGTCATAAAGTAACCAAGCATATTTAATTGATTGGTGTTGCAATGTTAAAATACAACGGCTAATGATCGGAGTTAAGGTTAACATTTATACATTTCTGATATAGCCTTACATTTATGCTCATGTTGATTATGATATACATAACCCTCTATATTTCTTTAAGGCGTCTAAACATAATTCCAGCCCACTGTTGGTTTAACTAGCAGTGTGAAATTACACAACTGAAGACTAATAAACACATCTCTTATTAACTAAACATAACCATGCATGACTTCTCCCTGTTTGAGTCGCATTTCTCACCCCAGCAGAATATAGTTGGGGGGTTTAATGTATAAGTTAATATTTGAAATAACATGTTTCAGCCAACTGAGAAAAAAAAAGGTCATCACTGCTCAACACCTGAAAAAAATCACCCCCACCCCCCTTCTTAGTATGAAGCCCATTTGGCAAGTCCAGATATTAGTCTGAAAGGTAAAGACAGCCAGCTACAAAGGCGTTTTACCAATATACATGAAACCATTAGACTGCTATCATGCCAGAAGCAGGCATGTGGCCTATGATATATAAAATGATTTCGCCTCCAGGGTACAGGTCTGTGCAGGTGGGGGGGTTGACGCAAGTCAGCTTATCAGGGCTGTCTTATCTCCCAAAGACAGTTTGTATGGAGCAAAAGAGAGAGAGCGAGTGACTGACTGACTGAGACACAGAGAGGCACAGAGAAATAGAGAGCAAGGGAGAAAGAGTGATGAACAGTCACAGGTTCAGTGCTACAGGCCTGTTGGTCATATCGGAATATATACACAACCTGATCAGTAGAACTAAATTTGACTCTAATTTTCTACTTCTTCTTTTACCTTAAATTAAAACTCTACCCTCAGCATTACACACCGCCATCACCTCAAAGACCCGGATTTCATACAAAAATAAATTTGTATTTAAGACCATGTTCAATCCACTTCTAAGTTACTAAAACCCATTTCAAGCAAAATATAAAAGTGGAGGTACTTTGTTTCACTGCATTATGCTTTAAATGACCCTAATCCAAGTCATCTTTAACAACGTTTCTCATGCAAGCTAATTACACTATCACACAATAATAAAAAGGCAGTATCAGAGGATCTTTGTGGTGAAGAGTCAAAATTATAAAAACAAATGACCCGGATAGTAAAAATGACTTCAACAGTTGCTGACTCTAGCTATTATATCACAGCAACATTTGGTTCATTAAGCTGCAAAGGTGAGAACTGGAGTTCAGGAATGGCACAGTGATCTCAATGAGCGAGCTGCCAAAGGTCACTCTCATAAAGTCACTGTGGGTTCTCATCTATTCCAGTCTCCTAGTGAGCATTAAATGTCTTGCTGCTATTATTAAGTATAAACACGGAGGCCCCAAAGACACTTAAGGACGTTGTAAAACAAACCTCAGTCAAGTAGAGCATTGAGAAGGTACAACTGTTCACAGCAGACACAACAATGTGACTGCTGATAAAATAATTTATGACAGAAAAGTCAAAAAGGTTATCCACATCATTTAAAATATCTTCTGGATAGGAATCTGGATGTTTATTATATTTTTCAAATATAATAAGTTTGCTAGCATGCATTAAAAGTGAAATATGATCTACTTATGATCGGTGGGCAGGTGAATGACCATGGATATCTACCATTATAGGGAAGGTAGAGGGTGTTTAAGAGGTCTAGGTTGGGTGTCAACTAGCCTAAACTAATTATCTTCACCTGTGAATCGAGACAAGGTTAGGGACTCAGTTCGGCAGGTAACTAGTCACCTACGGGAAGATTTAATTTCCAGAGGGCTGATTTATGCTGTGCTGATATCAGTAAAGAACCTTCCATCTGGCAGAGCACAAAACCATCAACACTGTAATTAAAATGCAATTACCACCTCTCTCCTTTTCCAGTTACACGGTAATCCCTGAGAAGTCTTTCCATCTGTGCCATATATATGCATCCTCACATATGTGTGCACACATACACATTTATTTTTTCTCATTCTTCAACACACACACAGCTCATTGTCTAATCAGCACTCTGCAACAGCACAACAGTGTCATAAAGCTTCCAAATCTACTATTCAACTCAGCTTATGCTGCAAAGGTTATCTATTTCTTCACCATCCAACTCACCATGGGTCCTGCAATTTTACATATTGTAGTCAAAACCCCCACCGTGTGAGCGACTGTTACTTATAATACTGGGTTGCCAGTCCTTATCCAGCTGTACCTGTGTATTATGAGGTTATAATACATAAAATAAATGCTGAGCAAATTCTGACCATGAATTACTGATCGTGAAGTACTGTTAAGTAATTTAATATTGTTTATTACATTTCTATATACAATAGAAACGTCATAAACATTTAACGATTACTAAAATGTCTTTGTTTTTATTTGAGTTTAATAATATTATTACAAGTTATGAATCAGTAATAGCCAAAACATTTTGTTGAGGTGTGACCTTGAGATTTGATCTTTACACCGAATTTGACTTTTGATCAATTAAGATTATTCTTGAATCCAAATTAACAGTTGTGCCAAACTTGAAGATCATCCCTAAAAGCATTCCTGAGATATCATGTTCTCAAAAACAGGACAAACAGCACTGATGGACAGACAGAAAGACGACTCAAAAATCATAACGCCTTGAGCAACTGCTGACACTGGCGGTGAGGAACAAAAAAACAGATGCATTTCAAAAGGCTTATTTTGTCAAAAATATATATAAATAAATGGGGTTATACTAAATGGTACCCAAACTTATAAATGGCAGTGGTAAGAGCCTACAAACCTGTTCTTTATTTGTGTCAGGAAATCATAACCTAAAGCGAAGCTTTAAAATTTTGTTTTGACAAAAATAGAGAAAACTAGTGGATACAGCTAAATCACAAAGACAAGGGGGAACAAAGACATGAAAAAGGGTGTGCTTCCACACGTGCACCAGGATGTGCGTAGTTGTGGGTGTACATATGAATGTGTGTGAGGGCTGGGTATTGAGTGGTCTCTCTGGAAATAAAACCCTAATTACATCTGACTAAAACTGTAATTAAAATATATAACATCTGCAGCCTTACTTGTGTGTTTGTGCATGCCCATCATATGTCTGTGCACGTGCTTGTGTATGTCGTGTGTGAATGTATGTGCCACTGCAATGGGACTCTGTGAGTGCCACAGATAAATCACCTCCACGCAGCTTGCCAGCACAGGGACATGGGGAGTGAAGGAGGAAGAGAGATCAGAGAGGGGTGCAGGGGGAAACAGAGATGTGGTAAAAAAAATAAAAAAAAAGAATAAAAGAGAGGGGGGACAGACAGATAACAGAAGTTACGTTTTTATTCAATCCCTAATGAGAGGCAAATCATGATATCTTTCCAACAACCACTTTTCAAGTGACAGATCATCAAAAGTAAATCCTGATTCTCCATATTGTTGTGTAGAACAAACCTCTGTGTTCCACTGAGAAAATATCAAATGCACTGAATACTGTAAAAAAACAAGGCAGTAGTTATAACATACAAACAGCAAGCAGAGCAGCCAGCAGGACCTTTTCTCATTGTTTCCTTAAACAGGATCAGCAATATGAGTCAGACAATGTACGCAAAACATGCAGTCAGAAACCATACGTTCACTGCTACTGCCTGTGTATGTAAAGACATCAAGGCAGGCAAGGGAGGAAGAGGTGGGATGACAAATAGTAGGCAGCTGAAGCCACTGGGGTTAAACACAATTGTTGTTGCAGAAAGAGGACATTATTGGAAATGGCTTTGCCACCGTGGGCGCCCCTGTTGAATAGTTTTCTTCCCTTCTCCCAGGCAGGCAATGATGTCCATGCATGCGCACACACACAGACACACAAACACAGTTAAATGGAGAGGGATCTGCAATAACCCATGAGAATTAAGTAGGTGTCCATGCAGACAGAGCTCAGTGAATCGGGGGCAGCAGGTGATGAAGCTTAAGGGTGAGGTGTTGGTCACAATGCTGATGCAGTACAGTAAGTATGCATAAATATAATGGCTGATCGTTGTGAGGAAGCCTGTTAAAAGACACCCTAGTAATCACCCGTTAGCACTGCCACAGCCCACACTATCAGTGCAACCACAATAACAAGACAGGAAGAGCTATTTGTTTCCCGAGTCCATTCAACTCCAGGCTTTGGGGACATGCTCTCCTCTATTCCCGGTGAATGAGATCTCCTTTCACCCCGCTGTATAACCTTTACGAGCTTTCCTCACAGACAGCACAATGTGTGCAATCAAACCTGACTCACTAAAATAAGAGACACGTCTGAAAGGACAATGTTCTGGTATTAGACAAACCAGATGTGATAACTACACACTGTGTTGATAAAGCAGCTAAAATTCATGAATTGTATAAAACAAATAATTAAACTTTTTGCACTTATTTGCCTCCCGCTCTATTTGCTTTGATTTTATCCAACACACAAAGCCTCTATCTGAGAGCAGGGAGCAGGAAAAGACTTTGATTTTGGGAGGGGACAGACTTATTGATTTTCTTGACATTGGGCTCTCCTTGGCATTAGAGGTGTTCTTTTCTCAGCTCCGATTACCTATGTGCAGTGTAAACTGTGCTTTTTAATCTTATCTGTAAAGAAAAATAATGGAAAGGGCCCATCTGCTTCTATAATAGAAGAGCACCTCTAGCTAGCTATCAAGTTCTTATCAGGATCCATGGAGAGCGCTGTAGAACATACTGGAATGCCAAGCAGTCAATAGAGCAACACAATACACCAGCTATATTCCCTTAAATGAAGACAAATAAATGGTCCACTTTTTCCCATATGTCAGACAGGTTAATATTAGCCAGTAAAGCTTTCCAAAAAGAATTATCACAGAGAAGGACAGGGACATCATACATAACAATGTTGAGGTGCACAGACTTTAAGCAGGATTAAAATGAAATAGCTGTAGAGTAAAGAATAAATGTCTGATTTGGAAATAAGCTGTTCTGAAACATTAGCAAGTTAGATTATTATTTTTTTAAGATAATTTTTGTTGGTTAGCATCTCTGTGCATAATTCCACTTTGTGCTTTAGTTTTCAGGACTCATCCATCAGACAAAATTGTGGTGGCGGTTTCTTGAGTTGCAGCATCACCCTGCTCTCCTCAAGTACTAAATCCCAAAGCATGGCTCCATCATCAGTGGAAACTGTAACTATGAGGATGAGATCACTGTAAAATTGGAGAACCATTCATCAACAAAGCTGTGGTAATATAAGGCCTCTGTTCACATTACCTTAGCTGTGTTCTAATCAGAGAGCTACCACAAGTTATTATTCATAACATTCACATTCAGTATATAGGTGTGCAGCTAGTTGAAGGTGTTATATGAAGAACTATATGTCTGCATATATTTCAAACTCAGATTTTTTTTAAAAAAATACATGCAGTAGCTGCTGTGCTGCAAGTTCTGCTTTTCCCAGCAGGGTTCCTGCCCAGCCGTCTAAATCAAGACAGAGCTGTTGTCAACCATGTGGAGGGGACAGGGAGCATGTTGGCTTCATCAGATTAAATTAAGCTGAATCCCCCAAAGATCCTCATTCAAACAGGATTCAGGTCAACGTCGAGATGACAAGCAGTGCTGTATTGATTTCATTCAGTTCCCAATCATATTACTCTTCCTCTACTAGCTAATTCAATTTCCTTAGAGGGAGTTCACAATTCAGTTCATAATTACAGTGATACTAAATTACAAAGTATCTTGCCAAAGAAATTGTATTAGGGGCTACCAACTGTGCTGTTTGATTACATCAAATACCTACTGTTGGGTGGGTCATGACAAATTCAGGAGTGTCTTCACAGAGCCATAATGTGTCAAAGCAACACAGTTGGGATAGCAATGTAACTGCAACTCACAAATGAGATTGATTTCATGAATAAATTACATGTCGCTCTCACAGAGGGACCAGTATGTGCACTGACATTCCTACATTACTTATAAAAACTCAACAACTTAACAACCCATCCACCCAAAAGGCAGCTTTCTTTTTCTTTCCAATGTGCAGCTTTTTTTTTAATCCTGAAGAGGGAGTATCATGTGTCATGTGTCCATTTCTGGCTTTCACTTGAAAGTCATGGCAAAGGGCAGATGGCTCTCCACTGACAAGGAGCTGAGCCTGCAGCATTGATTTGTTTACTAATAGCTGATGGAAACCCTAGAGTGCCTCTCCTCTTTACCACCAGCCATGGGGAGATGAATAATTAATGGATTTCTAGCTTTTTTTAAGCTATAAAAGGATTAGTGAAAGTCCATTCAGTAATGTAATACAAACACTTTAAAAAGCCATTTCATGTCTGCTACAGAGTTAGTTCAGGGAATCAGCCTGTGCTAGTGCAGACTAAGGAGCTGTGATTGTGATCAGGTGGTACATGCACAAGCTGTGACTGACACCTATATGTTAATTTAAAACTTCAAATATACCAAATGAACATACTCATTAAATACTAAAAACTGATAATAACCACATGCAATGATGTCTGCCAAACATCACTGTGGCTACACACACTAAAAGGATTGATAAGAGATAATTCAATCTTCAGATAAAACCAAAAAGCACAGACAAAGACCTTGCACAGAAAACAGAACACTTTAATCTGTCTTCTCCTCAGGCCAGAGAGAGAAAGACAGGCAGACAGGGAGATAGGGAGAAGGAGAAAGAAACACACGGAGAATAGACAGACTGATAGAGTCATCGCTGTAATAGAATGTGACTTATTCCCAGGACCCACCAACCCTATGTCAATCTGTAAGCAGCCTTGGACCCACCACAAGCACCCATAATAACAGCAAACTCTCTCCCCTCCTCCCTTTCCGAACTGCTAGCACACGCAAACACACACACACACAAAGAGAACATCTGGAGTGTGTACCAGTGGACCTCGCCTCGTGCCAACCTGCCTAATAGCCTATGGAGTCAATTATAAGAGGGGAGAAATGTTCTGGCTTAATCACTAATGGTGCCATCTGGATAATGGCAGATTTCAGAGCGTAACTTTTGGTTCTTCTTCTTACCTGGTCATCTGGGGATGTCTCATCTGATCACTGGCCTGTTTTTGGAGCAATGAAGTAAAACCAAAAAGCTAAACATTTTTCAAAATTTTAATGAAGTACCCTTTTTCAGAGCCCAACGAGCCAACGACACTGATGTGGGTCATCTTTGTGTGTAATCTTTAAGAGCATAATTTCAACTCTTTACATTAAAAAATAACTCAAAAATGGCTATTTGATTGTGACCTATATTTAATGTAATTTCAATATTATTCTTCTATTTTTTTTACACCTTTCTGGTCAAAATTAGAGTTACTATAGTATTTATTTTCTAAAATTATTTGATGGAAAAAAGTACAGTGGGTTTTTTTTAATATGAACTTTCCCACAACTGTGTTGTGGCATTTTGAAACAACACAAAACTCTATTGCCCAGAGCACATTGCAGCAGTATCAATTTCCCCTCTGCAGCGGGTGATATTTTAACAAATGTGCTCTAGCAACAGCCAATAGAGCTGAGGGCCAGGGACGTGCAGGGTTATTTATCGAGACCTGGGAGGAATGATGGCAAGGGAAATAGGTAGCCAGGTAGGAAGGCAAGCAGGCAGGCAAGAGATGAGACGACAGAGATTGTTCTAAAAACACTGGGGACTACAGAGAGTCCAGAGGCAGAGGGAGAAAGTGGGAGAGTTGGGGAGCAGACAGATTGAAAAACACATTTACTTAGTGTCTGGCATAGCACTGCTCACAAATCCAGCTTGGCATCAAGGACAATTTGGAACCAAAACAGGGGCTCCTCTAAATGAAGGACATCAAATGGGATGAAACAGAGAATGGAATGTAGTTAACTATAGCTGTGGAGGTGTAACTACAGTTTAGGTTAAGGACGATCATCATTTCTTATTTGATTTTGATAATAAAAGTCAGAAATGTTCAGATTCCACTACAAATCTTGCCTCAGTTACTGCCATAATGCTGGATTGGGCATTGGCAAGTACATGGACCTATGCATCTTTTTTTAACCTGAGCCATGCCAAAGAACAATAATAGTAATGATTGGGCTTCTTGCTTACAGGACTGGCTGCTGAGTAGCCTCCTACATTTAAACAACTTTAAAGTGAGCAAACCTCACAAAAGATTCAAACATCAGAACTGAAGTCACTTGAAACTGCTCACAACTAGGAGTACAAGACTATGACTAAGGGATACTTATACAACTAATCATCAGATGATGTTTGGATGAGTTCTTGTAAAAATTAGAAATGTGGCCAGATGGGGGCCACACACAGACTTACACAAGTCATTTTGACTGCAGTAATTTGATCAGGGAAGTGACTGAACAAGAATGGGGTCTTGAATACAGCACATTGCCTTGTGTCACCGTAGCCTGTAATAGCCCACCCACCATAAACAAGAAAACAACAAGTTGAAATTGCACAGCAGTTCAAAATGACAGAGCAAAAAGTCAGGCATCTCTCAAACTCCACATAAAATGTCCTAACACCCAAGTCAATACATAACACATACCCCCACCATAATTAAAAGCCTGCCAGTTCCAGAAGAATTGAGACTGTGAGGTGAAACGAACATGCATTTGATTTGTTATTATTTGTAATGGAAGGGGTTAAAGAAATAAACGTTGGAGCTAACGGCACTCTGACAAATGGAGAACGGGGTATATGAACCATGAAATGAACACTCTGGCAATTGGAAGGCAGCAGGCTTTCAGCACCATGGTCAGCAACAAAGTGCCTGCAACAGCTCACTGCTTGAGCGATGGTATTCACAAAGCTAAGGAGAGCTAGGGAGAACAACAGAGCAGGACAGAAAAGGCAGAATGTTGTGGGAAAGAGAAGGAGGTGAAAAAGAATCAAACTAGGTAAAAACTATGGGAATAGAATAACTTTTCTTTTAGATAAATGTGCATTTTCACTAAAGATTCTTGTCTTTTTTATTGACCAAGTTTGAAAAACAAGATAGAGCGTACAGTAAGTAAGATCAATAGCATTACAGGAACGCAGCAGCTGGATGGCTTAGTTGAAGTCAGAATAGAGTAAAATATAATATAACAGACGTTGTAAATAATAAGGTCAATTCAAGGTTTGTGGGGTTTTTTTTTAGTTTGTAAAAGTCCCTGTCCTTGCGGCTGTCAGTCTCCAGGTATGCTGTAGAGGAGTTTATCATGGTTGAGCAGAAGGCAGAGTGCAGATAAAGTTAGCAGGAGAAAATAGCCTCCACCACCTGGCTCCCCCACTGCTTGTGAATGTGGCTTTTTCTCATTAATTGTTGCTGTGGTGCAGGATTCAGCCATTAAACAGTAAATAAGTCATTAACTATGCTGGCTGCCAGGATGCCCCAGGCCAGGACCTGTATTTGTTGCAGAGAAATGGAAGTGGTGGGCCCTGCAGGCACAGAGGCCGAGGTTAATGCAGCTGATGACGGACAGCCTGGGCTCAACCGCACCAGCAACTCAACACAAGCATGCATACACACATACAGTGTGACTATTTAATCAGATGTGGAATATGGGATATCCAAATTATAATTTGAATGCATAAATTACTGTATTATTTGTATATTTGTTTATGTAAATGATAGTATGCAGTTGGGAAGGTTACAGCTGTGGTTAATACCTGTGAATTCATAATAATGAACAGCAAAATGCTGTAAACAAATTCGCATATATTTATATATATACACACACGCACGCACGCACGCACGCACACACATTTTGGAAAAAAGATTGAATTTAATATACAACTGCTGGGCTAAAAGAAGATGGAGTAAAATATTATGAATACAAAAAAACTGCATCTGAATATTTAGAAATGTTTAATGGCCATCAACATTTGTCTATTCTCTTCATTCCCCTTCAGAACAAATTATTATACTATTATTATATGACAATTTTTATTTGGAATTTTATTGATTTTTATTTTGAAAATCTAAAAAGACTGGTGTCAAAACATGGTACTGTGTCAAATTGACCCAGTTATTTTGGTCAGCACATTCAGAATTCCTAAAATCCAAATAAATGCCGACTGAACTTAAACAGAACTTAGGGTGCAAGGATTTCCAAATGTAATGATCAACCATCTTACTAATTGCTTATAAGAAGAGAAATCAAAATGAGCATCCTGTGTATGAGCTGAAAAAACATTTCACATCTCCTGGAGAAAGTATGGTGTCAAATCTAAAACACAAAAGGCTAGACACCAAAACGAAAACATCCCTTTCATCGCTCAGTATCAGTGAGCAATGGGGGTTGGTGTTAATAGGACTGTAATTAAAGTCTCCATCTCATCTCACTGTCATACTTGAACACTTTCTCAAAACACACACACCGACACGCACAGACATATGCAGGAAAACACAAAAAATGCTTTGTTCCTCCCACCCAGCTCTAGTCTAAAGTGTCTCTCTCTGTATGTGCGTGCGTGCGTGCGTGCCTGTGTGTGTGTGTGTGTGTGTGTGTGTGTGTGTGTGTGTGTGTGCCAGTGGGTGTGTGTGTGTGCCAGTGGGTTGATGTGGGGAGGGTTGTAAAATCATTCTTAATTACACATTTGTCACATGAAAAGCATTCTGCCTACTCCGAATGAGCTCTAGCAGTCTGATTAATTCAGCAACCCTGACATTCCAACTGCTCATTATACACAAAACTTCCGCTCCTCTGTCTTCTTTATCTATGTCTTCCCCCATTTCATTTTTTTTTCTAATTCCTTTGGTCCTCAACATTTCAGGCTTTTTATTTGAGCGTACTGATGTATGCTCGCCAGATAGTGTGGCCACAGAGACAAGTTTTCCCTTAGGGTTTTGAGATTTGACAGCACACATAAGCTGTCAGTGTTCAATGTTGGCTAACAATGATAGGACAATTAGTGGGGAACACTCTGTTATTGCTGTTTTTGTGTCTCCAGCTCCATCTCATCTACCTGTGTGTGTCCACACTGCATCACAAAGAATAATCCAATTTAATCCATAAAACTATCTTTGCACCTTGAGCTCTGGTGCAATGAGTGAAATTCAAACAGCATAACTGCTATTATTTTAGGCTAAATGAATTTACCCATTAAAATATGAAGGTAAAGAAGAAAGGCATCTAAATCTATAAAAATACGATATTGTACAAACAGATACTGTAAGTCTTAATCTAACTCAAGAGAAAAGACCATTCATTGAACCAAATAATATTTTTTCAACAAGCCAAATTACTTCAAGACCATACTGTCCAGGTGCAATGCAGTGTAAAAACTGTAGTCTCACTTTTGTTGTGAAACAACGTTCATCTGCTTGAGCTATTTTCATCTCTGATTCCTTTGTGAGCTTACAGGAAAGCACAGGTCCATTGCATCCCTGGAGATGCTAAATCTCAACATCAGAAAGACAAACAACATCTGTTTATTCTCAAACACTCTGTAGCAGAGCTAGTCACATGTGCAGCCTGTACAAAGCAGGTACTGTATATGTCTCTGGCTTACTGTGATCCCCAATTTGAGTCATGTTTATGAAGAATCCCTGTAAAGTTTAGTTTTGCTTCAAGTGCCAGGGCATCTTTGAAAGGAGGAGTCCTTAAAGTAGAATGAACACATTATTAATTTGATTACATTATCAAGAATTAATACTTTCACTTTTTGATCTAACCTTTTCAGTTTAGAGCAAGCTTGTAACAGCAAAAATCATACCTTATCTTTTATAGGGCAAAAGTCGATTTTGTTCCACCAGCTTCCATTTGGTAATATTTTGGTTTGCCATGAAATTGCTTTCACTGCAAAGTGCAGAGAGCACTTTAGAGAGGAGTGTCAATGTTAATCAGGCATGGCAGTACAGTTTTGTATTTTGTCAAATATAACTGATCCTCAGCCTACTCTGACAAAGTTTTTGTGGCTCAGGTTTACCCCATAAAAAAACCAACCTTCAAAATCCTATTTATCTCATCAATTTACTTTTATACATGCCTCTTAAATTTCTTAACCCATATGCAAGCTGCCATGGACATCAACAGCACAAGATACAGTCTGTAAATAGAGAAATCATGTGACTATCTGCCAATCTGACAAACTCCGTCTTAATTTCTCTTCTATCTAAATACAACCCTGGTGCTGCAGGCTAGTTGCAGGTGAACGAATAAAGTGTGATTTTAATTACTAAAATATGAAATATAAGAATGTCACTTGGCAGAAATTATGAATGTGCACACACTGACGCACGCGCGCGCACACACACACACAAACACACACAAGTCAGCCAACCATCCTGAATAATTGCTGTTTTTTTATTGATGTGCACCTTTTGAATATTTTCCTGTAGGCATCAAAATAGACAGACCTCATAAACATGTGAGACCACAATCCTGATTTATGCTGGTGCATAATGCTGACACCACCTACCCAAAGTGCTGCCAGGGGACAGAGTGCAACAGAGCAACAACCCACCACACATCCACACACACTGAGATTCTGTACTTTTGCACCATAGCCATCACATTATATCATATTATATGAGTGTATTAGTGACTGCACATGTACACACTTGCCACTAAAGTGGCTATAAATGCCTGTCCTCACAACATGCTCTTTGGGCTGGCATGCCACCAACAGCTAGTCCTCCACATAGTGTCACTGACAGCACACAGAGTAAATTACCCCAACTGACTTGACCAAGCCACATGGTGTGTGAGCACAGCCTAAAGCCTCCCCCCAAAAAAACACAGCATCAAATCATCACTGAAACAACCTTCAACAGCCAACACATCCTGCTTCTCAGCTTCCAGCCTCACACTTTCAAAAGCAATCACGAAAATAACAGTAGCACTGGTGAGACACACTGTTTTACAAAACCAGTTGCAGTTATCACCATTGCATAATAATACATGTTTAGTGTGCTGGCCATAGAGGGTATATTAGTATTGCCTTAAATGGCCCAATATTTTTTCAATACAAACAAATGCTACATTTTTAAATGCAGCACAAATTCTTTGAGTTTTGCTCATTTCAATCTTAAAAAAGCAAACTAATAATAATCCATAAAGACTGTAGCTCGGTAAAAACCAATATAATGCATTTAGCATGTGGACCACCATAACTTTAAAGGCTGTACATAAACTTGTCTGCTTGTTGATTCCATTATATGAAGACTACCTAATTGGAGCCAACAGCATTGAAATCTAATTAGGTACACGGTTTGTCCTAAGTCTAAATAGGGAATGAAATATTTAGGACGATGACAGAATAGTCAGATGTTGTTATTGCTGTTGTTGTTATTGCTGGCTAAACACATTAAGTGAACCAAGCTGTAAGATTTCTGATTTATAGAGGGTTGCTCAGTAGGTGGAACACAAATCATAGACGAAGTTAAATATGCATTTAACTCTCTCTGCTTTCACCAGATCCCTAGTGTATATCCTGTCTTATCAAAACAGCAAAAATAAAACAGCAGAGCACTACAAACACTAAATGATAGTTTAAGCTCTGATATTTTAATTTAAGTGGTTTGTCAGTCATAATGTAGGCAGTGTGATTATAGTGATGTGTGTGATAAAAACAAAGGTAATAAAATAAGTCTACAAAGATTTAAGAGCAATTATATCTATTTATCACCAATAATAATTGTCTTGTTTAGTGGTGTTTCTTTCTCACTTCCACATATTAGTATAATGATGATAACTGTTTCCACTCATCTAATCTCACCCTGTTGTTGTCTTGTCTCTGCTAACCTTGATACTCCATGTATTTTAAATATTCCATGTAACTTGTGGATGCTGTCAGGGGCGCCGTGAGGAATTTTGGGCCCCATGATAAAAAAAAAGCCCCCCCCAATCCCCCGGAGCGAGAATATATACTCTCCCATTTTTTGGTGCCCTTGTCAGTCAGGGGCCCTTGGAATCGTCTTTTCCCCCATGTACGGCACCACTAGCTGCTGTTCTGAACAACTCACACTTACTTACAAACTTTTCATTAGCACATTTATAATAAACTCAGATAGATAGATATGCCTGATCACATGAGGTCACTCATGACTGGCCCAAAATAATCATGTGACGCATGCAGGGGAAACACAATAAAATAATTGTAATGTGTAATTTAAGCATTAAACTTTACTTAACTTTAACTAGAAAAATAATTATGTTATGTATATAATGTAAGTGTAAAATCAAAAACAAGCTCTTATATTTTAAGTTCTAATTTCAGAATCATTAATACCCTTGATGGATGGATGGGTGGATGGATGGATGGATGGAAGGAAAACAAAGACGATGCACTACCACATTGCAGGCATTCTCATCAGATGGTGCGTATTAGAATAGTAGCTCGTCAGCAGCCTCCCAAAACAATAAAACAGCAGTCGACAGACAGCTTAGCCCATCAGCACACTGTTAAATTACAGCCATCAGCACCCTTCCCCCATTCTAGATCTAAACTCTCATCTCTGGCACCAGGAGAACAATCTGCAGAGTAATTAGCCTCCACCAACAGATAGTTACAGAGAGAAGGAGGACGTTTGGCTTGATTAAATTATTAAAGCACACAAACAAAAAACAAAAGCAGCATCAATGAGGCACTGCGGCTCTCCTTCAAAGCTCCTCGCTGTTCCCTAAATACAGAAAACAGAGAACGTTTTCTCCCAAGCCACTAGTTGGCATAATTAGTTAAACGTGTGCAGTTGTGTGTGTGTGTGTGTGTGTGTGTGTTTGCTGAGATTGGAAGCATTTCTCCAACTGCTATCTAAAATAACCAAGTGGTTAACGACAACATGATGCCAGGGGGAGCCCCCTCCCCAACACCAACATACACACGCATCACACATGTCTACACACATACACATTAAACAATACTCTAATTACAACATTTATAACTCCCCCATGCCTCCTGCATCTCTCCAACCCCCAACCCACAAATCTGTGAATCTGGAATTGAATTTAGCCCAAGTTGAGGGCTTCGCTGGCATGAAAAGACGATTTGATTAGAACGGCAGTTGTTTCATTTGTGGTGCAGCAGATTGCAGAGCCTCTCTATCCGGTGTGCAATCTGTATTCATTACTCTGTGTAAAAGGATGATCCATGTCCTGACACCAGGCTCATCATTTCATGCAGATGCACAGCAGCTCCACAAGGCCTTTTACTAAGCCATGATACCATGCATCCTCTTGAAATATCAGCAGTTCTCTGATTTTTTTTCATTCTATGTTTACTACTTATTTACATAATTTAGCTTTTTTCATTTCATTTCCTGTTTACCAATCACATCGGGATGGCTAGTACTGTTTTCACATTTTAATCCTGTGTGGGTTTGTGAGGAAATTCTGGTCAGTCCTCACAAATAATGGTGTTCTGAAGGTGAAGACTTGCTTTTAGGGTTGTAATATTTGTTTAAAATAATATAGTTGTGCAAAACTGACTGTAGTCAACAAAACACATTTTTTCAGAATCATAAAAAAACATAGAAGCTGTGTACAAGTAGCACTGATTGCTTAGCGTTGCGACATGATGTATAATGTTTCTGTGACAGATTTAACATCCCTTTTAATATTTAACTTTATGTGCCATTCAATTTATCAGTCCATGACAAACTGGGAAGAATCACTGATGATGAATTTAAATGGGTAAGCATTGTCTGAAAGAGTGAACGAATAACAGTACTTTAGGGAATCGAGTTAACACATGGTCTATTCTGCTTTCCTCTTCCTCTTCTTTGATTATGGAGAATAACCATCCTGCACTGTGCTTTCCCTGGACAAGTGAGAGTTACAAATCACCCCAGTAGTAGTTGGTGAAGTTGAAGGCACTCAGCACAAGGTTTTACTGCCTGTCTTCTATGAATGGCTCCCTGAAGGCTCCTATGATAATAGCTCAGAGCCGTGCCCTTCACAGAGCCTGACATCACAGAAGCACACCCCTACAGCAGAATGGAATGGCATATCAACTTACCCAGTGGGATATCACATCAACTTATTCACTGGTTTCTGGTCATAGCATAAGCAGGAGCTGAAACAAAATGGGGGTAGCTAGGCCTTACATGTTTTTAATTTGCTTAGTTTGGACTTTTTTAAAGTCGCATGGTACTGAGTCCTGGTAATATTATGAATGTTAAATACAATTTTCTATATGAGTCCTGATTTTTACTTTTTTTAATAGATATATATATATATACACACACACACACACACACACACACATATATATATATTGTATGACTGAGCAGAATTGATCTTTGTAGGGTATATTCCTAAACACAATCAGCAAAACCAAGCAAAACTTGAAACGGTGTCACAAGGACCCAGTCACTTGAACCAACATAAACAGAATTGGGCTTCTGAGGTAAGAGAGTGTGTAAAAAAAAAACAAAAAAAAGGCATACGAAACAGAGACATTCATCCATCCAGCAATCCATCATAACCAGTGCTACGGTGAAGCCAATTTCTACAAAGCTGCTAAGCTGATTGAGGCAGACCAAATCTGTTTCACCAGCTTACATTCCTTCAAAATGGCCATCTCACTTCCAATATCACGGGCTTTTACTGTTCCCCATTCCCCTGGCTCAGGCTGAGAGTTAGCAAGGCTTAGCTGGATGAAACACTCCAACGGCCCAGTTCTTCCCCGGTACCCACTGATATCTCTATAGCACAGCCTTTCCTCACATAGCTACACTTGGTCAGTTTATTTACCCATGCTATTATTCTTCGTTTAATTTCTCTGTTTTACTTTTCATTTCATACCATAGCAATAATACAGCCATTTGTATGTAAACTAAAGATTTATGTGAAGTCTGAGAAGATGCAATCTAATCGCAGCGTCTGTGGACACACACAGGACACAGCACTTAACCACAACACCTTCTACGGGGGTAGATTAAATTCACACAAGGTCTCTTTAAGGAAGAGAATTGGACAGATAAGAAACAGAAGCTTGTAAATGGTCATACAGAGAGAAAACATGGCGGTGTGCCATGGAAATCGTTTTCCAGTATTTTGAACGCCCAAATGTCTTCTCTCGCATGTGCCACTGTATAAAAGACTGTTCATATACCTGATGTTTATCCTTCTTTTGTTATTTACAGTGTACCTTTCCACACCCTAGGCTCTTTTTTCTCTGTCCCTCTCCCACACGTTCACTGTCATTTTGCCACAACAGCAAATATCCTGTTGGCCCAGGCTGCAGGCTGCTGCTGGTCTATCTGGCCCTGGGATCGATCCGGCTCCAAGCCGAGGCCTCCCATTCATCTCAGAGCCATAAAATGTGATTAGTGCTGACTACAGCACTGCAGGGAGATGGGCTGATAGGCCTGACAGCCTCAGATAGGCTGGGCTGGACACGCTACAGGAAGACAGCAGCAACAGCATGCAGTGCATGCATCCTTTTTCATCTCCTTTCTATTCTTTATAGATCTCCATTTTGTTTTTTATCACTCACATCTCCTTTGCTCTCCTTCTCTCTTTCCACCAAGCCCTCCCCCCCGTCTTCAGTGTGCCTCCGCCTATAGATTAAGCCTATACAAGCGTGTGTACACAAATTACACTTCAAAAAGTCAAACTTAAAACTTTGTGGTTCACCTTTCTCTAATCCGGTCAAGTTATATTTAAATGGTGGAACCAACCTCTATTCCTCGGAAACCATACTAACTGTACCCATATACAGTGTATCTCTGTGGCATGTGACCACCTCTGTCAACCAATCACAGAACTCAGAGCTTGATAGGGGAAGAATCAAGCTTGGAGACTGTGACAAGAAGTGATGTAGGAAATAGAGGACAATCTATTCTGAAAAAAACAACTTTGGTGTACTGGCGAATTTTCCAATGCACCAGGATTTGTTGAGGACATTTAACAGATTTACTGTGACTGTTATGTGTCCTAAGCAAGGACATTTCAGAATGGACATCTACTGATAATGTTAACATATGATCGAGCAATACATCAACGTGGAGATAACGAAGATATGGAATACACAAATACCCACACGAATAAAGAAAAAGATAAAGACTTACATACAAAAAAGGCATAGGTATATCAACAATTCTCTAGAAGAATAATTAGTGTGTACTGTATTTATTACGTACTCTGTTTATTTTAAAACAGATCTAGAGCTTTAGGACACCACACCAGTGTCAGTGGTCACGCGCTTTAGGGTAAATTCACTTTGTCATGGCCAATATAAGAAAACACCAAATTAATAGTTTTCATCTGACTGTACCAGTTTAGCACCTTGAAACTAATGTCTTTGTGTGTTATATAATCGAGTTGAGACCGGAGCCCTTGTCTATGATTAATGGGAGCACTATAGGAAAACCACAGCAAGCTGACCTGTGTCTCACGGACATTCTCCACTGTGAAGTTGAACCAGACTCTGAAGCGGGGGTTGCAGGTGTCAGGCCTGATGAAGAGGTCAAATTCAAACTCACTGATGTAGTCAACACGGCCAAGGTTCCCTGCAGAGACAGCAAGACAGCTTATATTAGTATTACACAGAGTATTACTAAAGGTTCTCTGTCAAAAGACTCAAACATGCATGCAATTGTGAAACATCTGATTTCAAATCTGTTTTCAAAGGACCATATGCCACATGTCTCCTTATGGTGTATCAACACATATCTTTGTTGTGTTTGTGTATGTAGCTGCATAATTTTCTATTGGGGAAAATATCAAATCATAACATTGCCCAGAAAGAGCAGTAAGTATTTGGAGCAGAAAGATAAACAGACAGGGCTGTTTCAGCCATCCATAACTGACACACAATATACTGTCCACAGCAAAAAGATCCAGATGATCAGTGGAAGTATAATTAATCCAACGGGACCTATTTCCCCACTTCCAATCCTCACAGCTGTCTATAAGATGACTGGGTGGTAGGTGATTACATGACAAGCATTCTAAATATAGGCTTTGTCTGTAGCTTTTGATTTATATGTGGACACATATGCAGTAGAGATGGGAAAAGTGGAAGAAGTATGTGTTCAACCTCTCCTGGGAACTGCATGGAAAATGATTGCATTGACAGCTTTACTCAATATATCAGTCCAGACATCTCTGCATGCAAGATGCAGTAAGACTAACATCTATAATAGAGTTAAATTTACTGGCAAACAGGGCAATCCACAAGGCCCAAAGTCCATCACAACTCTCCATCAGGGTACTGTGTACCACCTGGTGTCAGGTAGTGCCATAGGAGTAGCACGGACACACAGACAAAAGCGTGCACACACAGACACAGTCGATTATAGACAGATGGGCTAACTACCACACTGTCAAAGTAGATCCCTCTCCTTCTGCCAGTGGACGGAGCTAATCTACCGGCTGGGTATTTATGTAGCAGGCAGACCTGCATGGACTAGCACATTGGCTGGTTGGCAGTGCAATTTTGAGCCATTTACAGCAGATAAAGGAAGGAGCAGGAAAAGAGTTGAACCATACAAAGCCTCAGGTAGCAAGCAATGACAAAGAGAGGAGATACACAGCAGAGCAGCACCTGTTCCACACAGAGGTGTCATCAAATCAATCATCTCTCATACCCACATCAAAGCTATTCACAGAGATGACACAGGTAAATGCAGCCTATTAAAAGTTAATAATGGGCACCAAAGGTCATCTATCCAATCAAAGTCTTAATAATGTCATTCAATAATGGACACACAAGCACTTTCTGAGGGTAAATTCATTTTTAAGATTTAAAGTGAGTAAATGTATTTAATGCTTATCAGGAATCTATACAAGGATTTATGAATCTCCTGTGTGATTCACCCTCACATCATTATAATCTTTACTAGTTACACAGAAATGACAGCTAAACAGAATAGATATGTGGGTTTATGTTTTATTACATTAAAAATAAATTGACCTGTAAGCAGGTTAGTCACATTTTATACTGTCTTCAGAAAAATCATTCAAATAGAGCTTTTGATTGGTACACACATTTTCCTGTTGGTTTTATTCAGACATCTGTAAGTAAGCCAACTAAAATAAATACCCTTAGTTTTTTTTTAATTTTAAATTCCTTCTTCAGAACCTATACAATAAGTTCATGTACCGCAATGAAACAAACTGCTATAAATCCATGGTACTAATGTCTAGCCATGTCTATAAAAGAGATATTAGTTAGAGACCAAAATAAATGTATCTTCCTCCGCCAGTTTGTAAATACTTTAACATGAGCTACAAAAGACAGCAGCCATGGAAGGCTGGGTTATTGAGCCCTATGCTGGAATGCCTGACATCAGAGATGGCTGCTGCCTCAAGGTTAGAATTACATGTTCAGCCCAAGGAGCAACAAGGATATGACACACCATTGATCCCTGTTTTAATTTTATGGTGGCTAGCTCCAGATTCAAACCCTCTGGTAGGCTTGTAGCTTGACCCTTTTAATCAATCCCATAATTCAGTATTTAACGAACTTAAACAACTAACAAATTTTTCCAAAATGACAGTCGAAAGCAATAAAGATAGACTAGATAAAGCAAAAAAAAGGATTGGGGAGTCTGTATGATGTTGAAAAGCAATTCACAGAAGACGACATTTGTCAAGATGTATCTTGAGCTCTTTTTGGACCAGACAGATTGCATTAGTGAAGTGAAGTTGATCAACTATGGAATAAGAGAAGATGAGAAAGCAGAGGAAAAAAAGACACAATTTCTAGTCCTTCACATCTCTTGCATAATTCCTCGTGAGTATCATCTTGTACCATAGTCTTCTACGGTCTTGTCTTGGCAGGTTATGTCGACTATCAATCTTTGTCCTTGAGGGAAAACGATTGCAGCATTTAAGACATTAACAAATTGGTTTTTAACAAACAGCTTAAAGCTGCTGGTGCAGCCCAGACAAAAGACAACTGCTGACTCTGAACAAGGTTTTACACATGGCAGCCTCTCCTTGAGTTAAACCCTGAACAAAACCCTCTGCCTCTTTCTTTGTCTGTTGTTCTCTGATTCGTCCTTCCTTTTCTCTACCTCTCTCACACAACCAAGAACACAGAGTGCAATAAAAAAATAGTGAAAGAAAAGTGAAAGAAGTAAAATCATATAAAAATATGTCGCTGCTGAAAACAAAAGGAGTCAGTCGAATACATGTGAGATGAAACCTGCATCATCAGGTGCAAACCTGAGGTGGCCAAGTGGACAGTCGGTCATTCACTTTTAGCTTCCCAAAGGGCGTGTGTGTATTATACTGTGTGTGCATGAAAGAGAGAGAAAGAGAGAGCTGGAGAGGGAGCAGAAGAACCTGGCTAATGTAATCCCATTACAGAGGTACAAGAGGGAGCAGTCACAGTGCTCAGCCCACACAAAGGGCCGGCCTGCAGCCTGTAGCTATCCACTGGATGGATGGTTTCTGCCATACAGATGCATCATCGAACAGCAGCGGCAGGACTGTCTGCCTCCGGCCTGAGGTGGAACTCACTCTCGCAGACAGCTATTAAAATGCTAATAGGCGGTTGTTTCTAAATAAAACGGAGTGTGGCTGCAGTGGTTCCTATGCAGCAGACATGTGGGCTCCCAAATCTTGCAGATTTTCACACACAAGTTTGATCTCATTAATTATCCACAACATTAAAACCAGTCACCACAGTCCAACTGCCCAAGTTCACACATGCACACACACACGCACAAGCATCCACACTAGATTATACATTTAATTTCCTTTGGTGGGCATGGGCAAGGCCTCAACTGTGTTTAAACACTGAAGTACGTGTTTAAAGAGTGCTGTACTGCTGAGGGAGACCAGCCAGGCACCTTTTTAAAGTTATTTTTTGCTCTGTTCCATTTCATTATTGGAAAACATCAGTTTCCCCCAAGGCAGTTCTGCGATGTAAGGAGGATTCCTGGACACAGAAGAGGGGGACTGATAAAGATAGAATTGATTCCAGCCAACAGCAGCAGCCATGGTGAAGGGGTCTCAGACCCGCAGCTAAATGTCTGGTTTCTCTCTCTCTCTCTCTCTCTCTCTCTCTTGTCTACAGGCAAGTTGTCACAGAGGAAGCATCAATCTCCTGCCTCATGACTTCTTAAAGCCTGCCTTCTCCCCTGATGCATTATCACTTCATCTGCAGGCAAGATTAAAGAGGTCACCTCCAAGTTTCCACAATCAAACCACCTAACAGGTGTACTAAACTGCAGTCCACTGTATACCACTGTTTATAGGACGGGTTGAGGTTTTGTCCAGTATATTTTAAACTAATATTTAAAGATTTTTTGAAACAAAGTCAATAAATCTGGTTTATGAGGAGGACTTACGCTGTTACAATTTCATTATGGTGAGCTAAAGTTAGCCAGTTAGCTGAGCATGGCTTTAAAGAAAAAAATGTTAGAAAACAAGCTCTGTTAAAGGGCATAAAATCCAGCTCTCACGTCTTGAACTCAATAACTGAAACATTATATATTATTGTTTAATCGATATGGAAACTATACAGTGAAAAAAACACTGCATGTGGTTTTTAATGGTAGTTACATGACAGGCTATTTCTTGGCATGATGCACTAATCTTCATGAGACTCTGCTTGGCAACCTCAAAGTGATGACAAGTTTAATACTGGGCTCACATTCCAAATGTCAGCTTCAGTTTTTACTACTGTCTAATATTAGTTATTAAGACATACCATCATACCACAGTTATGTTCAAACATTCACTTATTACCAGTATTGGACTTCACCAGTGAACATATTAAGATACTGTTACTCTGGTTAGTAAGTTTTGAAACTTTCAAATATTTGTCTCACATGAAGAACAAAGTTTTCTTTTCTTAAAATTGTGTTATCTGATGTCTTACACAACCACACATGACAAGACACGTTCATACGTATGTAAAAACTGTATGAAAGCTGTTGTGAAAATAATCTTAATACACCATGAAATCAGAATAAGAGCAGACAATAAGATGGGACAATACGGAAAAAAAATATTGTCATTAGTCCATCTATGCTTCAGTGAGCTATTCGTTTCAATATAGATGAAAAAGCTGGGCCTGAGGATAGCAGTGAGATATAGAGGCAGCTCACACATATCTGATGATGTACAAGCCTGCCTGCACATCCTAAAGAGAACAAATTTTCTAGCTAGCCTTTATAATTGTGTTTTTTTTCCTTCCAAAAGACCCTAGAGCTAGACTGGTATTCTCCATCTGAGGCAGTTGGTGTAGTAATGGGTCATAGTGATGCATTCATACTGGGACAAGCTTAATTGTATTATCAATCTCATCCAGACAGTCCTTTAGCCCCACAGCTCTGGACATGCTTCTGTCAGACACTCTGCATTAGTACTGGGGAGTGAACCATGAGGAATTGCAATCTTCCCTTTCATCTGTTTCTCAAGCCTTAAAACGGTGGGTTAGCCCGTTAGATGTTTTTATCAGACTCTGGGTACTGCAGTCCCTCAGCTCTCATCCTCCCTGCATCACTTTACTTCTGTCTTCCAACCCGTCTGTCACTACCTCTCTAGCTATCTTTACCTCTTGCTTTTGGTGTATTCTGTGTTCGTGACCACTGAGTAAACACAAGTCTGTTCCAATTTCATGCTATCTTTTAAAAAGTTAATTATGCCAAGCCCTACAAAGACTGTGGCTAGACAAAGGCGGAGGCAGAACTGTTAAAGGGACAACAGCTCAGGTCAGGTCTTTGTTGTTCTATCTTGGTTCGTTTCCTCTGCTCCAAACACTCTCCCTCATCTCTTTTCTTCTTTCCCCTTAGATATTCTCTTGTCTCGTCCTCTTTTCCCTAAGTCGTAATCTTTCCAGACACTCCAGGGGTGGAGGAGAGTTTGGAGATAAAAGTGTAGGGAGCTGAGGAGTCCTTGGCAGGCCTAAGGCAAGGAGAAGGTCAACAGACCTGCTAAGAAGGGCTGTTATCATCTTGGTAACATGTTATAAGAGAGCCTGCAGTAGTCTTTATTTACAGTTATTGCTACCTCTGGGTGCACACTCCAACGCCTGGGGCTGATTGCTCTGTAATGAGTTCAGGAACACAGGGAGCCGATGCAAGAAAAGTAGAAACAAGGGAGGCAAGAAATCACGGACCAATAACCAATAGGTCAGCAAGACGAAAAAACTCAAGAAAAAGCACATAGTGTCAGTCATTAAAAATGCAAGAGAAACAGACAAAAGAAAATGTTTTCTATTCCCCAAGATAGTTCTGGAGTTGAGGTTAAATAAATCACCACAAATTGGACAAAAGTTTCTCAAATGAGGAACAATTCAGTTAATCCTGTATGGCAGTAAATGGCTCTTGAACTGGAGTTGGCTGTATTTATTCTACATAACACTGACTGTTTAGACTTAAAATGCTCATGTCCAATGTCTCTAATTTACTTTCTTTTTATTAGGTTAACCACTCTAGTACTGTAGGTGCTATTCAAATTGGTCCGTATCTAATGGATGAAAAGGTGAAGGCGCATGAGTGAATCCAGCAGTTGTGTGAGTCAGGATAGAATATGTTTGTAAATCCTAGGGTGTTTTTTTTTAAGAGTCAAGAGCAAGACCAGGAAATCTCTCATGGTGGAACAGCTTTTCAATCTAGGGAATTGCACTAAGTGCGGCTGCTGTCCCAGCAATGCCAGCTTTTCACAAAGAAAAAAATGAAAGAGCAGGAAAAGGCAGTACTGAATGCCATTCAAACGGTTTGGCATAGGATCAATGAGTTTCTCAGCAAGCATATTGCCAGGGACTTTACCCAACCAATGCATATTTAAGAGAAATTACGATATGGTATTTTTCACGCATGTATTATAGATATTTACTTTCTAAAATATACCACAAAACTAACCCTAATCCTTTCTATAACACGTTAATCCGTTTTTATACCATCGGATCTGGGAGATTAAGAGACATAATTTGGTAATTCAATTTAGACATAATTCAGTCGATAGAAAGAGTGAAAGGATCTTTTCAGAATGAAGTTGCTCAATCACTGCAGGGGGTTCCAGATAATGCCAAGCTGATGTTGCACAGATAACTGGAATTATTTAATTTAGAAAAATAGGAGTCCAAATGGTTTAGCATCTATGCATTTGTGTCACTGCTGTCATAATAAAATGGAACAGAAAAGTGTCGACAAATAGACAGTGGTTGAAGCACCTGGATAAAATCTCCACAATCAAACAGTTCTGCAATCACTGCTGTGGACAGTGACCGTTTGGCACACACAGTAATGCAACAGCGTTGGTGGAGACCATCATAAAAAATATATATACTGAGTATTTAGCTTACAATTATTGTGGGAATAAAAACAATTTACAAAAGCACTCACATCTCAGTGACTATGAATACTATATTCTGACATTTTTCACATTAAAACAAGATAACATTACAATATGTTTACCATCAGGTAATGTTTGAAATGTTGTCCACAAAGAAAATGATAGCAGCATTTGTCTCCGTGTGAATTTCAAAACTCTTTACTTTGAGCAGTCAACCTACAAGTTAGCTGCCTGGCTTCCGACCAAAACGTATTTTATCAAAATTTTGTGTCTGTCAGTATTTCACTCTTTACTGTACAAGCATATTCAGTGAACCTAATCCCAGAGAGAGGTGTCCTAAATAAATCAGCAGAATAAACACAGGCAGCTTGAAAAAACAGGAACTCGTAAAGCATTACAAATCCTCACCATTTTCTCAAACTGTACAGTCTTGCCGGGGAAGAAAAATGAGATGTCTGCTCTGAAACTGTGTTCATGGCATCAGAAACTGCTTGGAAATGAAAACTGGTTGCAGTAATTTTCACTTAGGACACGCTTGTATCAGGACGCTAAAGGCTGAGCCGATGAACGGCGATGTTACAAAGCACCCCTAGCCGACAAAACGGCCTAAAGCTGGAAATTCAAGAAAATATCAAAAATAAACCAGATTTTTGTCACACCACTTCCTTCAATATCATTGCCAACAATGCAGATTTTCATGTTGCAAATGGGTCACTGTTTATAATATTAAGTATCTGAATAATTCTTCCCTCAACTTTTCTAAACCTTATAGCTATACCATGTGTATTACTTAATAATGAAATCCTTTTATTACTCAAAATTTGCTGCTGCTCCTAGCAATAGGTGACATTTTGAGATGATGATGTGCTCGCTGCTCATATCAGAGCCATCAACAATTAACTTACAAACCACCGAGGGTATCTGTACAACTTCCTGTCAGAGAAAGTATCTCCAACTTGCGCAGCTGAGCCAATGTGTTCACTTAGCGATTAGGCATGACCATATGCAACAGGCCCGAATGTCAGGCAGAATTATCACACTTTTCATTTGCTCTGCACTTCATGCAGTCCTCCTGATATCACTATTCGCCTCCCTTGGCAAAACACCCTGTCAAGTCCCCATGAAGCTGCGTGATAAAGGCAGATTGCGTTCTCCTGTAGTTATCATGACTCTTAGAGTAACCATCTCAGAGTCTTTGTTCTGCTCAAACATGCAAAGTACGTTATTGAGCAAATAAACACGAAGCAAAGAAAAATGTATTACACTCTGGCACCTGGCAACACTCCTGGGAAACTTCCCATGAGCTCAAGCCAAAAAAAGGAAACCCTAACTCACAAGACATTATGCAGCAGGAAAAAGAAAATAAAACTGACAAAATATACCTGAATCAATGCAGAGATAGAAGATGATGATCATAAAAAAACACAATAATAATAAAGAGTAATCTCTTATGGATACAAATGGCCAATAAATGGCATAAATCAAAAGCAATGGTCTTGACAAAAGTCCCAAGACTGCTCAAATTTATCTCCATACTCAGCTACTGGCTTAAAAGAAAGAGAGAGCAGAGGAAACCGCTAAAAGGGAAAACGAGAGAGGCCATTTAGTGATTTGA
The DNA here is from genome assembly GCA_016785345.1 of Trinectes maculatus. Lineage (NCBI taxonomy): Eukaryota > Metazoa > Chordata > Actinopteri > Pleuronectiformes > Achiridae > Trinectes > Trinectes maculatus. The sequence goes on from JAFBJQ010001123.1 coordinate 546,976, forward strand.
GTAGTGAAGCTTCACCGCTGCCAAGGACATGTAAGAGAGACAGAGAGACTGGGAGCGCCTCTCAATACATCAGATGTCAGGAGTGCTCCCTCCCACTCAGACGAATGGATCTTATTTTGGAAAGCCCATGAGAGCCGGAGTAATCTAAGGTCAAACAAAGAATATGATAAAAAGTCAAAAACCGTGTCACTAACAGGTCACAACTGCACCTTGTACTATCATCTATACTGTACGTGTGGGTAAATTATTTAAATTTCCAGATGATGTTATTAAAAGAAAAACATGAAACAATTATCCTTGGGACTTTCCTCCTTGCCATTTTCCAAAGGAGAGTGGGGTGAGGTACTGAGATACTGCAGCAAGCTCACGCCTCTCCAAACCACTCCATCTGAGAGTCTGACTTGACTGAAAAACATTTCCCTCTTCTTTAATCAATAGAAACTTAACTGTCTCGGTGTATATAAATATCTTCTGACAAGCTTGTCTGCATTTTCCCCCACCCCCACCAGACTGCCAACGAGCCACTCCCCACCTTACCCCAATGTTCATAATATCCCTTTTCTACGCTCTTCATTTTTATTTTTGTCTTCTAAACCATCTCGCTCATGATCTTTGGCTTCTATCTTTCCGCCTTTGCTCTGTTCATTTTGCTTTGACTATGACTAATCAGTCATTCTTTAGAGGATCTGTGCAACTGCAACATGAAAATTTCTGGGAGAAGATAAGGCTTGGCAGATTAAACTGGACTGTACGCGTTAGAGGAAAAGGCAAAAATAAATAAATAAATTAAAATTACAGGAAAAAGGGGAAAACAATAAAACCCTAATCAGCAGCGAAGCAGTGGAAATATTTTCTTCTACATTTATCCTCATTTCTTATCTCCCGACAGCCATTTTGTCTTTTATTTCAAAAAGAGAAGAAAAGTCTATATCATTATTATCATTATTGAATGTTGATTTAAGATCTTTGCAGCAAATCCATGAAGAGCTTGAGAGATTCTATATGGTATATGATACCAATATTACCATTTTGTCATATTTGGACAGTTAAACATGCTTTGTTCTCCACACTCTAAGACAACATGTATCTTCGCTTCTTGGTCAAACTCCAGAAACAATCAGAACCCAAGTGTCTTCTTGCTTTTAAGGCACTGGGCACTGTACGATTAAAATAGCTTTATCACACAAATAGTTCTTTCTACTCGGATTTAAAATAGACATTGGCACTTTCATATAGTATCCAGTATTTTATTCTATTCTAATTAAACGTAGTAAAGATCAAAATTAACTTTAACTGCTCAGTCAGTTCTGGACTGTCTCCGTGTATATTTATCGTGTTATTTGCTCAGTTAAAAGTTAAGACAAGTAAGGTGAATATATATAAAAATATGTGAGTCTCAAATATCTGGGTCACAAAAATAGCTGAATGTGCATAGCTGTTCTCCAGTCTGCCACACAAGTTGGACTGTATTGAGTGAATTGATTGTAAAGCCAGATGAGTCTATGAGTTGTGCTTATCAATGGACCCCATTAAACACTTGTCACCCCTGGGGAATCTCTTTGGCCATGCGAGTCATTGTCAGCGGACAGCAGTCTAACTAATCAATGACTTCTTAATTACATCTGGTGCACGGTCCAGAGGTGCAGTAAAACAATATGTACGCGCTGTCAGTGTCATCCTTTTGTTGAGACAGATTGTACTTTAGTCAGCAACATTGTGAAGATGCCTTCACAAAAGAATTTGGGACTGACAACAGTTATGGTGTGTGATAAAGCAAATGTGACGAGACAAGATAAGGATGTCATTTGGACTTCTCTGTAAAAAAAACAATTAAGATTCTCTCATCATTCTCATAAATCTCTGCCTTATGACACAATACACATACAATAGTCCAAGAATGAATGTATACAGACTAACAAACCATTCTATTCTCTACTGTGATTTTTCATTGTCCTAAGAAGTAAAAAAGATGATCTCAATAAGCAAAAAAATGCATACTGCTATTTATAGTCAACTTAAAGCAACTAAAGTAAGGTTTGCAAAGATGTTTAAGAAAACATTCATAATGTCCAACAGTCCTACAGTACCAAATACAGCAGAGTCAGAGACTTTATCAGACTGCCTATTATCTTTAAGCATACTGTTTAAAACTTTTAATATTTTATGATGATTCTGTGTCAGAAGACCTTTTGGTTGCGACACCTACTGTATGTAAATCTGTAGTCAATTTAAGCTTCATCTAAATGTAAATTAGGTTTTACATCTTTCGCAAACAACTTATATAACCAGTGTCTATTTTAATACACAAATTATATTTTACTCCGTGCTACACTAACACAACAAAATAGAATCTGTGCTACATGAAAACGTACATGGATCACTGATAGCTGTCAAACAAAGAAAATAAAAAGAAGCTGGCAGAAAACCTAAGAGTTAAGAGTCTTACTGTAACCTTAAAAGTGTCGTCACTGAAGGAAGTACAAGACCTGCAACAGGCATATCTGGTCTCAACATTCTCAAATGAGTTGTGATTATAATGCCAATACACCACTTCCTGTTCAACACCTTACTGAGGCTCCTCAGTAAGGTGTTAACATATGTTCAGTTTCTTTGCCTTGAAATAAATTTCTGCTCTCATTAGAAAAAACAGGTTGATAATGTTTTCACAAGTATCTGAGGATATTAACTGCTTGGTACAAATTAAGGAACATAACATTCACTATTGTAATTCAACATCTAGTCTCATTTTTAGTGAGGCCAACAATAATCATTGATGCTTAAATAAAACAGCAACAAGGCATATATTTGACTTTGTCTGACAAACATCAATTTATCCCCCATTCTAACTTTAGTAATGCAGTTTCTGGAAAGAGATTAATATCAATTCTATAAATCATTCAGTAGATGTATCCGGAACCAGAGACAGTGGTATGTTAGTTGATCTCAGTGTGGGAGCTGAGCAACCATTAATCAATGTCTGAGATCCTCTGGCCATGTCATATGGAAAAAAAGAGAAAATTTATCAAGAAAAATAAGGAGGCCATCAGATCTTTACACACGAGTACTATATTGATGCACCCACCTTTATGTTTCAGCTGTCCTCTGTGTTCCTAAGCAGATTGATTAGCTTTTTGTTTCTTTTTTGCATATTTATGCACCACTGTATATAAGTTTATATTTACTCTTATAAGATAATTAGTAAAAGGCCATAAAATACATAACAATTAAGACAACTTCCAAACTCAAGTGAGTTTGAAAGTTTGAGCATGTGAACTATTAAAGTCAAGCATATTAGAGACAAAATAATAATAAAAAACACATAACACTGACAGTGACACCCAGCAAAGACATCAGAAAGTAAACAGGGTGAAGATAAGGCTCATCTCACGCTCCAGAAACCAAAATGGGCTTGGTATCAGAACAGCTCAATTTCAGAATAATTGATTTATATACGATTAAAGCAAAAAGCTAACCTAATTAGAAGAAATTGTGGGCTTGGACATACAGTACAGTCTAATAAAGCTGGATGTTGTTTTCTGTTGTTTATTTGTTTTTAAAGAAGTACTGTTTGTTTGTTTCACTACATACCACTCTCAAAGCAAGCATCAAAAACCAGATGTCCTCTTCGCAGAGGTCCTGAGTATCCTGGTGGGCTCACCATCAGTTTGTTCACATTTCCCACCAAGGCATCCTCCCCTACAGCTTCACTTCCTAAACAACAAGTGTACATAAATAAAAAATGTAAGTTCTTTTAACTCTAAATGACATCACAATCTAGATAGACCAAGAGACTTTTTTACATTTTCCAATCTTACCTACAGCAGAAGCATGTAAAATAGACATGAAATAATCACACACACACACACACACACACACACACACACACACACACACACACACACACACAGTTTGTATACACACACACACATATACACACACATATACACACACACATACATATATACATATACATACATATAGAAAAAGTAGTATATATATATATACACGTGTGTGTGTGTGTATGTGTGTGTGTGTGTACATATTATATTAAAAGGAACTGAAATAGTTAAAGTATCAGTCCATGTATTTAACATCCTGTCAGTTAATATTGTGTTCTTGTGATCAATTTTTTTGTACCTATTTGTTTAAAACATGTAGTTTGTTCATGGATAATGGCTTTAACATCGAAAGCCAACAGATATATGCAACAATAGCAAGCCAATTAGAAACTCAGCACTTCTCAGGTGCTGAGACACTGTTAGCTAGGAGATACTAATAGCCATTACAACTGATATAACTACTCCTCCATACGGTGACGTTTACGATAACATGCCGGCTGTAAAGCTCAAATTCATTCTGTGTCATTCACTACCCGCATGTAGTTGGTTATACAGAAAGCTAACGGGCGTACCAGCAGCGCTTAATGATAACAAGACTCTTGTTTACATCCTTCTACCTGCTAGCTTGAAGGTTAGCACACTTGACGTTAGCGTCAATACAGACACGCAACGAGCCCTAAACATGCACATGTTTTATTTGTCGGGTTACACGGTGCCGCGCGCCTCCCTCTGCTCGTATAACAACGAAGAGGAACCCGCGTCAGGGTTATTTTTACACACCGTTCTCGACGTCTCTACCACTGCTTTCCTCCATCTTCCTCTCCATTCTGACACCGAGCAGCCGACGCTCTCTGTGCGTTACCCCGGCAACGGACCAAGAGGAAGAGGAAGAGCCGCTGTCATTGCCATCAGACACACGGGGCATCAGCCTATATGTGTCTATACACAAAACAATCAGTGCGAGTGTAAAATAACATACAAGTGCTAAAACAACGACATTACAACAAATGTAATTTATCAAGATTACGTAATGACAGCAAATAAATACAGTTTAACGACCTACCACGTGTTCATCAATTTAGCATGTGCACAAAATTACATTAAATAAAACGCCAAATCTCATCTCAAGCTCTTTTCTGATCTCCTGTAAAACAAAATTTTAAAAAACATTCCACCAAATCACTACTTACTTTTGAAAATAACACAAAAGGAAAGCAAATGTTTACATGACACATATTCTGTGGGCACAAGTTAAACATAAATGAGCAATTCACCTGCCTTTTAACCGTGATCACTACATTGAACACACCTGAGATTTTTTCAGAGAGACAGAAAAAAAAAGGCCAATCATTGCAGACAGCTGCCAGAGACTCTGAATTATCCTGCAGATCGATTAAAGCTGGAGGTTTTCTAGACAATTGGAGCATAGATGTCATCAAGGCCAATCAAGCCTGGCCCTATTCCTTTCCCATTACAAAGGCTTCACCTGATTAAGTACAAGAAATGAGCAGCCGTACAACTCCTGGAGCAAGAGGCGTAAAGCCTGCTGCTAATTTACAGGTTATGAGCTGTATGTAACGGGACCAAATGAGTGAGACCAAGGAGAGGGCAATGGTTTTTCTCACCGCGTGTGATCTGTATTTGATGGGAAGCATCAACAGGCTGCTGAGTAGATAGGCCGGGCTGATTATTTCTCAGACGGCAGGAAGAGAATACAGAGCTGCTACGCAATATTTCGTTAAAATTAAAAATTGAATAGCTGTCCTCCATGCTATGTCATTCCTTTAACACTATGCCAATTAAAGAGCTCAACGGAGGCACAATCACTCGTTTTCGAGGGGGAGGCTGAAATTGAATTACGGAGCATGAGAAGGATGAATTCGATGCGCGACATGTTTCCCTTGTTTCTTAGACTTTATCAAATAGAAAGACTGGAGAAGAGTCTACTTGGATCTACTTGGACAGTTTTCGATACTTTATGTAACTGGATCTAACATCATCATGTCCAAAACTAGCATTTGGTAGTTAAAAATAATTACAGTTTACAACTGCACGTGATATGATTGTGATTTGATGGAACGTGTTGTGCTATAATGAAACCACAACAGCAGGTGATGTTATAGCAAGGTGTTGAGTTGCATGAGCAGTTTGTTCCTTGATGGGTTTCCACTTCTTTTAAAGCTTCGTACTCTATATCGGCGGGTCATCCTTAATATATGTTTGTATATGTAAGGATTAAAAATAGCAACACTTTCAACAATAGCCCCTCGACGGTCTGCTCAAGCATCGCTCCACTTGCTTGTCAGGATGTTTGCAAAGTACAGCAATGATTTAATGAACACATCCATCACTGGAGAGGAGAATAACATGAAAGAGGAGTACAGTCCTCACCGAAGCCTCTGAAATTTTAATTATCTCTCAAGAGGGTGTATTTTTACACTCTTATCAAAACATTTTTTGACCTCTAATGATTTCTGCACATTTGCGTGTCATGGTTAAATACAGAATCTACAGTAGCTTTACGAGACTGGCTATTTTAAGCACTGGTTCCAAGTGACTGGAGGACACACAACATGACAATTCTGAGCAGAGCATAAAAAAATCCCTTGAGGAAACAGTAGCTTTAGCAAAGCAAAGCAAAGTTTTTCAAGTCTTGATTTCATTCTTTCAGAAAGATGCTCTTTATTCTAAACTGTAAAATGATCAAATAAGTCATTGCTCAGTTCCACAACTGTAAGAAAAAAAAGACACAAAAAATTTATGTTATAGCCTTAAGCTCAATGCCTGTGTGTGTGTGTGTGTTGGCAGAGCAAATCTCTTGTTTTTGTACTTGCACTCCTGCAAGTACAGGGAAATCCTTTTTACTCAGGTACAGGCTCCCACACATAGAGTCCACCATCACTGAAGAAGGAAGTCACGCAAAAATCCAGACACAGGGCACAAGTGGCAAGGACTTAGATACGGCTGGTTGTGAGAGGCAGGTTTGGTTTGGTTGCAGAGGAGGTTGCAGAAACCAGCCAGTAGGACACAGAGAATCACTATGGCGACAGCAATCAGGGGGCTCGGGGGAGTGAGGCTGGGTCAGAGAGGAAGGCTTGAGAGGCAGCTGACTGAGGAATCAGCCCTCGCTCTGGATGATTCAACTGACAGCTCCCCTCAGGGCTCTGCCTCAGCAGCCATTCCCCAGAGACTGTGGTCTTTACAGAACAGGGATGTGGCTAGCAGTCCTCCTCTGAAGAGAAAACAATTTAACGGAATTGAAGCCAAGTGGGTAATACAGTGCCACAACACAGTCGTGTTGGTAATGATGCCTTCACGTACACTGTTAATGATGAAAATGTGCTAATTTAAAACATGTAAACAACACCCCCGGCATCATGTCATATTTCTCTCTCCCTGTCTACCATACATATCTTTAAAACAAACTGTTTTCCAACACTTCCCCTGCTTTGCACCCTCCCATTAGCCCTGCTCTCATTGATCCATCATCACCCACTCCTCTTTGTGCCTGGCACTTCCCCTGTCTCTCTGTCCATCTCTCCCTCCCTCTCTCCACTGGGCTGGACAGTGTCCATCTAAGCAGATGGCCCAGTGTCAATAGGCTGCTATTAAATGGCCGCTCTCCCCTCTCTGATCCAAGACAGCGAAAAGCACATTTAAAGCACTGAGAATAAATCCTCTGCGTTACTGATGGAAGCACAAATAAGATGCCACTGAGATTAGCGTTATTGAAGATGATGCTGATCCCAATTTCTCTAATGGCGTTACGTCCCTTCAATGTACTTTTGTTTGTCCAATGTGTTTTACGTTATTTTCCTGAAACAAAACAATAAATCTCACAAACATTTGGAATTTTCTTTTAACATTTCACTCCATGCAGATACACCACGAGTCATTACTCTGAAATAGTCTACTGATTCCAAGAATATAGTGATTCATATCCTTGGCTCACATACCCCTTTTTTTCCCCCCCTTGTGGTTGTTTGCTCCATAGCTGGGATCTCCTGCCATGCTTGTGACTAGCTGCTTCGTCATCCCTGTGCCACACCCTGCTGAGGAGAAGGACAACCACCTGACCTTGATGCTCATATCAGCCCAGCCCTGGCTTTTTCTTTCTCGTCTGGCTGCTGTTACTGAGAGGTACACTTCCTTTCCACTCTGGTGAGGTGTCTTGATGTTGTGCGGGTTACAGTTCATTCCATCACTTATATTTCATCGATTCACAAAAAAGGAAGTGCAGGAAAATTTCCTTCCCCATTTCCACTTTTGACTCCCATTCCTACAAAAGCCATGTCTAAATAACAGAACCAAACAATATTATGCCGTAAACCCTGCGGCAATCAAATGTCGGCTCTTATCAGGGACCGAACGCAAACACCCCTTTCACCATCTATACCCACGTGTTACGGAGACAGACGAACAAACGAGGGTAAATTGTAAAGGACAGGAGCAGCACGGAAACGAAGGGACGTGGCAGCGATAGTTTCGTCGTAAGAACAGTCTTCCCACCTTGTGGTGGCACAGTGAACTGTAGCTGCATCAAAGCTGATGCGAAAAGAGATGGAGCGAGCAAGGGGGAGAGAGCGAGAGAAAGAGAGAGAGTAAGATGGAGCATGGGAGGGAGGGTGAGCAAAGGAGAGAGCCAGAGGGAGTGATACAGTGAGTGTATGTGTGTGTGTGTAAGAGAGAGAGAGAGAGAGAGAGAGAGAGAGTGAGAGAGAGAGAGAGAGCGTGCAAAAGGGAGGGGAGTTTAAACTAAGTGCTATGTTTTGGGACAGGCTAATCTGCTAGCGAGCAGTGTGAGGATCGGAGCGTATTGTGTGAGCCAGTGTGCGGGGGACAGATAAGGGAGCCAGCCAGCCCGCCAGCTCGACCCACCAACTGCCTGACTGCCTGTTTTAATGTGCTGACTCTTGGGAGATTTAAAGAGAGAGAGAAAAAAAGAAAAAAAAAACAGCATATTGACTCCTTAGACGTGTGCGGAGACCCTGGGCACAAACTCCACCACTGCAGCCACAGCCAGCCGAGGCGCATCAACAGTCAGGAGAGAGAGAGAGAAAGAGAGGACTGAAAAAAAAAAATCACAACTCCAAAATCACCAACATTAAAGAGGATCTTTTTTTTAATCCCCTTCTTTTTTTCCCAATCGATTTCTTTTTTTTCCTTTCTTATTCTTTTTTTTTTCCGATCCCGGGACTGACTCCCAGCTGTAGGCAAAAAGAAAAAGACAAAAAAAGAAAGGGAGCGCAAAGAACTGAAGAGAATCCGAAAAAGCAAAAAGGACAGAACGAGAAAAAAGAGCAGAGAATCTGAACATGTTCGAAATAAGCCGAACACTCAACGCCGCTTTGTTGAGCAATGAGGTAAAGAGATTTGGATTTGCTTCTTTCTCCACGCCTCACCTGTATTTGTCTGCTGCCAACCATTCTGTCGTGTGTGTTATCGTATGTCCGTGTGTGTGCGTGTCTGTAGATTTCTGTATGCTCATAGCCAGAAGGCATAGGGAATGATTGATAACAGCTGCTGTGTGTTACATATTCCCCAGCACTATGGTCAGTACACAAAAAAGGGACTGCTATGCTTTTCACTCTCATCCTGGCTTGCAATAATACATTGTGAGCTCGTGTCTTGACTTTATATCCCCCTATTGTAACAAGTGCCTACCTGCGGCTAAAATTGTATGTGTGCCTTCATGTGCACGTACAGTGTGTTTGCAAGTGCGACTGTGTGTGTGGATGTTCGCACATGCATTTCGTGTGTGAGCAAAGTGTTCTGTAATCCCCTCTACCTCCTCTTTCTTCATGTTTCCCCCAACACTCCTCTGTCCTTCACCATCCTCACCGTCCTTCCTACCTGCTGTTATCTGTTTTCCTTCCCTTCTTTCACACCCCTTACCTCCCTCTGCCCCCCCTCCCCCTCCCTTGCCTCCCCTCTCCCCCTGCGTCTGTGTATGAGTGTGTGTATTTTGCGCGCAGCATCTCAAGATGATGGCGAGGTACGGGCAGCTCTCGGGACTAGCAGCCAGTGGCGTGGGCTCCGTCCCCGAGACGCACTCGCCGCTATTTCCCAGGGATCTCCTGTCATCGCCAGCCCAGATGGGCTACAGGTCACCCCTGGTAAGAGGATAGACAGACCAATATATCTTTATCTATCTATCTATAATGAACACAGGCAAGGACAATACCAAGAAAAGACACAGGGAAAAAAAAGGTGTGAAGGTGTGGAAGTTCGTAAAAGTGTGAATCTGTGAGTGTGTGTGTGTGTGTGAGAGAGAAAGAGAGAGCAGAAAAGAGCAAAAGAGCAGAAAATGAGCAAATCAATTGCAGGATTCCGCACGTATCCCCAACGGATAGAATTAATAAATATTTGTATTGTTATGTTTGTTCAATTACAGACGCCCACACTGTCTTTACCCTCTGCCAGTCAGATTATTATCAGGGGAATTAGAGGTGTTTGTTTGTGTGTGCATGCACGCATGTGTGACTATGATTATTTTGGTAATGTATGTGGTTTGTTGTATGTGGCAAATTATTTAAGCATCTGGAAGATTTGCACTCACTGTTTGTATTTGCCCCCTGGTAATTAATTAACTTCCATTGTAAATTAGTGAACAGGCATTAGCAGTGAATCTATGTTTCTAATGTGTTTTTATAGAAAACCGTTAAAAATTGTGTTTTAATTCAGAGATTCAGAGTTGTGTAAGATTTCAAATGACATCTGATCATAAATATCAATCTAATTCACTTTGAGTCAATGTCTGACAAATTACACTAGCAAAAGAAGCAGGAAGAGTGTTGAAAGGTGGGATGTTTTGCACTGCAGTCAACATCACTTTGGCATTTAAAAAGGTTACTTTAGAGGAGAGGGGAAGGGAAAGGAAAAAGGAGCACGAGAAAACCCGGAGCTTTTAGGCAAAGCCACTGTAAGAAAATCCCTGACTCGCTGCATTAGAGCGACATGAAACTGTGGGTGTCTAATCCGCTATGGGCTCTTCATTGGTTCGGCTTCCCTTCAAACTGGCTCAGATCCACACCCAGAAGGCTTCATAACCCACTGCCATGCGACTGACTGTACCTAAGGGTTCCCGTCAACTGTATGCAAATGCACGGCAGGAATAAGCGTTGGAATAAGTCCGTCAGGAGCTGAGCTTCAAAAAATTTATTTCAGTTTTTTTTCATTTTCTGAATTTTTTACAGAAGTTCAAAGACGTCTGTCCAGTGTTTTGTTGTTATAATACAGCTCATAACATTACTGTTTCCCACTGCCCATTTACACAGTGCTATCTGCAGTTTGCTGCTGAATCATAAAATGATCTGTTAAAACCAGATGAACTGATGAGCTGGATATAATATATAAATATGATTGGCATGTTCGGATAGTCTAATGCATCTTAACAGCATCTTACTTGAAGGCAACTGAGGTGATTACTTCACCGGTCAATTCCTGTCAGGAACAAGATGACCAAATGACAAATTGCATAGAAAGTCCTTCAATAACACAGTGCATAAATTAAGTAAGAAAAAAAAAGAACAGTCATAATGAATTTACGACACTGTAATTAATTACTGTGTGACCACTGGGACTTTTCCATTTTCCGTAAAATTGTTTTATAATGGTTTATTTTTCTGATTGTGCACACTTGTCATCAATGTGTTGCTGGTGATGAAGGTGTGTGTGTGCGCATGCGTGTGTGCGCGCGTATGTGTGTGCAGCGCATACGCTTGTGTATGCGTTGTAAAAATGTGCTTTTGTGAGTGCACATGATTACCCTGGTTAAAAAAGAGCATCGTTATAGTGATTAATGGTGCCTTCATTAAGCACAGCCAGATCATTTGCATACATTATATTAATGTGGTGGAAGATTATGGTGGCTTTGGTGTGTAAAGCCTCAAAAGCAGCATCAGATTTTTTTATCTCACTGCTTTCAAAAGGAAACTCAATTCTTTAGCGGTAGTGTAAAGCTGCAGTGCAGAACGGAAATTGTAGAAATTAATATTTCATAAAACATTCTGTGACTGCTATATCAATTAATCACCGAAACATTAATTGCATTCTAATATTACAATAAAAAAATAAGTAAATGCTACTATATTTAATGCACCACTGCAAATGAAAGCGCATAAAACAATTGGAAAAGCCAAATCGTTACGCCCTCCAACACACTTTTGCCTGCAGCAAAGTTTACCATGACTTCCCCTGCCAAAACTGTGTGCTCAGTTTGTCTAGAGTATTTGTGCGTTTGTGTAACATGTCTTGTCTGTTTGTGTCTGTTTCCGCATGCACATGTTGGCACATGTTGGCACATTGTGTGTTTCAAGACGCAGGAAGGTACATTTGAAAGAGCCCTCAGACAAATCATATTTTGAATCCATCAGAATCCAGGAGAATAGAGAATATGTTCAGCAGGCTATTGATGAATTTATTCACATATTCCTGCAGTGACCAGATAATCTCTTTTAAACTGAGAACACATGAGGTGGAAATGATCTCTCATGTCAGTCACTGATATCTTCTGTTAAAGCGACCATATCTAAAAAAACAAAAACCCTGCAGTGCGTCGGGGGGGTTTGAGCTGAATGTTGTTAATTTGTAGAGAGCTCCACTGATTACCCAGTACTGCAGGCAGCTGTCGTTCTTTATGTGACACTGGGCTTTTGTTCGCCAAAATCTTTTCTCCTCCAGCATTTTGTTTTTCAAAAAGTGGTTTGTATTCTAGACCTGCCTAAAGAGGTTCAGCATCACAACAACAATAACAAACAGGCATAGGAGGGAGTACGAGAGAAGGGATACAAGACACGGTGGCTGGCAAATATGTGTAGCCGCGGTATTTTAGCAGCCAGGAGATAGAGGTCATGTCTATTTCATAACAATGATTAGCTTCTTCCATCTGCTGCTTGGTGCGCGTTCCCTTTCCTTGATTGCAGTGCTCCCTATATCAAGAAAATTAGCTCATTTATGCTCCACAACCCTGTCGTCAGTGAGGCACAAACAGGTGCAGCAGGCTGAACCAGCCACGGAGAGAAATAACACTCAACAAGAGAGAAACGCGGTTCAAACTTTGTGCAAATTAAGAACAATAGTAATTAATTAATTGGCAGGTGAATGATGGATCATATTATACTGCAATTAACCATTCTGGTCTGCCAAAAACGCCATCAATAAATAATTAAATAAGTAATAGTTATCATGGGGATTTGAAAACGTTTCTGTGAAGTGGTTGTTTTATAAATACTTTTATTTTTACAATGCAATGATTGCATCGCAAAAGATGAAGGAACGATGTCGTGCTCTGTACAGTGAAGTTTATTAGCTATAGGGTAGATGTCAGAAGACATGCTATTCATGCTATTCAATTATATCATGCCTATAGCATATATCCAACTGGAGGGGGTAGTGACCACACCGTATATATGCGGCATTATATATACGCAGCTTGTGTTCCGTTGTGCGTGTGTGCATATCATGTCATGTTTGCACTTGATATGAGCACATGTGGTGTGTCGGTTATGGGGAACACAGAGAGGCTAAGAGACACTGCGAGGGGGGCCTGGAGGGTCACAATTTGTTGGAAGCAGTGTGTGTGTGTGTGTGTACGTCTGTACAACAGTGTTGGCCACCAGTGCTGCAGGGAGGGCCTAGTGATCAGCAGCTGAGCCTGTGTCCCGCTGGGAGCCATCACGGCAGAATAGAGCAGGTGTCTACACGCTCATGCATGCACGCACACGCGCGCACACACACACAAAACCTAAGTGTACACGTGTACACTCCCGCTCTCTCTCCTTTCTCATTGTCTCTGTCCTTTTTTGTACACGCACACAACCCAGCAATTTAATCTGTCCACAGGGTGCCTTTTAGTGTGTATTTCATCGCACATTACCATGTTTTTGAGCATTACCTATTTTTCATACCCACTGACTCTGTAGACGTGACATAAAAAGGAAAGCGATGTGGATGTGATCCATAAACAATAGAGCATCCATAGAACAGCGTGCTGCATCAACATGTGCACCAACAGTCAGCCAATTGTCACCTTTCTGTGTGTGGGAACTTTGACCCAGAGTTAATGAGCTGTAATTTCAGGGATATGCTGGCACAAGGCAAGATGTCGGTTGTTCGGGATATACTTGCATACTCCTGAATGTGTAATTTGTGTGACATTTATGATAAAGCTGCAGTAACGTACTAATCATGTCACGTTAACAAACAATCACTGAGTAATTATTGTAGACGTGGGCGAAGAGCACAACCCATAATCCAACTGTAAACAAAAGGCTCGCCCCACCACCAACACAGTGAAGCAGAAGATTTGAGCCTGTTATTATTCCCAGACTGACTGACAGGTCTTTTAATACACTGATTAAAATAACTAAATGTAAACTATTTCTGATGGTCTCCAACCCCCACGAACAAGTGCTATAGCTAATGCATGGCGGTTTTGTGATCATGGTAATCATGTTTGTAAACACAGCAATAAAACAGGCAGGATTTCAATTACAGTAATTTCCCCTTCAGAGTCACAATCTGTAAATATATACAGTTTTTACAAAAAATAATTAAACCTAGACTTCAAAATTGAAGATGGGGTAAAGTATAAAACTGAGTAAATCTCCCCCAAAATGCAAACATATGCACATATTTGATAATAAAAATCTTTTCTAAACTAATCTCTTATAAATAAATAATCAAACAAGAGAGACAGGAGAAAATTATTACTTTTTTCTAATTTTGCAAACAAGCAGTAACAATTGTTATGGGAGAAAAATTACAATTTTAGCGTTATTTCACTTCAGTGTAGCATTTGTATTAAAGAGCAAACTGTGTATTGGGTCATCAGGTTCATTGAATTAATTACAAAAATGCACTGCAGTGATCTCAGCTGGTATATACACACATATACGTACTGTATTTCATCCTTACGGACCTTAACAAAAGGGGTATTAGCCAGAGCAAGACCCTTCCTGACCTGTTTGTGTCTGCGATAATCTCACTCAGATGGCTTCAGCTTAGTCATCTCCTTTACAATAGACAGATATTCATAATGCAATCAAAAACTGCTGATTGAAAGAAAACACTAAATCCCCTGTCTTTTAAAAAAATTTAATTCCTAGCTTATGCCTTGTGGAGTCGCCTATTTTGTCCGATGATGATTCCTGACTGGACAATAGCTGGCAGTCATTTTAAGAACAGCAATGTGAGCGAATGTACCTTATTGTTGACAGCTCAGGGGCTGTTGATGCTGGGCCGGAAAAGAAAAACGCTGCCAATACTTGAGTGATTGTCTGCTTCTGGTTTCCTCGCACAGTGATGAACAACACTGTTTTTTCTCCGCTGAGAATTGATAGCTTCAATGTCTGTGGATTTTTATTGATTTGCTAATTGCCGGGGGTTGAGGTGAAGTATCTGCTGTCACCATGAATAAATGATGTATGGCTCATGCATTAGTGCTGATGAGTGACCATTTCAGTTACAGTAACTGGGCACTGGTTCCACTGGGGCCCGTGTATACTTTGTGTTCAAAAAGCAGTCTTAAAAGTGTAACAGATTTTTTGTTTTTCACTGATTCGCATAAAGCGTTGACAGCTGTTTATGAACAGGAAGCTAAATCAAAATAAGATATTGGAAAAAGATATGAAAACACTACTGGTATTTTTGTCCAAGGGAATGCCAACGCTAAGTGGTTCCTCTAGAGAACAGCATCATCATTATGTGCTAACCTCTCACTCCCATTAATAATAAATGAAGTCTAACAGCAGCATTCAGCTTTACTGTGGAGTTTGTCCTGAGCCTAAGCATTAATGACGAATCTGTAAAGTCAACTAATTTACAGGAATAATGTACTGTAATCGTTTTTGACTCCAGCCTCTTTTTATTCAATCAGCTACATTTTTAACAAAAAACAAACCCAAAATGACTGAAACATGTCTCAAAGCATGTAGGCATTTACACTGAAACCCGGTGGAGCTTTTCTAGTTGGGCATTGCCCACTTGCTGTTTTTCAAGCATGAGAAAGGGCAGTTAAGCATAAAGTGACATTTGGAAAGCTGGATTTGTGCAGCGTGGGCATGTTTTGGTCCACAATGCCGTAGGCCAGCCCATTGAAGTATTCTGGATGTGTCTCATTTCTAAAAGGTTATTCCTTATCAAAAGCTATAGCGCAACCATTGATGCAGATCTGATGATTTTGAAGTTTTGATGAGGTTTTAAAAAAATCCCTACAGACGGCAGGTGGTATTTTAACTACTAACATTTTTCCCACTTGAGGTTTGAGCTGACAATTTGGAAGGAAGAGAAATAAAGGATAATTTCTGCAAGGACCCATGTAACTACAAGTAGCTAAAATAAATAATGTACATAGAAAGGTCTGAATGATGAGCAGTCAACAAAACCTTGAAAAGGATACTGTGTTTTGTGTGTGTGTGTGTGTGTGTTTGTGTGTGTAAGTGGGGGAAGTTGTGATTAAACACCCTACCAGATGGACCACAGCAGTTGCCTTTTGAACATGGATGTACCCCGACCAGGATCAAACGCAAAATGAGCTGCCCCCCCACGCACAAAGCCCGCCACTAGAGCCAGTAATCAGCTGAGCCACCACAATATAGAACGACCACTGCATCAACATAGAATTCAAAATAAGAAAAAAAATGATACCCTCATCATCACACATACCAACAATGTTTACATAGCATTCGGATGCCAAATCATTGACGAAACATTAATTAAGATTGCCAAGCACACTGAACCTCATGACTGTGTGTGTGAGCTGCTGGCCTGCTGAAGTTGAATGTCATGTCATGCAGGGGACCACTCTGTTGTTCAAATGGACACTAATCCACCGGAGTCCTGTTGAGAATACGCTCGCAGTGCCAGAGCACATGCCAGACTTCAACAGCCAATGCATAGCTGAGCCTCTGTGGGCGCCTCCACAGACCTCCTCTCATTAATGTTCATCGCTTCCATTTAAAAAAAACATTAATGGAAGAGATGTTGTTTTTTTTCTTAAAAGCGTATAACAAGCCAATATTTTCCCATTTACACCTAAGATTTCTTCTTTTAATGTACAATTTTAGTATGAATACGAATCAATTAAAACATTAATAAAATGCTTTACTATTATTGTAAGTGTTATTTTGCATTTAAAATAATGCGTTTCTACAGTTGGTGCAATGACGGAACGTCGCTGGCACTGAGGGAGACAGCGCGTTCAGCTTTCAAACATCCCCTGTCACGTCTCTGCAGTCTGCAAAGCTCCTGCTGTAGCAAACAGCTTTGAATTAAAGTGGTAGAAAGTGGCTGTGACAAATGCAGTGCAGAGTTTCTACCAGGGAGAGTGACACAAGCAGGGGGTTGAGCTGGCAGTATACCATGCCCACTGGAGGGAAGCTACCACTTCTAGTAGTAAAGAGTAAAATTCTACCAAGATACTCGTCTTTAATATAAGACAAGTATATAATGTTTCAGTAACGTGCCATATGCGAGTCCATACAGTTAGAGAATGGATTTAGCTGTTAGTTTTCACAAGTGAAAAGATTATCCAAAGCAAAACGTCAGCTTCTTTATAACACAGCAAATCATTTTCAGTTTTCATCTCAATGCTTTTCAGCCTTTTGCAAGAGGTCTCAAAAACGTATTAATGGATAGCCATAGCATTAGAATACTGAACAAGATTTTTGGGCGTCTTTGAGGATATTTAACATATTTAATGATAACTACAAAGCTTGTATATTGTCTGTGAGATATGACCATGAAATGGACAAAAATCAGAAAACACAACAAAAGTCAGCCGAGTCCAAACTGCCTATTGTCGTCCAGATAGATCGTGTTAATAGCTGTCTGCTGTCTGGGATTCAGTGATGATGGTTTGTCACGGCAAGACTGGCGAGTCGAAGGCTATGATTCTCATTTGCTGATTGCTACCGGCAGAGGGTGGACACCTGCCAGGAAGGACACGATCATCAGACTGAGTAGCACAGCAAGATGGTACTTCTGCCAGAGCTTCAATAGAGTAACTAAATTTATCCTTCAAGGGTAAATCAAAAGAAGTCTGGAAAAGCCTCAGCACGTTGACAAGTGTGTTCTGGTCTATTCAACGTATTAGGTTGTTTTTGCTGCGTTGACTACTGTGAAATGATGCACTGAAATCAACTAGGCCTAAAAAGATAATAAGTAATATTTATTATTGTAAGTAGCAAGTCAGTTACAGCGCTAATGCATTACGGTGAGACGATTGGGTTTTTTGACTTGTGTCCTTGGTCCAAGTATCAATTTGGTTTTTAAAGTAGCTAAACCAAAGATCAACTTTGATGCAAAACACAAGTTTCCTTTCTCTTGTTCTACTAATCAAGGTATTTTCTTCCCGCACATTGAGGTAACACCTCTGCTGTCATCCTCACTTCTCCCCCTTTAAATAGAAGCCTTATTATGCAGAGTGAAACACGAGACAGGTGTTGAAACACCGCATCCGACGGTTGACAGGACTCAAACCATGAGCACCCACAATTATCGCAGTCTGCACACTTCCTATTATTCAAACCATACTGCACATGCTATTCTTTACCTGCTCTTGCATGCTGGTAATCCAAACACTACATTTTAGCTGCTGGCAGAGAAGACAGTGTGTGTGTACTGTGTGTATTGTGTAATACTGTGCAACCACTGCACTCAACAGTTGTTGATTTCTAAGGACATGGCAGGGAAACAGCATCATGAGTTTGCGACAAAGGAGTATAGTGACTGAGAGAGAGAGAGAGACAATGTGGCCTGCAGTTAATCCATTAAGGTCTGTTACAAGGAAGGGTTTAAAGAGGAGACACAGAGCAGTATAAGAGGAGAGCAGGAGGAGTTTGTGTCAATTAGCCAGCTCTCTGCTTTCTCTACTCTTTTGGGGTCCAGTTCTTAAAGCTCCAGCAATGCTGCAGTCACTGCGTCAGACTGTGACGCACTTCATGAAGTGAAATACGGTCTGTTTGGTGTCAGCTCTGAAAACCTGGACAAGCTCTCTCTCTCTCTCTCTCTCTCTCTCTCTCTCTCTCTCTCTCACTGTGTGTGTGTTAGTGTGTGTGTGTGTATAAAATCAGTTTTGCATGAGTGTGTGTGTTTAGGGGCGTGAACCACTGAGATGGTATTTCACACTAGTGACAGTATGGCTGGCCCTGCTGGGTAAAAGCCACAAAAGCATTTTAACTTTCAAAATTGACAAGAGAAGAAGAAATATAATTTTCCCCACTTTAAAACTATTCAGCATCTGTCATCATCTAAACGACCAAATCATGCATCTAATCAATGTTCTCTCTTTTATTCTTTGCAAAATCTGAAAAAATGGGAACGCTACGTTTTTTTAAAAAAGTATTTCTATCAATAGCCTTAATTAATTGTTTAACATTTGTATTGATCGCTGTGTTGCATTTCAGTCACACACAGACATGAAATCACAGACACAAATCGCTAAATCCACAACTTAATGAGCCATAGTGCAATTTCTCGACCATACTGACTGTAAAGTACCTCATCATGAATGCCCTTGACAGAATATATCAACCACTCCCACCATCTGTCCACGCACATTATTGTAATGCACAGTGTGTATCCTCAAGTAGGACAGGGCAGCAACATGGTTCCATCTTTGGTATGAGTCTGTATATCAGAACTACACAGAGAGATACTTACATTTCATCAGACAGCACACAGCAGAGCAGATTGTGTTTATAGCTAATTTACTGAGTAGCGGCAGTCACTTCCACTGGTTTATAACACTATGGTCCTGAAGAGCAATTTAGTAAACGGAAACGCCAAGCAAGACAACTGTGAGAGACTATTTGCACTTTCAAATCATATTTTCCTTCAGAGAAAATGTTATTTGGATTACATTACAGGGGAAGAAATCACCTCAAAACGCTGCAGTTTATAAAATAATGATCAGCCTCAATTTTATCCTCCACTCATCAACAGTTTGAAGCTGACTGAAGACGCAAACAGATGTGATTTGCGATTGAGGCGCTGCCTTGGATCTCGTTTCCAGTTCTTTGCACTGAGAAATGAAAAGGCAAAAATAAAAATCATGGTTTGTGGGGAATTTTAGAGACAGCGAGGCGGAGAATGTTTTTCTCGACCCAAAGCCTTTATTAAACTCAAAGGTCAGAGCAGGAGGAGGATAAACAATGGACAGGAAACTAAGGGCCCTTTACTATTCAGCTGCAAATGTTGCTTCTTTCTCCTCTTTGGTAAAAACAAAACAAAACACAGAGGCAAACATGAAAAGAAGAAACTGATTTCTTTGGGTTTCCCTCTACATCAAATGACCCTCTGTTACAAACCTCCTGCGAGCACCGTCCTTTTCTATATAATCTGAAACAAAGGCAAGCTTGTTCAACCCATCCTCATGTGTGCATGTGCGTGTCCAATTCTCATTAGTATGTCAGGCACATGGATGTGCTACGCTAGCTGGTTAGCGGTCGCTACCCAGACAGGTGGAGTCATCAGGGGTGAATAATAGTGAAAAGACTGGGGAGCTGCAGTGCACTGATCCTATTTTTGTGTGTTTGTCTTTTTCCTGTTTCCCTTAGTACTGAGAGTATTACTGAGAGTGTGTTCATGTGAGAGCTGATATGTAGACTTAAGTATGTGGTTGCAATAAGTGTAGAGCACATATAGAATGTGGTATATGCTTCTTAGAGTATAATATGTTTGTTCGTAATGTGCAATTACCATAGATTTTATGTAAACACAGCAGGGTCTTGATCAGGCCCATGATTCACACTGATTTGCAGAAGATAGTTGGCTGCAATATTAATTTGGCTGCTTGGCTCAATTTTGTAAGCAAGTGACAAAAAGGACCATACCGTGTATGATACAATTCTAAATATTATGTTACCATATAGTATAGTGAAATAGAGTCACATGCCAGTGGACTATCTGCAGAACATGCGATTAAGCACTAGGATGTATCTGAGCTAGAAGGATAGGGGAAATCTCTCTGAGCCTAATGGATGTCCACTAGTTACATTAGCTCTGTCAGGCCTGTAGACAGCAGAGAGCTAACTGAAACAAACCAGCAAGAGGGGTAAGGAGCAAACAAAGGAAGCAGTATGATCACATGCTGGGAAAATGGTTATATATTTTTTTTACTTTTTTTGATAATACCAGAATAATATCAGCTTGGTTGTAAGCAAAAGCATGAATTGCTTGAATGTGTGAGACAGAGTGCTGGTTTGTGTATTCCTTTATATTGAGTAGGTCCGTATCTGTATGTATGTATGTACTGTGTATACAGAAGACACAGATTTGTGCTGCTGCCTGCCAAGCAGCTGCATTAAAGGAAGCAAGGGCTCCCTCTTCTTGTGTGCCTGAGATAGGTGCCAGCTGGAGAAAGTCAACCTGAGGCAAATCAAAAATTGATTTTCCATGTATCTATATATTCATGTATATATCTATATCCAAAGCATCAAGCAACAATATCTTTATGTTTTATTAGAAATACAGAAATCAACCAAATAACGATTTTGTCATAGCATCTGGTGAAACTGACTCTTATGCCAGGTAAAAACGTTTAGTGTCCTGCAGTGCAAGAATAAAGAGCAACTGCTTTACAATGAGCATTTTGAGTTATATAGCATATGTTGATCTCGTGCGTAATTATCACCAGTCATATGATGGATGCCCGTGTAACAACAGACGATTATACGGAAACATAAAAGTCCCCTTCACTGCTCACTACACACCAGTCTGCCTCCTGCCTCCAGCGCTCGCATCCACGCGCGCGCGCCGCCCAGTACGCGCCGCATTAGCCAATGGGAGAGCGCGAGCCACCTGACTGGTCTTTCCGTCAATGGCTGTTTTTGGAGCACGGCAGCGGGAGGTGTTTGAGTCTGACTCTGAGTGGATCCTCTCCTCTCGCCGTGTTGTGTTAGTTTGAGCGTTTGTTTATGTCCGGGCTGCGGGTTCGTACAGTTCCAGCCTCCGCTAGACTCGCGACACCGACACGTCGACCCGGTTCATCATCATCATCATCATCATCTCTAGCGCGTGCACGGTTGCTCCTCGCCCCGCTCCACTGAAGCGGCTTTGACAGTTTGTCCTCCGACACCGCTGCTTCCGTCCGTAAGAAGGCAGACATAAGAATGGTCATGGTGAGTAGCCACCACACAGCACCTACTTTCTACAACGCCCTTTTCTTCTCTTTTTTTTTTAAATGTGCCTTTATTTATGCCTGTAGACTTTATTTAAATGGACTTTATCATGTAGGGAAGTGCAGCAGCAGGCAGACAGACAGGCGCTGCTTTGTTGTGAACTCCCTCGGCTCGTTACTATACGATCAGAATAATAATGTATTCAATAGAATTTATTACATTGTAATAAGTCATATGTATCGCGTTAATGCTACACCTGTTCCGGCTCGTCATGTGCGCACTACTTCCAAAACATTACCTTTAACCCTCAATATATAACAAAATAATGATAATGATAATGATGATGATGATGATGACCCAAAATATAAAAAGATAATATATTCTCTCTGCAAATTTTTTATATACACACACACACTCTATCTATCTATCTATCTATCTATCTATCTATCTATCTATCTATCTATCTATCTATATATATATATATATATATATATATATATATATATATAGTGTCATGTAAATGTGCAGGGGGCTTTACCTCAGGAACTCAGTAATAGCTCATTTATATACAGCACTGCGCCGGCATCCTATTATCATAGCACCGGAGGCTGCAGTCCCTCTCCAGGAGCTCTGCCCTGCGCTGCTCTGCCCGGCTCTCTCCGGCTCTCTCCGGCACAGAGCTCAGCAGCGATTGATTGCTTTGCTGGGAATCAGAGAGTCTTTTCTCTGCCAAACCAGACTGAGGCTGGCGTGTGCCGGCGAGGGCTCAGAGCCAGCCAGAGAGCGAAGGTGTTAACGCCGAGGAAGGGGGTGAGGCCAGGGGCTGACAGGCAAGCCACTGGGCCAATTGCAGACTCTGAAAGGGAGGTGGTGGTGGTGGTATCGGTGGTGGGGTGGGGGAGTGGGCGGGCTCTGACCTTCCAGCTGAGCAGGCGACTGGGCGGGTGGCCGTGAGGAGGAGGGAGGGAGCAAGGAGGGAGGGAGGGAGGCTTGCGGCAGCCCAGCACCCTCATCCAGACTCACCACTCTCCTCTCAGCATCTGTGGAAGAAGGCGATGCTCGCTCCTTACGCCTCCAGTGCTCTGCTCTCTGCTCACCACTGAGACTCGAGCCGCTACGCACACCCGGGAAGAGAGGCAGCGTGAACAATAAGGAGACAGTGTCAGATGAGACTCACACAGGGAGAGAGTAAGAGACAGTAGGGAATCTTCAATTGCTGAGGCGTTTCTGTAGCTGTGGTGTGAGGAGAGAAAGAGACAACGGCCGGCTTCTCCCAGATGGAGTGGAATGGGTTTAAGATGGTAAGGACCAAGCTTATGGACACTCTGCCACTAAACGATGCTGTTTGTTGACCATCATTTCATTTTGGGCTGTCTGCAGTGGCTATAGAGGCAGAGTTGTAATTGGAAATATACTATCACCTAGAGTGAGTGTGTGATCGCTTAGCGCAGCAATATTCAGTGATTTTTGTTTTAATTGAACTAGTTAATGTGAAGAATGTTAAGTTTCTTCATACAGAGGACGCATAAGGCAGAGGGTTATTCGGGGGCGATTTGCAGGCAGGATGATGAATGGAGGGAGATAGACGAAGGGACGGAGCCCAGTTTCATGTTAATAGGAGAGGTGTGGTGTCAGGAGTAAAGAGGTATGGAGAGATGGGGGAGGAACAGAAGAAGGGAATGGTTAAGTCACCCATTTTATGTTCAGGCTAGGTCTGGAGGTGTGCCCCCCCCACCTTTTTCTTGCCTTTGCACCACTCTGAAATATCTACCTACGTATAATACTGCAGCAGTGGTGGGATGGACGTTACTGATTCTAGAAGGTGGTCGTAGGGAAACTAGACATTTGTGGGTTTTATGTTCTCGAATGCAAAGTAGTCCTTATGAATTATGGGAGTAGATAGGTCATCCGTCATGCTGCTTGCTCACTCAGTGGGTGTGTGTTGCCCATGTGTTGTGCCAGCACTGGAGAAAGATAGAGTAGGTACGCTGGAGTTATGCGCATGCCTGAAACGCAATATACTGTAATGGTGAAGTGCAAGTTTTAAGCATGTGTGTTTAACTACATGTTTGGGTGCGTGAATATGTGTATGTGTCGGTATTAGATAAGTCATCATTTACCATCAGAGTATTCTGCTTTGCTTCTCTTACACACTGCATTCATTTATCCATCACATCCAAATGACACAGTGAGTGGTAGACTAACAAAAGCAGAAGATTGATTATATCACACACACACACACACACCCACACACACATACACACTCATACATATATATGATTTACAGTTAGACAGGATCATTCCAATACTGCACCAGCATTCTTAGCCAATCCCATTATTTCCACCATCTGTTTTCAAAATGGTTCTATTACCATTCACAGAGTGGACTGACTCACTTTTGCATTTGCATGAGGAACAGTTGAAGCATTATTCAATATGTCAGCCGGTAAATGTTTGAATGTTTGCATGCTGGCTTTCTTCCGTGAGATGCAATCAATATGCTAACTGAAAATGAAGGCGACTCCCCTCTTTTGCGACGTGGCTAGCAGAGCTAGCTGGTGTGCCATTTTGCCGCTGGACAGTTATCACTAACAGCACAGTGTGACGGAGTTAGATGGAGGAGCCGAGCAGACGGTGTGAGAAGACGCATGCGTGGCCATGAATGCAGGGACAGAGTGTATATTGTTTTTTTTATGCGTATACCAGTAGTGCTACAGTGGTGAAGGAGATGGACATGGAGTATAAAAAGGAAATGAGAGAGGGAGTGTTGGAGGAATCAGATATGAGTGTGCACTATGAGCCTCCTGATGGGAACCAGTGGGGGACCAGGACTAGACACAGGCCATCATCTCTCTCACACACACGCACACTCACAAACACGCACACTCACAAACACACACGCTCACAAACACACACACACAGACACAAGCAAACATGCAGTGGTTCTATTACCTTCAGGCCGAAAAGCTCCAAGGTTATACATGAGAGGGTGGGGTGTGTTAGGAATTTATTAGCTCTCGTGCACTAAGCGAATGTGTGCTCAGTGCTTAGCAATTTAAATGTACGTGAAAATCATTTAAGAGAAACAATATGGGGAAAGGGTCTGAGGAACAATGAGGATGATTTATAGACACTGTGTAGAAGTGACAGATCAGACCAGTTAACAAACAACAAAAACAAAGTCGACATAACAGGACAACAAATGACCACCATTTCGGCAATTCAATTATGTGAGAGCACGTGCTGCGATTTGTGATGTTTGTCTGTTTGTTTGTGTTAGCATGAGTGCATATATCAAAGGAGCCACTGCCGCTTGTCCTGACAACTATCTCTTTGTGGTCTGTTCTATATATACACATATATATCTATATCTATATATCTAGAGAGAGAGAGAGAGAGAGAGAGAGAGTAATAAAAGCATTGAGCACAGATATTTTGTTTTCTATCTATATCTATATGTATGTCTATATATGTGTGTGTGTGTGTGAGTGTGTAAAACAAATTACAAATTAAATTTACAAATTAAAGCTAATTAACTGTTCCAGTAGAAACAGAGCACCTAGATCAGTGCTCTGGTGAGTTATAATTCTGTTTTTAAGCCCAGGCCCGGTTTTAAAGATGGCCAGTTGGATCGTTTGCATTTGTTTTACCGCATCAGAAAAAAAAGACACACTTGCACGGAAATTAACTTCCAGATTGTGCACTGTTACTAATGTTTGATATTGATTTGTACACTTTGTAGATGGAGTCAAAGTAAACATTAGCACTTTAGCAGTCCAAAAACGACCGTAGCCCAGACACAGAGGCGCATGTCTCTTATTGTCTCAGTGGATTAAATGTTTACTATATTTTCTTTAATGTTACAATGTACAGCACAGCGCTCTTTTGCCCTTAGACTTAAGATAAGAGGTTTTGCTACTGCTTGGTCATATTTAGTGTGAAGCACATAATGTCTACCAGCACTGTGGCGGCACACCGCCTGTATAACTGTCACAAAAATATTTTATTTTCTTAAAATGTCTCCTCCACTTTGCTTCAAACAAGAACTGGATGGAAACAGTTAATGAGCCAAAAGCCTGTTTGAATAAGAGGCTGCTGTAACAATCTCTGTCCCAATTAGCATGCTTTGGTTTTTAAATATTCCTTTTGTGTGACGCCTAAACACACATGAAGACTCACAAAATGGTCACGTTGAAAATTTAATAGGCTTCCACAGCGATTTCTTTCATTTATTTAAAATGCGTTTTTTTTTTTTTTTCCCTTCTTCCCTCTTCTTTAAAAAAAAGCTAGAAATCTGAGGCATGGAGAGGCGTTCTGCTGTGCGGGGAGCAGCATTCACAAATACTAGACCTAATTCCTTTGGCAGCAGCTCAAACTGCTACAGACAGACACATAATCAGCTGGGGAGTGTTAGCGCCTCAGCCCACTAGCAAACACAGGACCGGGCCCTTGTTGTGCATCGCTGCTTTTCAGAATAAATATCCCGATGGAAAATACAGTGGGAGGAA
The DNA here is from genome assembly GCA_016785345.1 of Trinectes maculatus. Lineage (NCBI taxonomy): Eukaryota > Metazoa > Chordata > Actinopteri > Pleuronectiformes > Achiridae > Trinectes > Trinectes maculatus. The sequence goes on from JAFBJQ010001123.1 coordinate 573,445, forward strand.
AGAGGTATTCATGTATCTAGCTCTTTGTTCAGTCAAAGATACAGAAGAGGAGAGGAACACTGGCTTTTTTAGCTACTTTACCACTCTGTCTTTCTCTCCCCCTCATCTTCTCTCTCTCTCTCTTTCTCTCTCTCTGTCTACCTCTCCCTTCTTCTCTCTCATCCTCCGCTGTGCACTGTGTGGTTTGGTATTCATACAGATGTTTGGATATGAGTGGCAGTTTCTCCTGAGACTCTGCACAAGCGGCTGACTCGTCTCATCTGCATTTTGCATTCAAGGAAAAAAGAAGGAACAGAGAGTAGTGAAAAGCATCGGGAGGCAGACGGGCAGACGGGCTGTGTGTATGCAAGAGACAGCGAGTTTGTGCGTGTGTGTGCGTGTGCCTCTTGCCTGTTGTTGGTCTTTGGCAGCCTTACTGGCCCCAGTGCTGTTGCTGTGTGATGTTTAAAGGACGCTTCAAGGTCATGCTTCCCGACAGGCCTCAACGCCTCCAACATATTAAACATTTATATATTTCTGTAACTGGATGAATTATAGATTAAACGTGCAAGTGAACATGCTACAAAATGGCACCATCGTGCCTGGTAATAGACACATTAGGGTTTACAAACACAAAGCCTCCCTGGAGACGTCCTTAGACCCGCCTTATCTCATCAGTAGCTACTAAGAGAAGCCCAAAAGGCTGATCTTGCTCTTTGCAGTATACTAAGACATGCGAATCCCATGGCAGCAGTGGGAGGATATATGGAAAGTCCATCTGCAAGTCAGTGACTCATAAAGATATGGACCACTGTACGTCAAGATCATACAGCCGGAGATGGCGACTATCTCTGTATGAGCTGGTATAGAGAATGCATATGTGGTCTCTTGTCAGCCTGTGGTTTGGTTTCTCTTTTAATCGAGACTTGAGATAGACAGAGGTCAGAATCATAAACCAGGTAATGGAGTTATTTGTTTAAACAGCTATAAGAATTCAGCTTATATTTTTCCTTTCAGTGGACAGAACAGTTTATTATACAACTAAAAGCAATGGACGTTATATTGCTTTTCAAGACTGACTGTCAGTAGTAGTAACAAACAGCACCTGCTCATAAATTTGATATGAGGTGGTTAATGTCAAGAAAGAGTAAGGGATGGGGAAAACGGTATCTGCGGAAAGACAGATGCATTCTTTATCACAGATGCACAGCTCCACAGCACACGCCGTCAGACTTTAACAACGCTGCAGATTCTTAAATGGCAATCCGCCACCACCTTCTTTCTATATGCCGCCTCCCTGGCACATGCTACAGAATATGAGCAGAGATAGTCTCCTGTGGGCATTTTCGATTAATCTGCACTGTACGGCAGTCGGGAGGCTTAATCTGCTCATTTGAATGCACGCCACACTTAATGTTTTCGCCGGCGTGCCTCGTCTGTTCGCCGTGCTGGTGTACGTTTAGTCTTTTGTGTCGCACTCTGCTCTCCCCTCACTGCATTAGGTGCCGTTTGCGATTGTAGCGCTCGCGTCAAGTTCAGCTGAGATTAGATTTTCACAGAAGATTGGCTCGCTGTAAATTCTCGAGTCAAAGTCCAAATTGATTGTGTAATTACGAGTGCAAAGCAACTTTATGGCATTTGGAAGGTAACTGAAATAGTCAAGCTTTTTGAATGAGAGCCTATTAAATGGAGATACTGTCTAGTTTACTGAGTTAGAGCTGGCTCCCCATGTAAAGAGGCTAATCTTCCTGTGCAGCAGCCAGGGTTTGATTCCAACTCACAGCCCTTTGCTGCATGTCACCTGCCCTCTTTTCCGTTCCCCCTTTCACGCCATCTGTCCTATCACATAAAGGCTGAGAAATGAAAAATATATCAGTCAAGATGTAAAAAAAAATCTGGTTTATATAATGATCAACTGAATAGTTACATTACAAATGGCTTATAATTAGACCTGAGTCCAACGAGGATACTTGTCATTAAAAATTAGTAGTAATTAGTAAAGTAAAAGAAATTATATAGTCTGACATTTCACTGTGTCACTCAGCTCAACAAGAAAGTTGTCAAGAGATTTGCTGGAGGAAAGATAGAAGGTTTCAGCTCACCTCTCTATCGCCAAAGATAGGCCCCTTTTACATCTGCGTATATGGTCGTTTCTCAGTGTGTGTATGTTTACACATGTTATTCGTTGCTTCCATCATTGTTTACTCATTAAGACAGATGATGGACGGCTGTCCTTTTCCCTTTCAGCTATTTGATTATATGAGCTCTGGTTCAGAGCAGGATCAATAACCAGATTAGCTCGGCGCACGCACACACAAACACACGCGCAGTCAGACTCACCCTCACACAGTACCCAAGGCTGTGGAATGAATTCTTGAGTACAACGGTCGGCCAGTGTCTATGTGATTTAGCTGTATGCTTTTGCTGCAAGGCAAACACACGCATACTCAAACACATACAAACACACACACACGCACACAGACAGGATGTGTGTGTGAGATGCAGCTGATGGGAGAAACAGTGATTAGATTAGGAAAAGCTCTGCCTCTGCTTAGCGGTTGGGCCACTGCTCCTTCCTCCCCCTTGTTCTATGTCAAAGTGCTGCGCTGTAGGTTTTGTTCATATTGGACACCCCCAAGCTGTTTACAGCTTTTTAAATACCTGCTCAACAAAGCTAATATTACCGCTTCAAGCCTCAAACCAGTTTTAATTAGAACTCCTCGTGTGAATTCTATTGAAAATTGAGTTCAGTCAGAGGATTCTACAAGGTTACTTTAGACACTTATCTGGTTTTTCAAGGCCTCTTCATACATACTGAAAGCATGGCCGTAGGCTTGGAGAATATATACGGCTGTTTACAGTTGGTAGTAATATCATGGACTTGCTGAATTGTTTATTTCTGACCTGATATATGCAGGTGGGTGCAGTAGACTGTAGTTGAGTAGCTGAGTTGAGTAAATCTTTTTGCACGCGTTCATGTTTGCATATGTATGTTTTCGAACGCACCAGTGTATGTCACCAGTGTATTTTGCTAAAGATAGTGGCCAGCATCACAGAAATGGCCCCTTGCCTGCACAGGTGCATGCCCACATTCACCTGCCAGCTACTTGTGGAGGTGGTGTCCTCGCTCACGACACACGGTGCTGACTCAGATGGCCTGCCTGCTTCCTGTACCTCACTGTTTTCTGCATCCTCTGTCCTCTGTCCCATCCCGCTTAAAAGAAAAACTTTAGTCTGCCATGGAAATGAGCACTGAAAGGAAGATAGTGCAAGAAAATATGGCCCTATTAGGGAGAATCAACTTTTTAGATCAAAAACAGGCATGATGTAGGTCGACACTTCTTTTTAGCCCTTCACTCTGATTCCCAGTTTGTTCTTTTACCAACCACAGGAACATGGTTAATACCTTCTGAATGCATGTTAGAGTGATATCATCTCTACTGAAACCTTTAACCATATTAATGACATTTAATTAAGGATGGGATTCCATATACGGGATGAGACAACGATTTAGCCTGGTTAATCCAACGAGATGTCCTAGCTAAGCGCCTCAACGGTGATCGCTCCCATTCATCGCGCCCATGTCAGCAGGACAGACAGCGATGCACAGCGGGGACATCTTGCAGATCTGACGGAGCTAGAAGCTGACGTCGAGGCTACAGCAACTAGAACTGGAAAAAAGGGCAGCAAGCTGTTGAAAGGGATTTTATTCTGTTCAGGGGGAGACTGCAGTTGGGGTGATGGTGCTGCATTGATTTGCAGCTGAGAATTTGATGGAGAAATAGGGGTCAGGGGCAGCGAGTCAGGGACTGTTCCTGGCACAGTAATGAAACTAGGGGAACTTTGATGAGGACCTGAGAGGCCAGGCCAGGGCTCGGGCTGAGGGACAGGGACTTGGGCTGACAGGCAAGGCCAGGCCTTTAATTCCAAGGCCCAGTCCCTGTGCCGCGGGCTTCAGCCAAACAGCTAGGCAGGTGTCCAGCCGATCTCACACCCCCACAAGGGAGGGACTGCAGAGCATCAGTCACTGGAGCTGCACAAATTGAAGTGTCATCTCCAGAGTCAAGATGCTCACAAATTTTCTGCATGCGTTGGTGCAGAGTTGGGATTCAGCCAGTGGACAAATGGCTCCAGTTCCGCCTACAGTTTGGCTGAGAGAGGGAGACTCTGGTGTGTGTGTGTGTGTGTGTGTGTGTGTGTGTGTGTTTGTGTGTGTGTGAAGCACTGCAGGTCCTAAGTGTCACTATCCTTGGATGATGCAGCAAAGCATCATGACGTAGCTTAAGAGAAGGGGTTTTCTTTCTTTCCCCTCAGGCCTGTCTAATTTTCTCACCAAGTAGAACACGGGTAAAAGTCACACATAACGGAACGCATAAACAAGATATCAGATAAAAATAAGAGCACACTCCACAACCTACAAACGTCTGCGAAATATAAATATTTATATAACTAAATAAATGTCTGTCTGACATACCCTTTGGCAATTGGCCGTATGCTGTCATCTCCTGACCTCTGACCTCACACAAGTGTGTGTTGATTACCCAAGGGCTGTAAGGTAGCGTGTAGGAGGTTTATCGATTTTACTCAACACGAAAGATCGCAAAAGGAAAAGAAGACGGGGGAAAAGTCAAGCCAAAGTTAAATGAAAAATTGCTTACATGCACGTCTTGCACGGTCTGGAACATTTATTAATCCGAGTCACACAGCGGGAAAAAAGGTGGAGGAGGATAGAAGAAGAGAAGAATCCATTTGGTAAAGTAGATGCAGATCGATGAGACTGGAGGCAGTCGGGCCAGAGTGCAACAGGGGAGGGGTGTGAGTGTGCATGTGTGTGTATCTGTGATGTATCCGTGTGTGTGTGCCTGTGTGCATGAGGCATCCCAGATTACTTTCCATGATTGATCCGGCCCAGCATCCGTCTGACCTGCGGGACATTTCAGAGCTCCGAAGATGCTGGTGGAGGTGGAGAGACAGCGAGAGACAGACGGCCGAGAATAAAGGGAAAGGAGAGAGAAAAATAAAAATCAATAACGCAGAGAGCATTACTGGGAACTTGACTAGCCGAGAAGCTGAGACAGTAAAGTCGTATTAATCTCTTTGTGTCTCAGGCAGTTTGGTAGGAACTTGGTGCGAGTTTAATAGCCGCTTTGTAGAAGCAGAACAGGACATATGGCCTGTTGTCATTATAAGTTTGGATATATTTCCTTAGATTAGGCTGTGTTTGCTGTCAAATTATTCTAGGTGAAAAAAAGTAGAAATAAACAAATAAAAATTAGATGCATAACGCATGAGGAAATCATAATAATATCTGTAACAAGATGGTGATGTGAAGTCTAACAAGTCAGATGGTTGCATGCTGGCTCTATTTTGTAGCTGCCAGGCAGCGTGTCTATCAGTGGACAGATCCTGCAGCATACTGTCTTCTCTGCAGTCTCCTCAGCGTCCATCTATTCTGGCCAAGTCCGGCTAAATTGATTGTCTAAGCTCTGCTAGAGATGGGGGAAGAGAGCCTGCACCGGGACGGCAGTATAAAGTGGTGGTTTTACAGTGTAAGCAGAGGAGGAGTGATGAAGGTGAAAAGGACAAGAGAGAGAGAGAGAGAAAGTCGCTGGCCATTTCAATTTTAGCCCATACCATAGGTGACTTATTGCATAGGGCTGTAAGGAAAAGAAAGGAGACTATCTTTCTGTACAGAATGCCTAAAATATTTTATATATATACACACACACGCACACACACACACACACACACACACAGACACACACACATATATAGTATAATATACCATTAAATATATATGAAGTCGAAAACAAAGCTGTCCTGCCTTTAGTGTTTTGATCTATTAGGGGAAAACAAACGTATACTCCGTTCCCTCGCTGTAGGCGGATAGGGCTCGTCCTATTTGACTGCAGTAGCCTACCGAGATGCTACTGGCCGAGAGCCTGAGGAGACAGGAAGCACTTTTGCGGCATCAAATATTAATGGCGTTATAGAGTGTATTGATTATATAATACGTTTTCCCAGCATCTGAGCACAAACTGAAACGTATTCCCCGAATAATTGAAACTGTATCCATGAGCGGGTTTTTCATCTCAGTGGCTAGTGAATGTAATTGCATTGCGCCCTTATTCCGGTGTTATTTGAGATCTTATCAGGAGAAGAAGCACGTGTGTGTTCATGTGATAAACGCAAGGACAGGGAGAATATGAAGAAAGATGAAATTGTGTGCGTGTGCGTGTGTGTGTGTGTGTTGCGACTGAGACTCTGTTTGTTTTAACGAATGGTTGAGCATTGAATATTAAGCGCTGAGTAGTGTCTAGGAAATGGGATTCAGAGTCTTAAACGCACTTCTAGGAGAGGCAGCCTTCCTTTTCGCTAACATTATTGCTGAAGTGGAGACTCATACACATCTGCTTGCTGCTTCTTGCATTTCTGTCACCACATTTGAACATTGCTACAATGACACTGCCCTGCCTGCTTGCTGCGGCGCACCATCCACTTCCACTATGGCATAGTGTGTAAAGTGATGGCTTTGCAGTATGGGTGAAAAATTATTTTGATGTTTCGCCTCTGCCTAACGTTTCCTTTTTTCAGGGTAGCTTTTCAATTAAAAATTTAACGTTCAGAAAAACATGCAGACAATACAGTATGTTGTCCTCCACCCTCTTAATGAGATGTGTGTTGGCTCACTATACTGTATTTGGTGGCTGCACGTTGTAACTAGTGTGGGCACCTTGAGCCTAGGGGTGTATCTATCCCTATTACTGTGCACTTGGCTTGTTCATGTGGTTATAAATACACAACACTAGCTCCAGCGCACTTGCATGAGGTTGACCTATAATAACAAAAACTTGAAAATGTTAACGCACAAAAGGTTTTGGACTGTAAACAACAAGAAAACAATGCACCTGAACAATTTGTCCCCCTCACAAGTACACAATATTGTTTTTGTAAATTTTATAAAATAATTATTCAACAATAACTCTTTTGTCTACACCAGACTGAAACAAAGGTGGCTCAAATTTCTCTGTGCGATTGACACAAAACTACTCACCATTATATTCACACTTTGTGCACGCAAACACAATATTCTTTGTCCTTTTTCCTGACCTCCCTGCCCCTGCACATCCACTTTTTCCCATCCAAGCTGACAGTTCACTCTCATTTAGACCTCCATTATGCATTCCTCCCTAAGTTTTACCAGACACATTGACAAAAGAACATGTACAGTCTCTCCTCCCCCGCCTCCGTCTCTCCTGGTCTTTGAAGTACTGAAAGCGTCTTCCCCATTACTCAGCCCTTGCCTTTCCGTCCTCCTCCCATCTGATCCCTCACTCCGACTCTTCATCCCTCTGAAGGAGTAAATGAAGGCAGAGGTCACCCCTCCTCTCTTCCTCCTCTCCTGCTAAATTGGCTGCTCGTAGCATCCGCAGATAGCTGCAGGCGTTTTAAGCCCCCTTAAGAGCTGGTGAACAGACTTCCTGCTCATTTGTGGCATTTCTGTCTCTTCGACCATAGGCTTGTTTACAAGGGGGAAACCCTCATTAATCTGCCAAGGTCATTGCAGTCACAACACCAATCTGCTCCTCTAACACACAAACATGTAGTTTTATTCCATCCACAGTAAAAGTGGTCGGATATTATATACATACAGGAATAATATTCCCAACCTCATTTCTATCTTAGTCATATCACGAGTAAATGTTCCAACAATTTGAGCCACAAAGTCTAATCTAAATCCTAATCATCAACTAAATTTACTCTTCTATTTATAATTTTCATATTTTCCAAAAACCAAAAAGGAAATCCTGAGCCACCTGTCTTTGTTTCTGTTCGGCTGGTGGTATGACTGTAAAGATGTTACTGTATTTTCCTAGTGAGTCACCATTTTTCCCTAAACACTCCCTCCATTCCCTAAATCCCACCACAAACCTGACTTTGCAAATTGAGTGTATGATGTTGACGGTGGGCTGTGCATCCCTCCCCCCCTCTGTGCTCCGCTCCATAGGGGTCGACAGAGACACAGTGGCGTCAGGCAGAGCTCCCACAGCTCCAGGGCTGGGCAGAGAAGGGATTGCTGACACAGCCAAAGATGGTAAGGAGACTACTGCTGCCAATTGGATTGCCTGGCCGTTTTACACACCCATGACTTGATATGATCTGATATTGTGCTGTGTTTACACAAAAAAGTGGCGGTGGTGATGCTGCTGACTGAGACAGTCGGGAAGAAGTGCAGAGATTCATGGCTGAGGCAGGAGGTTTGAACTGGGGTTGCAAGGAAAGAAGAGGTGGTTCTCCAGGGATGAGTGGAAACCGATATTCAGCTTAAGACATCTTTGAGGAAGCCAATAAATACTGCTGCACTTGTTGATCTAGTATTTTCTCAATTACAATGTACACACTGATTTATACATCTGCTATGCTTTAAATCAATCATTATCTTTAGCAGCTGTTAATGCTGCTGCTGCCACAAGCTGCTACTGCAGCTGGAAGCATTTCTAGTGGACCTTTACCTCCAAGCAGACACATTTACTTCAGCTGCTACCTTGCTTCTTATTTCTGTCCCTCGCATCCCGGATGCCCAGGTACTGTGATAAAATATCAAACGAATCTGCCCCTCTCCTGCACTTTGCTTAAGTGTGAACCAAGACAAATCGATTTATAGACGCCAGTCATACGTTTGCATCATATGTTTCAAACACTCTGTCTTAACATATTATTACATTTACGCAGAAGCCCTTTGCCGACATTTTAACATGTGAGTAAAAGCAGCTGCATCTTGAGACGGCTGTGTGTTGTACCCAGTTGGCAGGACCTGCAGTGAGTTCACAGCGCGGGGCTCCACAGTGGGAGAGTGGGGACAGTGAGACTGTTCACAACCAGCATGAAGTGGACTGCTGAGCAGCACAAGTGCTGGTGGGCAGGGACGAGGAGAGGAATATAATTGGCCACGGGGACTCGGCAGGTCCCTGTTAATTAGAGGCAGCCATTTTGGTGTAAAAAAAACGTCTCTGAAAACATCCCACCGAGTTGAAAGTCTCGCTGACAGAATGGAGCCTAGCAGGGAATGTAAACAGAATTAATAAGGGTCTCTCCAATCAACGCTGTTATGGGTAGATACCGGTCTCTTCCTCAACTCTAAATCACTCTTTCCTCTCGATTTTTTTCCTGATCCCCCTCCGTCTTTCAAGATTTGTCTCCGTCAATGCTGTGGTCGTGAGTGATTAGGGAAAGATACTTTCAGAAGAACAATTTGCATGAGCTCTCATCTTGAGAGCTTTTAGACATCTCACTGTCTGTTTGTTTGCCGCTGTAGGGTTGGGCCAGTGTTCTCTCCGTGTGTGTGTGTGTGCATGCGTGCGTGTGCAACGAGATGATGGAAGCCAATTGAAGGTATTTTGTTGGTCCTGTTGCTGTCTAACACTGTATGAAGTGGAAGAACACAGAAAATAAAAAAACATTTACGCCCAATATAATGCCCCATTGTTTGTCTAGGTATTAAGTTGTAACTGTAGCTAGTTTTGAAATGTAAATCTCCAAAACAACCTAACATTGATGTGCAATTGTTGTAAAGTTGTGCTGCATCCCACCATTGACAGAGTGATCTTCAAACATTAATTAAATGCTGAATAAAATATCATGATCTTTGTATTTACATACTGGAGTTATTTGTTTACCTTCTCTATAATTTAACAATGCATATTCAGCAGGTAACAGAAGAAAGCACAGTGATTAAAGCAGAGCAGTATGCACATCATAAATGTCTAAAAATTTTTTGAAAACTATTTCTGGACAAACTGGGAAATTTTTTAATTCTGCACTCAGATATATTATTAGCACACAGGTCCGGGCTTTTGATAATCCAGAAATAGAGCAAGACACGACTTGTGTGCCATTTCTCCTTTGCTAAAACCAGCGCTGCTTCCGAGTGCAGCCTGTCTGCGTGTACTTTGGATTAGTTAAAAATAGACAGAGGGATGAATGGTTGAGCAGGGGCGAGAGATCTGAGTGATGACTTTAAAAATCTGATTGAGTAAGATTAAAGTTTTTTTGCATTTTAATTCGGATTTCAGCATGTGAGGTCTTGCAGTGCCTGAGCAGCAGCATCACTGGAACCTTTTAAACGGACAGGAATGTGGATGGGCTTTTCTCCACACTAGCTATAATTCATCACAACTGTTCATGCAGAATCCACAACACAATTGGTGCCAAGACAAAACAATGTGTGTGTGTGCATATGATACCAGGACCACAATATGTGTATATGATAGAGAGACAACAGGATGTAATATCAGTTCTAATATTAGAACAAGGGGACACTGCAGGATATTGAAAAGATAATAAACTCAGTTAACCGGCTCTCTGTTTAGAGTCTCCTGCTTGGTCAAGCGAGCACTGTGACGGAATCGAGCCCCGTGTCCCTTTATAACGGAGCCGCCATCTTCTTTCCTCTGTTTTATCTTTCCTCCATTTAATGATTAGATTTAGTTGTGTCTACTCTGTCCATTCTCCGCTACTCAAACACGCAAAAGCCATTGTTTTGATCAAACAAACTTCTTTTTATGCAAATGAAAGTTTTCTTTGCACGTTGCGTTTGCTGGAGAATACTGTTAACTCTGATTTAGTGTTTTCTATTAAACGTGTATCCATGTGTTTTGATAGAGTGGCAAAGTGCAACCTATGGCCGTCCTCCTACGGCTCCTTCCCTCCTGTTTCTGCTGTTTTCTCACACATACACTGGGCTCACAGATCCTCTATTAACACTTAGCCCCCGAGATGCTCTGCCAAACCAGAGCTGAGCAAAAGCAAACATCTCTCTGTCACAGCAGCAGCATCAGCACTCAGACTGACAGCTAAGTTGCAACCGCGGCTGCGGTCCCATCCCGAACACCTCATCAGCGATCACAATACAGAAACTTATCTTAGTGTCGGGTATTTAGTCGTTTAACCTGTGTCAAGTGCTACCTGTATTTCTCAGTGTTTGGAGATGTGTCACGTTATGTGTAATGTGTGTATATGTTCAGTATGTGTTTAGTCTGTTACACCTAGCAATGTTTTAATGTACTGATGAAATGTTGATGATGTATGATATTGTGATATATGAGGTAATTTGTGTTGTGAGGAACTTAATAATTAGGCCATCGTGCCACTGTATGTAATCATAAGCCTTCCTTCACTGAAAAGGAAGGATTATGATGATAATTGTAAGTCAGAATGTCGAGAATGAATTGTAGGGAAATACCAAGAGTAATGTGTACGTTCACATTCACAAAGCTTGTTCCTAATTATTTGCTAAATGCTGGACAGACTCAGTTGCTAATGGATAGTGTCGTTTTTCTCTGTGGTTCCTCTCCTTGCGTCTCCCTCCTTCCTCCTCCACCTGCTCTTTGCCCTGCTCTAGATCATCAGTAACATGGAGGCGCCAGTGACAAATGGCCCCAGTGGAGGAGGCACCACAGCCAACGGGCCGACCACCAACAGCCGCGGCTGCCCCTCGCCAATGCAGACTGGCCCAACAAATGATGACAGCAAGACCAACCTCATCGTCAACTACCTGCCCCAAAACATGACCCAGGAGGAGTTTCGCAGTCTGTTTGGTAGCATCGGTGAAATCGAGTCCTGCAAGCTGGTTCGTGACAAAATCACAGGTAAAGAACTGCATTATGTGTTCAAGCATAGTGTCTCTGCTTGCATTTATCGAAGAAGGCAATAAAATGGTAAAAACAATAAAACTCCGGGACAAATAGAGAGCAAATAGAGAACTGAAGCTTAAGTAACAATATACATACTGATAAAAGGCATACAACACTTTGATACACACATACAGGCATTTTGAGCTTCATGTACACACACGTGTAAAGAATCAAAAAGTATATGCTCGCACAGCTCTATATGCAACATCTCTCCAGATGTCATTCAGTCAAAGACTGAATGAATAACTTTGAATAACTTTATGCATTGTTTATGCAAAGACAGCTCAGCCCTCTTTGTGCGTTCCAGCACTGCGACTCGGCAATGCAGCAGAGTGCCACATGTTCTCCAGAGGTGTTTAAATTAAGCAGCACTTCGCGTTGCTAATCGTGGCTGTAATCTGGGCATAGTGGCTGTGTGGGTGGCCATACAGCAGATGGGTTTGGGGGTTGGGGGGTGTTTGTGTGGGGGGGTTGCAGCTCTGTGATAATGCTCCATAATGGCTTTCATTTTAGATCCTACTTACTGACACTCTTCTCCTGATAATCTCATTAAAGAGCACCAGGCAGCCAGGGAGAAGGCAGGCAGTGGAGATCACCAAGCTGTTCTCAGACAGCAGGCAAACAAGCAAGGCAAGCAGAGTAAACATGCCACACACACACATATATATATATATAATCACAGAATTAGACTTTCTGTAACAAGCTACGTTTAATCAAAAAGGCCCATATTGATGACTGTAAACGAAACGAAATCGCCAATAGCCCCACTACCGCCGCCGTCTCCTGCTCTCCCCGTCTTTGAAGCATATTCCTCTTTAGAACCATCTTCCTCTTCCTCTGTAATGAGCCACAAAATGGAGCCTGAGAGTCAGCCACACCAGGATAATGGAGCATGGTGTGTACAAAAATAACACTGGGATAGCACATGCTATCATCATCTCCATCACTGTGTTCACTCCCAACCCGATTTTCCCCTCAAGTGTGATTTGCCAAGTAGCGGTGAGGAACCAAGCTTTGCAGCAGATACTTGGAGAGACTTTAAAAACAAACGGAATTGGTGTAAACCTGCTAAGGCCCTAAACGGGGACTCTTTGTTTGCTCGCTTCCAAGCAGTGTCTTGTTGCTCTCTGCATCGCACTACAAGGTGTCTCTAACGACATAGCACCAGCTCAAAACGTTATAAATACATCCTGCACTACCTCCATCTCCCTGTGTGGTGTATAACTGTTTTGCTCTCCCATGGGTGCAGTTTCCTTATGTAGACTTTAAAGCGAAAAATGCACAGATCCCCTCCCCCCTGCAGGGAATGCCGAGAGGCTTTGCACGATACAGCACTCAACCAAATCATTAACAGACTAAACCAGATTTGTGTGTAAGAGAGAGAGATTGGCAAAGAAAAGGATGGTGGGAAAAGTAAAGAGAATATTTTTTTAAGGTGCGATACACATACTTGTATTTTTTTGTGTGTGCACAGTGATGTAAGAACAGCCAGTTCCTGTCAGTATTTATCAGGATGTCTGTGTAAGTAAAGTCTGAGATATTTCTTTACCGTGTTAACATTTTTGAGTAAAACCTTTGAACATGTCTGGAGGATGGTTAGTGGTCTGTAGACACATATTATCCATATTGATGGGACTAGTAATCCCCTGCTGCTTTTGTGCCTTCATATTCTATTATGCAGTGTGAAGAGTACAAAGACTGCAAACGATGCATAAATTCATTGAATTTTACAAAACATATACTTGGAAAATAGTCTCAATATTTTATCATTACATGAATGGAATATTATGCCAGTCATTGATTCAAGTCATTTTTGGTGCACACGGCACAAATACAAGTGTTTTACCTGACTTAAAAAAAGAAAAAAGAATATATATATATATATATACAGTATATATATATATATATATCTCACAATCTTTCTCCCATCAGTGTTTGCATCTTGACAAAGCTGTGTTTACTGACAGAGTATAAGCACATCAGCCTTTCAGGAGTAGGAAAGACAGACACATCCTCAGGGTCTTCTCAGCTTCCTGTGTACTCGCGCCTGTCAGCTACAGTGACGACAGGATGGCACGAGGCTTGGACAGGGGGGAAAGACACTCCAGCAGTCTGTCACCCTGGCTGACTTCAGCTGGTACTAAACCTGCCTCTGGGTGTCTTTCTTGTTCCCCACTCACCTGCCTGCTTGCCTACCTTCCTGGCTTCCTGTTTGCACAACCACCTCTGCCTGGTGCTCTCATAACACACCGGGGACATGTAGGTTAATCTTTTATTTAAGGATGGCTTACATGCACCTAGCTGCAGCCCACACACACACAACACACACACACACACACACACACACACACACACACACACACACACACACACACACACACACACACACACACACACATTTATACACATGTACCTAAGCCCTTAGGCTTCCACCCATGAATTTCTGGTCTCTTACAGAGGAGACATAGTTTAACAAACTAAGCAGTTGTTTCAATTAGGTACACAAACTGTAGCAAAACACAACATATACAATCGTGTACATGCTGTTCAGACATAGTGCACCGTAGATGGGTCCAGTTACAGTGCTTTATGTTGATGGGTTTTCGTCTCCTGAGAGGAAGCCAAACATCTATTGAAACTGATAATTGCCAGTCTGAAAGCCCACATCTTGATCAGCAGTGAAAGCATCGAGTTCCTGCTGAGATCTTAAGAAAAAAAGACACTGCATTGTACAAAAACAAGAAAAAAAAAGATGTGGGCCCTGCAATATACTGAGTCAGCGCTCACAAACACATGCATACACACACAGGCATATGCACCACAGAAATGAAATTGAGTGATCCTTGTTAGCAACTCATACTTCAGGATAATCTTTCTGCATCAGCTGCAGTTCTGCCAGAGAAATGAATACATGTTTTTTCACAATGACATGGAGGAGGAGAAAATAGATTTTCATGCTGGAACAAAAAGTGACCGCAATGGGGAGGGAAGTGGTAGTTGGGTTAATAGTAGTTCGTTCATATATACTGTGTGTATGTATTTATCATCCAACACTGTATTTTTATAACTAGTTATTTTCCTAAATCCATACTTACTTTCAACTCAATTATGTTTTTTTCCTTCAATTTCACATTACTCTCATTCTGAGTGTAAAATCCAATGCCAGAACCTTTTATTTCTCCAATCTATACCAACACAAAGTCAGCAGTTGCGTCATTTGTTCATTACTTCTGACTTTTAACAGTGCCTTAAGATATATAACTATGATGTAACTAATTATTTTAAACAGTGTTTGATTTGAATCAAAGATTTATAGAGAAGCAATTACTATTTAGAATGTAAGGCTGAAGTTATTAACCTGATCCTCTGCATAATATTTCAAAATCCTCATATTCAAAATCAAAACCTATAAACACATTTCTATTCTTTGCCTTATCATAATTAAAATATTAAAAACATAAAGACATAACTCTAAAACACAGCGACTTACTTTCCATTACCTTACATGTGTTGGTTTTATAAATGGAATTCAGGGGGCTGATGCAAATCATAGTGACAATGTAGCAAGCCAAGCAGATGCTGGCAATGAAAAATAGATGCACTGTGATGTCAGCTGTGGAGCAGTTCAAGCTGGAGCACCTCTGACAGACAGGAGCTATGACAGCGCTATGTGAAACCCCACTCTGAACTCAGGTCTTACAGAAGGACAGGTTTCATCATGGACATATAATATAGGTGCTTAAAACACCCACGGCCTGCTCTGAATGGACTTCCTCTAGGTTCAGACAACACACTTAACATTAGTTTCATTGTCATTCCATTTCTGTAATGGAACATCAAGCACAAACCAAAAGTATTGCCAGCATAAAACATGCATCTAACCCCGATCTGCAAGGACAGATGAATGTAGCTTAGCTCCTGCACAAAGGTCTGTCAGCTGAATGTGGAGCAGATCAACTATTCACCATATTCACCATATAAACCTCAGTTTACCCACGTCTTTTTTTTGCTATAAAACACATTGATAACATGTCCAGGACCAAAGGTGATTCTCTTGATTAGACCCATTTACATTATGCTAAACACCTAAACGACATTCTTATTCAAATCAAGCTGGAGATCTGGTGCATCTCACATACAAGCTGCCTGGATCTAAAACCTGGTGGTGAGGACAAGGGAAATAGATCAAAACAGGAGCTGACATCTTCATAGCAAAGAATTAAAGCTCTGACATGCAGACACACATTAGATTGCACTGCTCCTCCCATGACCCTCACCTCGGACTATGTCTGTCCTCTCCCATTGTGCCCTTTGCATAGAACGCAGAGGTTGTGTGTCTCCTGATGCAGGCTAAGACTTTGAGACTGAATGGCCCTCGGGGCTGGTTCCTCACCCTTCAACCCTCCACTCTAAGTGCACTGTAAATGGACAGGTGAGAGCCAGACAGAACCTCTGTCTCCAGCATATGTCCTGCAGGGCTGTGGGAGGACGGCGGAGGTCTTGTGGGCCTGTGTGTGCTCAGATGAGTCCAAACAGGTGCACAAATCCTGATGTGACAATAGAGTCTTAAAGGGGCTTTTCTGTCTTTCGGCTTGCCTCGTTTTCCTCTGCCGCACAGCCAACCAGCCCACACACTGCAGGCTGCAATCCACTGGCCCCCAAGGCTCAGGGAGTCACCACAAATGGCTAGTTTACATGCATGTGTGTGTGTGTCCCTGAGCTTTTGCGTGGGCAACTGTCTATATGAGCGTGTTGGTGGAAGCAGCCTTGGGAACTGAGAGTGGGAGCCTCCTGACTGCAACTGTGGCTGCTACCTTGGCAACCCAGGAGGGAAAGATGTGTTGAGTGAGTAGGAGAGGGATCCACTGTAGATGCGTGTGTGCGGGGGACGCGGCTCTGTTTATGAATTTTTGTTATTTAAACAAGTTCAACACATGCCGTTCGTAATGCTCTAACAGTGCTGCTAGATTCTGAGGCACTGTAATCTTTTGTTCCCTTTAGATTTTTTTTATCTTTTTGCAAACTCGCTTAAATTCCCTAGCTGCACAGTTCCACAGAGGTAACACTCTTTCACGTTAGAAGCATATTTCGACATAAAGCTGGTGACAGGGTACCTTCTCTTGTTGAAGAGCAACATCAAGTTGCTTAAGCAGCAAGAGGCGAAACGTCAGAGGACAGAAAATGATGTAGGCAGTAAGGGTGACACACTTATTTGCACAAATTTCCCTTTTTCTCTGCTCCTCCTCATCAAAATGTTGATCAGTTTAAGACTGACTGGAAGAAATAACTTGCTGGTCCACTCAAGGTACAGTATGTTAACATCGAGGGCTCATAGCTCATAAGTAAACATGGTATATGGATAAGAGGTACCTTAATCCCACAGATGGATAATATTATTATCAGATTTATATTTTAGTCACTAATCTGCTGAGAAGCATGTATGACACATAATTCATATTTTTTTGAAACTATAATCTGCACAGGAACAGGAGACAAAGATATTTTCAAAAATGGAATTTAAACAGGTTGACAGTCATTTGACTGCAGCAGAGTGCCACTGCTACAACGACAACATTCTAATATCTGCTTTGACAATATAATGTCAACAGTTCAAATTAACTTTGACTAATAGCTACACACTTACAGGGAACGGAATCAAGCGCAATGGATTGCAGAAAGGCACACAGTAAAATAGAAGGTTCTTTCAGCTATGTGTTTCATTTGGTAGCTTTCACTCCAGATCAAAGAGCCGACACTGGGCGTGTAGGACTTGCCTGATGATAGCAGCAGACGAACATGCTTTCATGTCAGCAGCGCGTGGCTTTTAGTCGCATAATACAACAAAAGGAACCAAAATAATGACAGGCTACATACAAATGGAGTCTTTTGCTGGAGTGTTCCATATGGAGTGTACCGTATTGTACATGATTGTGCTCCACACTGAGTGCCTCGCAGTGTTAGATGCAAACTATGTATATGGTATATTTAACTAGATTATATGCGTGTAAATTCACTGTAACCATGTATCTGTCTATTTTCCTTATTTGCGTAGCTGTATGTAATTTGCACAGGTACGATGTGTGAAATTTAACTTTCATTCTCCAGTGTGTACACATACCACTGACAGAGGAAAAGCGAAATTACAGAAGGGGCCAGCAGGTAAAAGGTACACTCATTTTCTCATCTCACACACTGGGCAACCTGCTTCTCATCCAGACAGAGACAGACACTGTTAGTGATACTGGACAAAATCTACAGCATACAATATTTCATGACAATTTTTGTTAGATGTACAAGTGCCTACGCATACTACAGCCCACACAGTATAACAACATCAACAAACCCTGCATGCCAGATTTAAATACTTTGTATAAATCCCGTTTAGTCTTTTACAGCTGTTGTAGAAATCGCAGGACTGACGCGTGAGAAGCCGATGAATCAAAGGCCTGTGAAAATCTTAGCTCATTAAAAGACCATTATGAAGAGCAATGCATCATTTGAGTTCTTGGTTTTAATTGACAATTAAAATATATAAGTTAATGTATCCATTAAACGAGTTGATCAGCACAGATCAGTTAGCTACAGCACCATTAGAGGCTATTTATCATGCATTTTTAATGGCCTCTCTATGTAGCCTCAGAGGCAGAATAACTTTCTCAAGTTATCTGACTGTCATTAAAAATAAAATATCAGTAGGCAGTGAAATCATCTCAGGCTGACAGTCTTTGTAAGGAATCGATTCCCTGACAAAGCTTGAAAGATATCATGTCTCCCCTATTTTGATTTCTGTTGAACAGCATTTCTTTAACGTTTTTTAAATTGTTATGACTGTAATATTCAACATTGGTCAATCAACTCTGTTAAATACTGTGACAGTGAAAACGACTCGCTTTGCAATATCCACCTTCTTTGTCTCCACTATATGATGACACATGCTGTCTGGTGTTTTAATCAGGCAAAGCAGTCCGAGCTGGCCTCATCCCCACTGAAGCATTTTAAACAGCATCTGAGCTGTGCTTAACCGTGGTGTGCTGAGGTGGAACAGAGCGACGCACGGTGATGCTGTGATCCAAATGCATTCTGCATGCAGGGTTGATCCTGCTGGGGAGTGTTCAGGCGGACGGGGCAGGTGTTGTGACAGGCTGAAGCCAACCACACGGCCTTCTGTCTCTACATGCATACCGAATGTTTCGGATGGTGAACTGCTCACAGCGGCAACTTTGCGTTTATGGCTGCGCATGCATGCATAAGATAGTGTTGACAACTACAAAATGGTTTAGGCGGCACAAGCCACCTGCCCCTAACAATGACTCATTTCATGTCACCGCTCCACTCCTCGCAGTCTCGCTGCAAATGCAGTCGTAACTGCTTGTTTCTGTTTGCGCGTACGCCTTTGATTGACTGATTACATGTTTACTTCTACGCGTGTGCACATGTGTGTACATCTACCAATGTGGTGCAATGGCGTTGTGTCTCCCACCCATCTGTGTACACTCCAAGCAGCCAGGCAGCCTGCCGGTAGCTCCTGACTGTTAGCTGCCCTGTAGCAGGCTGGAAGTGGTGGGTGGAATTCCCTCCCCGAGATTTCCTAAAGCTGCAGGCAGATGTCTCCCTCCGTCTCCCCTCATCTCCCTGCTCACCTGGGGACTGATGCCAGCCCCCACCCTCCTCTTTCTGCCACCCCTGGAGGCCCTCAGCATTGCCAGGGAGAGCGAGAGAGAAAAGATGGGAATGGGGGCAAGCAGATATGCCAACACTATCTTAAGTTTCCTTTGGACGCAGCATTCACACACAAACATCATTCCGAGGGCTGTAATGAAGGAACACATACACTTTTACATTTATTGTAAACAGTTAACGTTGGCTAATCACATGTTTACATGCCTGCACTGGCATACAACACACGGCGACTGGATTCACGGCTGCCAGTCTGGCCCCAGTTTGGCTGTCTGGGCGGCTCCATCAGAGTGAAGTGTCCTGGTGCCATCAGAGCACCACCCAACCCATTTCCATTGCCATGCATGAGTGCTTTTCAATAGCATACTCCACTTTGAGCAAACCTTCTGCGAGCTGCTTTTGACGAACCCCACATTTCTTGTTGAGGATACAGGTGTGGGGAGAGGGAAATTTAGACATAAGGCAAGGATGGAATTGATGCCGAACGCCAAAGTGGAGCATTACAATCTGTGTAAATTGAACACATGCACCTATGTACATAATTTTATCTATTTGTTTAAAAAAATTGACTATTGAGCTCTGAAATCTGTAAACTACCGAACAATTTTCAGCGTGGTTTCACCTCATTCACTTAATCACTTCGGCAGCATGTTCTTCAACACTTCATTATTCGTGGTGGCTTTTGCCACGAACACCATTTAACAAAGAGAAGCCGCAGAGAAATTCATTTGTGGACTATATTTTAACTGCCAAACTTAACAGCTGAGAGTCGCAGAGGAAAGGGAGCAGGAAGAGAGGAAGGTTAGTTATAAATAGCCAAAGTCTCTCCAGGATGGCAGGTTTTTAATTAACAATAGAGAACGTCTGATAATCCACAGTTAATCCAGAGGAGAAGGGGAAAGAGGAGAAAATCATCAGCTGTCTGATGTAAGGACCACAAGTCCCTCCTGGCTCTTCTACAGCCTGCTGCCGAACGGTTCTGTGCTGCCATACCCACAGCCCAAATGTATTTATTTTGTGAAACAGTCACGCTCAATATTTCGTGATTCACTTTGTTTCTGACTAAGTGCTGTCTGTTCCCATTAGACAGGACATGTGCATGCTCCTGCGCCTCCTTAACTTACTGCCATTCTTTGTACTGGTGCACGGGGTAGTGTTGGCGACCTGAAAGCTAGCCGACTGAAGGCTCTGATGGCATCAGAGGCGTCCGCTTAAAGCCTGTTGAAAGGCCTGATCTGTCGGGGAAACACTGGGAGATGTCAGGCCTGTTTTACAACTCAAACACAGAGTGCTATCCAAAACACGTTTAGCTTTGAGGGGTATCAGGTGCTACTGTATTTCTTCCTCTCTTATTGCACAATTGCAAACAGCATGAAGCAGGCTGTTTGTACTGAATGTAATTTTTTATTTGCTGGGGATTATTATGACATCATATTTTAGGCATAACACTACTCTCTTGAGTAACATAAATAAATGCAATAGTAAACTTAAATTCTCTCACTAATCATTATAATGAGCTTCCTGTAAGAAGAGGAACATTTCATGCTCGGTAAGCTCACAAGTATGAAAACAAACATTAGGTCAAGATGTTTTCTTTTAAGTTTTTTTTTTTTTACTTTAACACAACCAGACCTTTCTTTTAAATTAAAAATTTCTAACCTTGAGTTAACTAAGTGTTAACTGAGTAAAGCAGTAAAATAGCCTCTCAAAGGGTACATGCAAAATACAGTCATGCAAGCGTCATATTATATTTGGTAACTAAAGTGTTGGTGTTTGGGCCAGGAGTTATTGTGACCTTGTCGGTAGTGGTGGAGGGATTTGACAAGGATGTTTAAGGCTATTATGTATGATATCCTTGATGCTGTGTGTACAGATGGGACCGTGTGCAGGAATTTTAGGATTGCCAAGTTACCAGGAATCAAACCCAGGTCGATAAATTATACAACTGATCACTCTAAATGTAACGTAATTATGAAATGGTAAAAGAATAAAAGCGAGACTAGGGTTGCCACATTTTACAGACGTGTCCTTCAAATGTATTTTGAATGTATTTTTTGTGGGTATGATTGGTAAGTATGAATTTATTTCAAAGAAACAAAATAATCAAAGGGAGCTAATGTTCTGTCTTTCTGGCATTTCAGGACAGAGTCTGGGCTATGGGTTTGTCAACTACATTGATCCAAAGGATGCAGAGAAAGCCATCAACACATTAAATGGACTCAGACTTCAGACCAAAACGATCAAGGTAACTGACACCATGTACGACTACACAAGTCTAACACATTTTAGCTACCATATGCACAGTTACCTTTAACTAGATATCACAAAACCAAAAAATAGTGAAATGTAAACATTTATAAAATCATGTCAAACAAATATACACGTTAGCGGTTTGTACTTATAGTTCCCAAATGTCAAAATGCAAAGATTAAGTCATATAATGTGAAAGGAAGGAGACAGGTCAATCATACATAAATACATTCTCCAAAACAACTGAGATGTCTGTTATTGCGTTTCATGACTTAACTAATCTGCAGGCTTGGAGGGCACTTGTCACACCACTAAGGCAGATAAATTGCTGCCAACACTGCAGCCTTCACTCCTCCAAACATATTCTGAAGACGAAAAATGTAACTGTAAAGGAAGTGGTTGGTGCAGATGTTTCATACAAACATATCAATCATCTCACTCCTCATCCTGTTTTTGCCTCTCTCTCAGACACCCCATGCTATCATCCTCTCTGCTCTGCGCCTGACATGTTGTTGCTTCTAACATGGGTAGTTATCTGTTCCATGGTAATCCTTGGATTCCCATTTACTGTAATCTGGTCTAATCTGGGCTAATCTCATCTAATAGAGTGGAATTAGGCCGCACTTGTAAATGCCAACTCGTACCACGCATAATCTCTCTTTCCTTTATCAGTGTGTGCTGTCTAGAGCCTTGGTTCACTACAGCATCCTTAATATGGTCGACTTTAAGTATTTAAAAAAGTTGCAGAGGAATAAGTGATTATTAAGTTTTTATTAAGTTACTGTTTGAGGCTTCTATCATGTTAAGTGGTGTGTATTATGGGAAAATCAGTATATATTTGTGTATGTGTCACGCATATGAATCTAACTGATTTTGTCACTCACTGATCAAAGACTGCAGATGACTGGTTATGTACAGTCTTGTGACTTTTTACACATGCATTACAGGAGCAATGATGTTCATTCATTAAAATTAATACACAGGTCAAACAGTTCCTTCAAGTAATGTATTTTAAAATATTATTATTATCTTATATCTTCACAGTTATGTCACTTTGTTATAAAAAAAAATAGCTAATTGCCTTTTGTTGTTCCAGCAATACTCTCTGTATCCTGGCACTAACAAATACTGGAATAATAATTACTTAAATTAAGAAATTAAGGCATGTAAATGTCATCTGGTAACCAGGATATCCAAGATTAATTTAGTGATTAAAAGTTGCAGTGTGCCAGTATTAAAAAGTTATGCTCCCTACACATTCGTCACAATTTTTGGTAATTTTACATTAGTATTTTCGTGAATATAAAAAAATTGGTGTGTAGCAGTACAAGTTCACAGACTGTCCCTCCCATGGCACAAAAGGTTTCCAAAATTGTTCCTGAGATAAAGTATAAAGATAAAGTCTCCAGTGTCTGTGTAATGACAGGAGACAACGCTACATCTCTGTTGGGCGCTGTTGCTTGTTCACACTTCGTTTCCTCCCTCCCACTATACCCTCTTTCATTGCTTTCTCTCTCCACAACACACCGAGATGCCCTGAAGGTAACAAGGTAAATTAAAAGGCAGCGCGGTAATTCTAAAATTAAGTTTGTCGCGCTTTCATGTCACACCTTCCCTGTTCTTTGCCACTACACGTGTGAGGAAACACTTGGCCCAGAGACTCACATGATCTCAGGCGATGTGTCGATCTGTGGTGTCTTTGAGTTGGTCTCGCTGGTGCGTGTTTGCCTCCGCCATGACACCTCCGATTTTGTCAGTGACGGCTGCGATGCTGCTTTCCCACTGAGGTGTGAGGAAAAGCGGCATGCCAAAGGTGAGAGGCGCTCACAGTGACACACGTGCACATAACCTTAGACACGTTTTTTGCGCGGTCTGCTCGTGAACACTTTAATCTTCGCATTTGCAGCTTTTCTAACTTTTCAGTGCACATGCACATGCACTACAACACACTTGTACACAATACCACTCGCAGCTTGAGGAGGTGTTGATGGATTAGACATCTGGTGTTGGCTGACAAGGAGAGAAAGTGAGGCAGAGCTGCACGGAGAAGAAAGGCAGGGAGAGACAAACAGAGACAGATACCGGGAGAGAGAGAAGGGTACACTGAAGTGGCACACAGGAAGGAAGGAAGGAAGGAAGGAAGGAAGGAAGGAAGGAAGGAAGGAAGGAAGGAAGGAAGGAAGGAAGGAAGGAAGCGAAAAGACATAAGGAAGAAATCCAAGCAGCTAAAGAAAAAGAGAGGTGGAGAGGATGAGGATGACAGCGGAGCCAAAAAGAGGACTAAAAAATGAAGACATAGGGAAAGCCAGCTGTCCCCAATCCTATTCACACACTATTAGAGGTCAGCAGAATTTCAGTGCTGTTGCTCAGGGATATGACTGCATACCAAACATATTTGTCTGAATTTAACCCTTTTTGGCAGTAGTAATGGGATTTACAGTGTGACCAGTTGTTCAGTTCCCACCATGAGAGGTGACATCCTGTTTATGTGCTTGCTGAAGCAGTGTGCAACAACAAACAAGTCAAATTGTGTGTGTGTGTGTGTGTGTGTGTACAAACTATCTGAAGGGTTACAATCACAAATTAAGCCCGAGATGTTTGCTGTCTCTTCATTAACAGACTAACCGCTAACGTGTTAATTAGACAGACTGAAAACACACCACGTTACCTCTCATCTTTTTTAATGTATTCATATTTTGTGACTAAATATAGCACTTGAAAAATCAATAGGTTGAGATGAGAGACTTTTCTGCACAAGGGAAGAAAGTTTGCTCTGCCCTCCAGCACTAAACGACTCTGCAGTGTTCTAAGCGGCTAAATCTCTTCCTGACAACGTTAATCCCCATTGCCAGGTGTTCTGAGAAAATACAGCCACCTTGTGGATCCAACCACCCAAACTCAGCACTCATATGGGCATACATGCACAAACTCCTTGTACATCTCAAGCTACACCTTTGGGGTTTAAATAAATATTAAAGTCCAGGGGCCTAATTTATTCATACAAGCTCAAAAACTCTGTTTTATTTCCCACAGGTGTCATATGCGCGACCCAGCTCAGCCTCTATCCGTGATGCCAATCTTTATGTGAGTGGTCTGCCCAAGACTATGACCCAGAAGGAGCTGGAGCAGCTCTTTTCCCAGTACGGACGCATCATCACCTCCCGCATCCTTGTCGACCAGGTCACAGGTATCCATGGGGCAGCACCTCCTCGCTCTTTACACTCTGACATGAACACACATCATCAGTCAGATGGTGAAGGTACACACACATGCTGTATATATATACATATATATATATATATATATAAACTAATGCAATGTATGATTCTGTTAATGAAAATATCCTCTCTCCATTCTCCTTACCCAGAAGACTTTACAGATTCCAATTAACCTTTTTGTTTTTTAAATGTCTTCTTTACATTTTAAAATCTTCTGCGTGCTGTGTGGTCATGTCAGAATTTGATCCATAAACGTGGAACTGAGGTAACCCGGTTTGTGCCCGGTATGTCTAAGCAACTGCCAGAAAAAAATCTAACCACTTGCCAAGTTTAAGTGTATTTCTATAATCCTTAAATACTCAAGGTATTTTATCTGTTGCTCAAAGTTAAATAGGTTTCCCCTCTACAGAAATGGCAGCTGGAAGTGACATATTTCTTTACTGATAGAGCAAAAAAGGTAAACACAAGTAAAGCAGTTACACAGGTCTCTAATTCCAGCACCACAAGTCATATTCACACTAAATGTGTTGACTACACCTTTATTTTTTTTTTACTCCTTTTCTAAAACCATGTGTCAACAAGTGACAAAATGTGTAAGACAGGCATCAAAAGTACCAACAAAAAGACAAAAGATTTTATGTGAGTCTGTAAAATAAAAACAGAAAATGGATTGATCGCATGCTGCCAAAATTAAACCACTGAGTAAATTATCTGCAGTTTCTGAAAACCTTAGGTTTCAGTTAAATTCCAAATTGATGTTATGAAATGATCATAGCATATAATTTTGCAAAATTATCAGTTCCAGTTCCAAGAAACCTCATATGTGTTGCAATGAAAATCAGTGGAATACACTGCACTGCACTAAAAAGTGATTGATGTTTTATGTGTTTTTTTATAAATTCCCCATTGTCGCCATTTGTTGTTTATCAGTATCAGAATACGTTCTTCCTACAATCGTGTTGAATTGATATATCCTTCAGCCACAGCATGCCTAGTTAAATGTGTGAATTCAGTAAGCACTCTTTCTGAACATGGCTACAGCTGAGCCTGCCATGGTGAAAACAATGTTTATGTTAGAGGCGCAATATACATGATCATGACTTGTACACATTCCACCAGATCCAAAACACAGGAATGAATCACATCAGCGCATTGTGCTTGCACAAGATCCCCTCCAGCGTGTCTCTTAGATCCATTTCAGGGGTTGCGTGTGTGCCTACAGGCTGCAACCAGCTCCAGCGTTACAGTATGTGCAGTGTGTACTGATGAAGCAGGAAGGGAGCAGCGTGCTGTAAGCCACAATAATTTGCCTAAGCAGAATAAATCACTGCTGGCATTGAAGCGCATGCCTGTCTGTACACACCGAGCAGTGGAGAGGAGAGGATGAGCAGAGGGGGGTGAGAGGGGGAAAGCAGGCAAAGGGGGAGCAGGCGGAGAAAATGGAAAGAGAAGAGGGTAACAGAGGGTGTCGATGAGCGGAGATGTGGGAATAAGCGGAAATGCAAAGAGGGAAGCGATAGGGATGGCGGCGGCAGAAGGGAAAGGCGTAAAGAAACAATGGGTTCTTTTATAGTCTCATCACCACACATTTAAATGAAGAGGGAACATCTCCTGTCTGTATGTAGAATGAATGAGACAGGTCTGCGGTGTAAAACAGAGACACACACAACCACGCTGCCTTAAACCCAGAGGACTCCCTATAAAACAAGACAGCAACGTGCACATCTGAGATTTTCAGCTTCTCATTTCATGCCACTTAAGGCAGCCGTAGTCACAGCAAGGCTAGGTCTCAATGCATTCACTATAGGTGGCATGCACAATGAATAATTCATGGTGATTACACTCTTGACTGGTGCGAGGTCAGTTTTTCAGTGAAGCGTTCTCATGAGCGTGTCCTGATAAAGTACTGCGGCACTTAATTCTCACCACTGACAACAATACTGACACCAAGATCCAAAGAAAATGCTCCCTTAAGAAACACTGTCAACAAATGACTCCTTTTACATCCTGTGATTTCATGCTTAGATTTTTTAGTATTCTAATATTCCAGTAAAATGTATTTTCATAGTTAATGGGTCATTTCAAAACATTTAACGGGTCAGATTTGGCAAGCCACTTTCAATTTTTTGTTACATCATGCATTAGATAACCAATTTTTGTGTTTCAAAAGTGAATGAAACTAAAATTTAAGACCAAATGTAATGTGCTTGGAGAAACTGCTTTCGTCATATTTCACAGATTAACAGGCGTTACTATTGATTGACCTGTGGACACTATTAAGCTAATAGAATAGTTTAAGACAGAATAAATATTTGACCTTTGACACTACACTGATAGATGACTAGCAGTGAGCAAACATTTGTTATCCCCTAAGTGTAACATGGTATCTTGGTCACCGAACACGCAAGTACACAGAGCAGAAGGTGTTATCACGCTGCAGCCCTCGACTACACTAATTGCCACGCGCCTAACTCAAAACTGAGATAACAACGATTCACACCTATACTGTACACTCGCACAAAGAAACAAAAATAATGTGAGACTTGGAGCAAGGTGTCCCCAGAGTGTTAAGGATCAGCAGGAGAAAAATAATTAGATGTTTGAGTTGCGGTGATTAAAAAACAGGAGGACTTCAGAACAGGGCACTGGGAGTAGTGTGTTGGCATCACTGACTCATCACTGACTCATCTCTTCTCTCTGGTATTGTATAGGCACACTCACAGAAGATAACGAAAGTGAAATGAGTTTAAATGAGTGACTCAGTCAGTATACCCATATTAACTGAATGTGTGACCTAATCACTCACTGAAATCCAATTAACTCAGTCATCTACTCTTACTGCTGTGGAGTGATTTGAGACACACTCTTCCAAATGTAACATAGTATATCGAAGAGCGATGCAGACAGAAACACACAGAAACAGAAGTTGCAGATGGGCTGATGAACCCCCAGCTCTTGGTCTGCTAAACTGGGAACATGAAGTCATTTGTCCTAAATGACCTCATCAACAAGATGCACCCTGCAGTCAATCTTATGTTTTCTTAGGATAAAAAGAGAGTTTCAAAAAAAAAAACAACCCCTCACTGTTCGTATCATTCACGGTCAGAGGCAGCAGAAACAAAACCCAATGAAACTGCCAAACTGCCCAGAGACTCAGAGAGCGCACACGCCATCGACTTGACAAGAATATCGCTCCATCTGTCCATCTCCTCCTCTGTCCCCTCACCCTCTATTGATTCCTTCTAAATGGATAAGCATATTTTGTCTCTTTATCAGTGCGGAAAGTGCAGCCTGGATTTCCACTCCTGCCATTTTCCAAACCTAGAGGGAAGGCAGCCGGGCCGTGATCTCGTGCTCCGACAGACGGTTTAGACCAGCCGCAATTTGAAACTGATATCAGGGACAGCTTTGGATCAATATTTGGCTGTTCTTAGTTCTTCATCCCGGACCTGTATGCAAGCAGAGGTCAATGCTTATCTAATCAATGGTTGAAAAATACAATTGATCCACAGACTTAGCTTCCATCGACAGCGATGCAGATGTGAAAATAAATTGCTGCTCAAGTGTGTTTTGAACACTGAACAATTATCTGAGTTTGAGCTACAGTTGTGTGGTATGGAGAATTGCTGCCGATCAGTGATAGCAGTAAATAAAATTAAAATAATATTTTAAAAATAAACTTGAAATTTGGCATCCATATGTGAAAACTGTTCAAGCAAGAATTTGTATTTACTGTCAGGTTGTAGTATGTATGATGGTGTTTTCACTGCACAAACTGCACAGGGTGTGCTTTTTCAAGTTAAATTGTAATGGGGTTTTGATATTCCAGTTATGTAAGGTCTATATGCATAACACTGCACATTTATTGGGACTCAGTGATCAACATAAGAGCTGTGCCATTACTAACTCTGCTGGAGGCTATAAAGTTATGATTATGTTTACATGCAACCACTCAGGCACTGCTCACAAAACCATACCAGCAGATTACTTGCTGCATGACTCACCCTCATAAAATCTACCCAAAGCCATTTTAGTTATAACAGAAACATAATTTTAGTCAGAAACTACACAGCTGCCTCCCCCTATATAAGGTGATATTTTTAGATTTGGGAAAAGGAGTGACAGATCTGGGGAAACATAAGAAGGATTGGTGATTTAACAGAACAAAAGATTTTCTGTTTTTGTTCCATCTTTGCAATTTTTTTTGCAAGAAAAATGTGGACAGATGCATAGATGGCCAGTCGGTCGATGCACATGCACGAACATGTTGTGTACAATCTATCACCAAAACACTCTGATGCGACTTACTGTAATTTAGACACTGCGGATTTGACACCATGTTTATTCTACCAATACTTTTAGTTGACTGCAGTGCTGAAATCCTTTGTCTGATATTTGGCATGTATCACTGCCAAAACATGAGGTCCTCCATTCTCAGTGCACTACCAAAGCCAATATTCGCCAAAAGCCCAACGTGTCGCTGTGCAGCCTTATCTGTATGGAACTCCTATCTCTCCTTTCACCTCTGTGCCATGCCTGCTGCGTTAAGTACAAAAATACTAAAAAAACAAACAAACATGCATTTCAAGGTCAGGGAGATGCCACCTCACAGTGTTCCATGCACTAGTATTTCAAACAACATGAAAGAGTCGGCTTACAAACCTACATGTTTTTTAAAATCAGATTTTGCTTTTATTATTTCCCTTCCTTTCTCCACACCTGCACTGTTTCCATGGTGTACTTGTGAATTTCAAAAACACATTTTTTCCCCCCTCAAAGGAATTAGCCTTCCTCGCTATAGTTGGTATGTTCTCTCCTCTCTTGACTTGAATAATGGATGTTCCCCTTCAGACTGACAGCACAATAACTCCCTGTTCTCTGCCTGTCCGGCAGAAGAAGAGAACAGTCAAGGTAACACAAGCAAAGAGGTGCAACCTCTAGGTGGGATGACTGTAGCCTTGGCTTAAGCCATCGTCTCCTGCCTCTCTACCTTTTTACGCCTTTTCTCCCGTCTGCTCTTTTCAGTGCATACCATCTCTGCAGTGGCTGACACACACGCAGACCAGGCCACATACCGGTCTGCACATTGTTACATGTGCACACACACACACACACACACACCGGACAGATGGTTGAAACTCTGCTTTGACAGAGGCTAAGGCACAGGGCGCCTCCTCACTCGGTCCCCGTGTCTCTGCTCTTGCTGCTTTTTTAAACACCATCTGCACCCAGGCACACTGATGCCACTTAAAACAAGGACACTGCATTTTTGTTTTTCTCACTCTAATTAGAGGACAGCGAGGAGAGAATTCCTTTCTGCCTCTGCCATATTGTAAAATCTTTTTGGAAAGGCGAGTCTGATCATTTCACACACTTGGCACAATATAGTTGGAGAAATGAAAAGAGAATTTCATTTCATGTATAGTGATGTGTGCATCTTCCTCAGAGTCTGTGAGGGATGTAGTGCACGAACTGTTTGTGTGTGTTCGTCACGTCTCTTCAGAGAAGCAGTCACTTCTCTCTGTCAGTCAGTCAGTCAGTCTGTGTTTGGGGAAATGATAGTGGATTTCAGAGAAAGAGCAGCTTTGTTTTGGGCCGCAGCAAGCAATAGCTCTGTTTCCTTTCATCATCATCCTGTTACTGTCACCTCCTAACATTATACCCCACCGCCCTCTCTCCTTTTGTCCTTTCCTGCCTTGCTCCCCCTTTCTCCTGCTCATTCTTGCCCTGCCCTTACCCACCCCAATCATTCGCATTTCATCCCCCAACATCTACCCCTTGCCAAGACGGAGGTAGCGTGTTATTAGTAAGGCAGCCAATGTGCCTGTCGGTGTGTGTCAGAGAGAGATAAGAACAGGTAGAGAGAGTTACATAAGCCTCTGTTGATTACTGCGGAGGTGAGAGTGAGGGAGAAGAGAGGGAGGGAATGAGAAAGACAGATTGCTGCACCTTAGTAAGTACATTGTGCTCTAATGTTGCCTGTATGGCTGGCTGCTGGTTGATAAGTAGCCCAGGCTTCTGGGGACAGTTGAAAGGACAGTCATTAGGTTGGACTCCCCAGACTGGCAGCTTGCTTTATCGATTCCAAGTTTGTTTTTGTCATAATGTTTAACGGGAGAAAAAAAAAAACCTTCTCAAGGTACATTACACTAATATGGTGTGTGATGGAGTGGTTATTTAGAAAAGATATGAATAATACACTTTAAGTCGCATTTGGAATAATGTAGCAGATTTTAAATTCAAAACTGGTGTATTAATTTCATCTATAGGTAGTTTTTTTTCCCTAAGGTAAATAATAGATAATACATGTGACTGAATTGACAAGTGTTCAGTTCCTGCAGCTAAAACTAGTCCCCATAAATCAATCCTGTCACTCAAAACTAGACTCTTTAAGGTAAAGTACTTAAAAGGTTCAAGAGACATTATTTATATTCATCTGGGAAGAAAATAATTCTGTAAACAAAGAGAAAATGAAAGAACGTGTAGAATTTAGTTCTGTCTTCCCATTGTTTTATACTGTGTACTATAAGTAATTTAATGTAATTTAACTCATATAATTTACACACTGATTCAATCTTTATGATATAAAAATTAGCATGAGACATAATGTGATAATGTAATGGGATTATAGGAATTATGAGAAATATGAGAATTGTCTCTTTCCCCGTAGGTTGACTAATTAAAGAATAGTTGTTGAATATGTACAGTCTCATGAGACTGTAAAGAAATCTAAGATAAGTATGCAACACAAAAGACATCTCTATGCTATAACATTATTTGATTCACAATTCACATCACCATTAGATATTTCACCACCTGGCACCTTACGTGTCTCACCATTAAGACCTTCAGTCTCTCTTATATGCATGCACACCTATATGCACTCCATCTGCAATTGTCCGTGACCGATTGCAAGTGGTCATGGACCGCGCCACTCCTCTTTTCACACTATAGCACCTCTTCAAGCCATCACTTAAGCATGTGTACGCGAGTGTACGTTTGTGTGAGTGTGTTTGTGCTCTGCCTTCATCTGTATGCCAAGCATTTGTCTAGAGGCCCTCCAGCCAGAACTAGCTTAGGAGCCGCTCAAGGCCAAACAAGTGTGAGGATTTAAAACAAATGCAGTGTTCTTTTCCCCTCTCTCGTCTAAAGGAGTAAGTGAATGAGCAATGCTCTCCTCTTCTTTAACTACTGAGGCGCCCTTGAGCAAGGCTCATGGGTTTGCCTTGTGCCGTACGGCCGAAGACATGTGAAAGTGCAGGTTCCAGTCGTGAGGTGACGCTTGGAATGACTTAAATGCTTACGTAATTTACATATTCAAAACATACAAATGTCCATAAAGATATAGACATTTACTTATTATACTGTAGCGCCCCCTGAGCAGAGAGTCATTTTATGTCACATTCGGCACATTCCAGACAACTACAGGTGCAAGTGAAGAAAAATATAAAAAAAGCAATAGTTTTATTGTTTTGCAGAAGACTCCATTAGAGTTGTTATTTTTCGGCTTCTGACAAGCTAATTAAAACATAGCGGAAATGGCAGAAGAGAAAATAGGAGAGAGAAAACTGAAATCTTGTCAGGGGTTAGAGAGCAAGAAAGGTAAGAAAATAGAATAAAACAGAATAATTTACAATGCACACGAGTTAATGAGATGATCTAATGAATGTAAGAATAATGCTGTGGTTCACGTCTTTGTGTGTGTGTGTGCGCGCGTGTGTGTGGTAAGAACATATGAGATTTTTTTTAGTGTTTATGTTGCAGCGTGGCTGAAAAGTAAATAACCTTGTGGAGTCTGTATCCTGGAGAGAAAAAGAGAACAAAAGGAGAAGTGAGATGGCCATTCAAGAGAGCGTGTGAAGGTGTAAAAAAGGAGATGAGAAGAGGCAATGGCATGTAAAAAAAAAATGTGGAATAACAATAAGGAGGTCTTTTTATGTGCGAGACTGAGACTGCACACAATGATGCTCAAATACAAAATTCCCCTCTTTCTCACTGCTTCTCTTTTATTCAGTCTCAGCCACACAGACGTGCCTGTGTGCACACACACTGTTATGTAAATATCTCTTCGGCAGAGTGCTGCTGTCACCGAGCAAGCATCCTTTGGGCCATCTACCCAGCCTCATTAAAACAAGGCACAGCATCCATTAATAGATAACAGTGCACGCGTAGAAATACTACATACACGCACATGAAGAGACACGCGCACACGGACCTACCAGGAGGCATGTCTCTAAATGCTCCTCTCAGGTGACAGTCAAATATATCTCCAAGGAAATGGCTCAAACATCACAATGAGATCAATGCATTACAAGTATGTTGTACGGATTGACTGAAGCTCACATGAAGGAGAAATGGACTGAAGCCAATACCATAACAAATATGGTCATTCTACTTATTTTATTTTATTTTATTTTATTTTATTTTATTTTATTTTATTTTATTTTATTTTATTTTATTTTATTTTATTTCTATCTAGACTGGACATGTGTCAGTTAAACCCTGTGAAGTAAAAGGGGCCCCTGTTTGTTTCTGATTTGTTGGCCACGCAGGCGGCTCCCGAGGCGTGGGTTTCATCCGCTTTGATAAGAGGATAGAGGCTGAGGAGGCCATCAAGGGCCTGAATGGACAGAAGCCATCAGGTGCCGCTGAGCCCATCACAGTTAAGTTCGCCAACAACCCCAGCCAGAAGACCAGCCAAGCCCTTCTGTCACAACTCTACCAGTCCCCCAATCGCCGATACCCAGGACCCCTCCACCACCAAGCCCAGAGGTTCAGGTGAGTACTGAGGCTGGACATGGTCATGACCGTGAAGAATGGGCAGGGGGCAGGTTGGGGTGGAATCATAGTCATACATTAAGATTTGTACAAGGTTTCATTACATAAGCAATTGTAATAGCGTTTCTCAGCATTGGCAGCTGACTAATTCTAAAGTCTGATATTAATTTGGTGACCCCCGCAAAAAATTTTCAGTGAGTGACTTCCTGCAAGTTACTGATCTGAATTTGCTGAAGTGACAGCAAGCAAATAAAACTGATCACTTTGACCTCAAATTATAGCCACATATATAATGTCACATTATCCAGGAGCCGCTTGTGTGGTCACAGGACATTATGGTGAAAGAAAAAGAAATACACAGTCATATTAACATTAAGAGCTAGATCTGGGTCAATCTGCCCAAAAGACTGGGAATCTCCAGATGCATGTTGTCCAAATTAAAAATAACATAAGTAATATGTAAAGTGTGGGATAACTGATTATGTAATTGAGCAAATTAATAATTTAATTACTGAATAAAAACAGGATTGTTATTTCTTATGTTGATATGAGAGACTTGGTGTCTATAGGATAAGAAATAACAATATGAGTCAGTAGTCTCAAACTCAGTGTCAATTATTCCTGGATAACTTGACAATAAATGTATTTAATCAAGAAAAAACATCTGTTCCAGACAACAGGCCTGATTTGAGAAACATTTCCACCAAATGCAATTTACAGAATGTGAACAGGGGATGTAACACCTACACGTAGAGAGCATGAGTCATAGCAATGCCTCTGTATCAACAATAATGTAACTTTTCTCCAGTAAACAGGGGGGATTGAATAATAAATCCCCTTTATAAAATAACAGGTGAGAGCTCTGCACTGGTGCAGGCGTCAGTTAATCAGGCTCTGTGAGCCCTGTGTGGGTCCACCCAGATAAGAGGAGCTGTTCATAAGAGACTGTGGGGTTCTGTCATTCACTATTTTGTATTTAACCTCATTTCATCATGCTACCATCATCCCACCACGTCTAAAAATATTCCCTGTCATGCCTGGGCAAAAGCATGCACTTGAACATTTTAAATGTTCACCAAACAAAAACAATACATTTTCTTTAAGTTAAATATTATGACATTTGAGAAAGACCTAACTCTGCATGGTCATATTGATACAGTGACATGTAGCCCATTGCTGTAGTTTAACTCACTTTTTACAATATATTGCCACTGTATAAACACATGGAGTGTATGTATGTATAATATTAGTATTCAATAATGCATAGGTCCCATCATTAAAACATGAAGGTCTATGTCTCAAATCCAATGACCAAAGTGCAAATTAAAACACATGACAAAATTAAGTAAAGAATTTGCCATTTAACCATTTGCACCTTATTTAAATTATGTCACTGTGAGAAGATGTTTTTGCCCAGGTCAGTAAGATCAACACCAAGCCATCACTTAACTCTATATACAGTATACAGTTGACATACTGTATATATGGATGGCATTTCACCTGTTCATATCCTGCCACTCACGAATGACACAAACAGACCTTTTGGTATCAATGTTTTACAAAACTAGAGATGTTAAAGGCCTTTTATTGGGGTCAAGTTATGCTTCACCTCAAACAAACAAAAACAATAAGACAGAAACAGGTTATCGTGCGAGATTACATTCTATCCTCCAATCCAACAAGAGAACAGGAGACATGTGTGCTTATACAATTTCTGTTCTTTTTCAATAACGCTAAGCCAGTCGTGCTGTTTACGCTCCATCAAAGTCAGCGCTCGGAAGGTATTTTTCTTTTGGAGCAGCTTCCCCATTGTGACACCTGAGCGATGTAGCGTGGCTGTGTGTCTGTGATATGCCAAGCCAATTTACAGGCTCCACAGGAGAGCTGTCGTTTCCCATCACAACTCGCAGCCACAGGACACTGCAACACTGTGTCCCCTTGCTCCTTGTCTCAGCTCCAAAGCCCTCAACTAAAACCGCAACACTTGAGAAGTTAGGAATATGTTCACTCTGCTCAGGATTGTCCTTTTACTTCATCTTCAAAGGACAACAGTGCAAAATAACCTTTGCTATGTCCTAACACATTATGTTAAGCCCATCCCATTGTTGACGCAAAATTTAAGTAACTGAAGTTAAAGCTAAAATGTACTGAATATCTATAGTATCAAACTTTGTTTAGTTTACTAAACTTTAGTTTGATAAATTACTAATCCACTGTGGCTGTCAGAAAAGAAAATATGCCGACTAGTTAAATACTTCCTTTACATTCAACAAAAGCACAGACATTCACATATAGAAAGTAAAAGCTATATTAAAAGTGACCAGGCAGAAAAAAGTATAACAGTACAGTTTTGTATCAACCCTTTTTGACTAAAACATGTGGGCCTCTGTCTCACAAGTAATGTACAACGTGCATGCACGTCCCTCTCCAAAGCAGCAGACATAATCGACAGTAGCACAATACACAAGCCCGAGATCCCAGCTCGTTTCCGATCCTCTGTCGTTAACTAATGGTACTAATTAGCAAATTAGCCTTATTATATCCAGGGCAGGAGCCAGTTTTAATTAAACAGATTTTTGTTTTGAAGAAGAAAAGACAAAAAAAAGCCATTCCTCTATTAACATGTATTGAGAGAAGCACAAAAGCCCTATTGTTTATGTTGAGCTCGGAGAGGCAGTGTGAAAAGCTGGCAGCGCCTGCGTAGCGAGCGTGAATCAGTGTGCATCCGTACATGTGTGTGAGAGAGAAGGGACTGGGAAAAGAGAGAGAGAGAGTGTGTTAGCAGCAGGTTGTTTTGTTGTGGCCCAACGGCCCGGCAGCCAGCAGATGTCTTAGTGCTTCTGAGCCCGGAGCGACTCTCCTCCGAGTCTCCTCTCCAATTGACTCATTTACCCACAAAGCAGTCTGCTTGTTCCCTTCCGATGTAATGGGCTAATTACTTCTTTAATGATTCCATATATCCTTTCCCCCACTTTCTATGTTTAAGGGCTTTTGTTAAGATACAGAAGTGCTACAATGCAGAAATGTACTACTTAAAATGTAAAGAAAACATCAGCTTGCTTAACTGACTTCAGTGTGGGGATTTCAGTGTCAGTACCTATCACAATTATGTACCTCTTACAGATTAAAGATTCAAATTCATCATTTATTATAAGAGCAACTTTAATAGATTAATTCACCCATCTTCAGTTCTGATACACAATATCTAGTGTTTCTAGGATGTCTAATAAGGTGATTTAGTACAATTACATGGTATGGTAATTTGAGGACTACTGCTGTGTTATCGCTAAACTGCTCTGTTATCACTAACAAGTAATGTTAATTAATATTAAAATAATTAATATAAATATTAGTACAATTATAGTGATGGAAAGTTATTCATTACAGGCTTTCAAAACATAATTGCTATCGTAATTGCAATCAAGTACTGAAGTTGTGTATATAGAGTATTTCAAAGAAGAAAATAATGGTTCATCTATATGGTGATATTAGTAAAACGGATATTGGGATTATGTTCTGATAGGAAAATAAGATATTAAGAGTCATTCTTAAATGTTTTGAATAAACAGTAAATACTGTGAAGCAGTCTGCCACCTGTTGACTGAAAGTCAAAGACAAAGTCAAAGTCAGAAAGTTTGTAGTGTTTTCAAGAGGAACGAAGCGTCAGCCGGCAGCTGTTACTCAATAAGCCGTGGCCCCTGTCCATTAGGCCAGTGCAGTTAATAAGACATGAGACAGGCCAGACCCGAGTGAGAAATTAAGGTCATTGAGTCGCCAAGCAGACTGCATCTGTCCAAAAGGAACAACATTTCATATAGCCCATACGTTTCTATAGCCTTGCTCCCTCTCTCTCTCCCACACACACACACGCACACACACACACACACACACACACACACACACACACACACACACACACACACACACGCACACACACACACACACAGAGACTGCAATGCCGGTAGCTTACAGTCTGAAATTATCATACCAGAACTTTTCCCAAAACTTAACCTTAAACTTCACACTCCTCACTCAGCCATTCCACCTGACCCGGCTTCGTCCATGCAGACTGACATTCACAACTTCATATATAGTTTAATGTACAACTGTGATTTTGTTGGTCTGCGGTACAAATCATCACCACCTCTTTCTCACTCGCTCATCATTGTTCAAATGCCAAACCATTACACTGACAGAACTCTGGATAATTCTTCTGTCATCTCAGGCTCAAATGAGTTAACGCAAATCCAAGACCATAGTTAATGAAAATACACTTTCATTGACTGTTTCATCT
Source organism: Trinectes maculatus (assembly GCA_016785345.1). Classification (NCBI taxonomy): domain Eukaryota; kingdom Metazoa; phylum Chordata; class Actinopteri; order Pleuronectiformes; family Achiridae; genus Trinectes; species Trinectes maculatus. The sequence continues at coordinate 611,334 of JAFBJQ010001123.1, forward strand.
TTTATAAATCAATCAACGCGGTGTCAATTTGTATGGAAACGCACATGCTTTTTCTGGTAACATTGAATAAGGCAATGATTTGCCATCATGCAGTACTATGGCTGGCCTATTAGGCTAGTATTGCCAAGTACCATGCTGTGCTGCAGCCCTGCTGCATTTAGTCCTGCATGTAACTATACTGAACTGTGACCAGTCTACTGCCGAAGAGTTGTGTAACAATTAAACCATTGCACCTACAGTAATAATGATGTGTGCATAGCACTCTGTTCTAACATTAGCTTGTGCAGGGCTACAATGAAACTTATTAAACATTGCAGTGGCCAACTGAGCAAGTGCCAATGGTGCTGTAGATTCATTAACCGATGATAGCATTTACTGGTGGGGCTCCTCAGTGTAATGGGCCAACTGTAGATGGGTTTGTTTGTTCTAGAGTGAGGACGACCACGCAGTTCGTACAGGGACTTTACATTAGTTCCATTGAGTGAGTCGACCATCTGCCCACCATTAACCCCAGAACCCTCCTTCTCTTTACAGGCTGGACAATTTGCTTAATATGGCCTATGGCGTAAAGAGGTAATTAAAAACTCCACCCAATGCCAGATGTCCATGTTGACTCAATGGTTTTTTTCAATATACTTTTTTCCGTTAATTTTTTGTTTTACTTGATGTTTTTTTTTTTTGTATTTTTGCAGTCACTTTGCATTTGAAAATTTGTTAAAGGTCAGCTGCATTTTTGGTTGTTTGATGTGTTTTTTTTTCCTTGTCAGCTTAAGTTGGTTTAAAACCACACAGAGTTTAAAAAGAAATCCAGATAACAACCAGTCTTTGTTTTCAGTGGTTATTTTGTGTTATTATGACAAGTGCTGGTGTTGTTTATGTGTACTGAACGGATTTTGTTCTCTGGTGTATTCCTAATTTTTAGGTGTATTTATTTCTACTGGATTCAGGTTCTCCTACCTTGTCTACACTTAGTGGGTTTTTTTTAAAAGAAGACTAAGCCGTTTTTAGCGGCAAAATTTTAAAGTATCAAATTTATTTAGTAAAGATTTTACTTTATCATTAGAATAAGATACTTCACACTGCTCTGTGTAATCGATCTCCATTTGTATATGGAAAGCCACACATAATTGCATATTGCCCCTGTGTCTTGGCAGTATTAGCTGAGTATTGGTAGTGTTTGTGTTGGACATGGGATGAGGTTGGATGAACCTGGATCCCTGCTGGAAACAGGAAATGCTGTTTCACAGCAGAGAGCTCCAGCTTTGGCACTGCGCTGCTCAACCTATCGCCTCCATGTTTAATTTTGCTTTCTTGCTAACATAGGTGTTGCATCACCCAGAGTGGCAGGTGCTGTGGCGATAGTTATTTCATGTGTTTACAGCGGCATTGTGCACACTGTGGCAGTAGGGAGCATCAGCTTAGCTGGTCAAAGAGAAAGTTTTTGCTCATGAGAATTTATTTTTTCATATTTCCTTCAAAAGCTATAATATGATCAGATGCAGAAAATCAGAATAATACATTGATAGTGAGTCACTTGTTCACAGGTCTAACCATAATGTATCTTTACCCAGTATGCACAGTGAAAAGGTCAGCTACACTGTACCCAGCCTGTCAGACAAGACTAGGGGTGTGCTAATGCTGATACCGGTGTTACATCGGACCCAATACCGGTCTCAAGTACTCTGGACCTCCAAAAAGAGATTTTGTGTTTCAGTATTTTCCATGATGTCATAAATTAAGTACAAAGTACACTACGCACTTACCAGTCTGTGGCTGATCACAAACACAGTAGTCACACAAATGGATGTACACAGCTATAATTCATTTCTTTTACACTCTGATGGCACTTAGCACATGTAATCAAATAAGTCTAATCAGTGCAGAGAACACTTTACAATAAACCAGCTGACCATGCAGGGAGTTTGAGTTAGTGTCCACAGCAACCACAGAATCCAAAAGCAGACTCTTCATGACCAAAATAATGCAGGAGGTTGTAGTGATATCCAGACATACTGCATACAGTTGCTGGAGAGAGAGGGGTGGGGGCCCCGGATAGCAAGCTGTGCTATCGATCAGTGCCATGTGCCTGGGAATAGAAAACCTAAATGCTACTGGGCTGTAAAGTGCTTACGGTTTCCCTCTTCCCTCTCTCCCTTTTCTTAAGAAAGCATCCTTTTCTGAGGAAGCTGCAGCAAAGCGGAAATCTCAAAGCATACCCAAAAATGCCTATCATCCTTTCTTGGGGGGAGGTGGTACAAGAAATGAACCTTTGTATCACACTTACCTTTTATTTAAAAGTGGGAGTATTTTTTTCTACTTTCCCTTTCCTTTGAGCGGAAATGCAATTAAGTGAAGTCAACTGAGGATTCAAATCTCTTGCATCGCGAGGAATAGGAGAAGATTATGAGGAGAATGAGAACAGATTTAGCAGGGTGGTGCATTGTCTTTGATGAATTTCTAGCAATGATTTAATTCAGCAACTTCCTGCAATTTAGCTCCTGAAAGAGCCACTCAAGGACACAAAGACACAACCTTCATCTGCATCTCCTTCAGCGAAAATATAGCCCCAGACGCAGCACTGTCATCTCTCTCGAGAGAGGAGGCCTTTCAGAATTGAGAAGCGCAGAGAGACTTTAGTGGGACTCACACATACAAACTCATGCGTTTAGATATGAATTTCCACTCACATGCAATAAACATAAGCGTATGCAATCCTAATTTATCCGTTTTGCCTTTGAGATCAGTGATTTAGAATTGGTGAACTACAAATTTAGCTGATTAGGCCTATAAGCTTGTGGCTGTATACAGTTGCAGACAGTTTATGTTTTGTTTTGTTTTGTTTTTTTTAGAATTATGCAGATGGTAAGCGTTTATGGTTGGAATTATTCTATTTTAAAACCAGGCTCACAAAAAGTAAATATTTATGAGTTGAAAGTAAGCTGGGGAGGTTTTCACCAGTTTATAGCCATTTGAGGTGTAGCCGTATGACACATTAGGTTTTACTAGATGTAACCTGCTCAATTAAAACTTGCATTCTTCCCCCATTCTGCTCTCTCTTATTTTCCCCACTGCTTTTCTTCTCAGGTTTTCTCCCATCACCATTGATAGCATGACCAGCCTGGTAGGCATGAACATCCCTGGGCACACTGGCACTGGCTGGTGCATCTTTGTGTACAACCTGTCCCCCGATTCTGATGAGAGTGTGCTCTGGCAGCTGTTTGGGCCATTTGGTGCCGTCAACAATGTCAAGGTGATCCGTGACTTCAACACCAACAAGTGCAAAGGCTTCGGCTTCGTCACCATGACGAATTACGACGAGGCAGCCATGGCCATCGCCAGTCTCAACGGCTACAGGTTGGGCGATCGTGTCTTGCAAGTCTCCTTCAAAACTAACAAGACACACAAGTCCTGAACTTTGACAAGGCCCTCCACCTTATCTGCTCCAAAATTGCCCCCAACCTCTCCCCTCACCTCCACCTGTCCCTTAGACCCTTCAGTCACTACCACCCTACTACAGCCATCCAATACAGCAAACTCAAAACGTCAACTGGAACACAAAGCAACCGACAAACCATCATACAAATTGAACTAGAAATGGCTTATATTATAACTTTGGACCTATAAGCCAATGTTGCCTGAGTATTACAAAATGAAATGATGAAAATGTTCATACATTTTTGGAAGCTCCTGTTATAATGCAGGCTTCTCTCTTGTTGTATATTCTTTCTGTTTGTTGTGGTTGTTCAAATGATTTTTCTCTTCTGTGTAAACAGTAGCAAATTGCTGTATCCCTTATTTCAGAGAAGAGAATGTCCTTTTTAGATTGAAACCTTTTCTCTGTCTTGATTCAGGATTTGTTTTTCTTTTGTAAATCCGGATCCACTGTCGTTAGTATTATAGACCTCCCTGTCAGTGAAAGGGAAGGGGCTCTTTTTTAAATTGGTGAACCATTCATTCATTTTTAGTGTGTATTAAGAACTTCCCCTTTATTAATTATTGATGGGATTCTACAATTCCAGTAACTCTTATGTAGAAAAAAAATGAATTTCTTACATTGTTTTTGTTTTGTATCGCAAACAAAACATAGTCTTTCCTCACAGGGGTTCAGGGAGATGGGATGAGGGAGGGGATGGGTTAGCTTTCCTGATGACACGTTAAGTAATTTAAAAAAAAAAACAACACTGTTGCCAAAGAGAAGATCTCTTTGCTTGAAAAAATGCGTTTAGAAAAAAGATAAAAATAAAGAGAAAGAAGATCTATTTTTATAAATGATGATTAAAATAATTATTGAAGAATTTTTACAAGAATCTGGATTTGAAAAAAGAGAAAAATATTTTGACTGGCTAACTGGGGGGGCCGGGGCGGGAGGGAGGGGGCGCCACCTTGTCTTGTCGTTCTGCTGTGGTACTTTATAGGATCAAAGGTTGTTTGTTTTTGGGGAATCCAAGTTGGCTGTGATTTTGTAGGTGGAAGGTTTTGTGAAAAGGGTAGCACTCTGAGGCAGGTGATTTTGGTAATTTTTCACATATATATTAGTGCATAATTATTCAACAGCGATACCCAAAAGGGAAGGGAGAGGGGTCTTTCCAAGGCCTAACCATCCTTATAGTCCAGAGCCCAAAGCAAGAAGACCCATTGTCCACTTGTTTTCCTGTTTCCTGTTTTCCTGTTTGTCATTAGTCAATATGGAATCTCAGTAAATAGATATATACACATCTATCCATTTAGAGAGCATACTATACATTATCTATATCATTCTTTTCTCTGCATTGGTGAACTTACATTTGAAAAGAACTTCCTTTTAGCGATCAACAGTAGGTGCTATATTACATTATTCACATATCTTAAATATCCAAGTTTGTTGTTCAATGTGTTGTTTAAAGAAAAAAATACTTCGATGTTGGCATTGAATTGAGCTGCTGTTCTTTGTTTAACATTTGTTTACTATTTGTTGGCCCGCAAAAATCTGGTGAAACTGTTTCATTGCTGAATAGCCAGATGAACAACTTTGGGTCTAGTAAGAATCACTGAATTTTTTATTTTGTCCAGTTTTTGTTTGTTTGTATGTTTGTTTTTGTTGTTTGTTTTGGTTTGGCTTGCTGACATTTAAGTTATTTGCTGAGCGTGAAACGTTTGTCAGAGTTAATGATGATTAGCTAGTTCTGTTAGTCTAGATATTTGTTTCCTTAAAAAGGATCTATGACAAATGTGTCTTTATTTGCTGTGTACAAATAGATGATATATATAAATATATATACAGTCTACATTTGTTTTACAATATCTACTGTACTATCTGAGTTGTCACTGTTCTTTTGTTTGAGCTTGTCTTTTTCATATGACAACTTATAATGAAGTGGTGGTTCAGTTACTTAGAAAAACTTGTGAGGAAACTGTTCAATTGTTGTCATGTTGCTTGTGGAGAAAAAAAAGATTTGGATTAACTTTGAGTTAACTACCGCACAAAAGAAACCGAACAAAAGCTTCAAATATAACTGTTTCTTTAAAGGTTTTACTTTTTAAAAAACTATTTATTTTTCTATTTATTTGTATTTATATATTTATTTATTTATGTATTTAATTATTTATCTGTGTATTTATGTATTTATTCGTTTCACTTTCTGTGTATTTGCGTGATTCTGGTACAGGGAGGGGGGCGTTTCTGAGCAAAAGGGAACAAAGCGACTAGTGGAGAGGCTCTTCCAGTAGTCCACTGCACTGAGAGAACTTTTAGTACGTTTGTGCTTTGTACCAATATATCAAAATTACAATATAAAAAAATCTAAAAGTCAAGAAAACTGAAAAAAATGTCTGGAGGGTTTGGGGGACGCTCTTCCCTTATTACTAGAAACAGTTACTCGCTATGCATAACCTAGTTAATAGTTAAATTTGCTATTGCTTTTTTCTTGTCTTGTTAAAATGAAATCTTTAGATCTTTTTCAATAAAGTTTAGTCTTAATAGAATGTTATAAACAGTCGTTCTGGTTCAATATAACCTGTGATAAGTTTGTGTAGTTCTAAAAAGCCACTCCGTCCACACCCTCCCTCCACTTACTACCGCTTTGTGATGAAACCTTATGCAAAAATGTGGGTCTGAAAGCATAGTTTTCAGTTTTCGGTAAACATTTTATATAACATTCAACTCTTGGAGGATTGGGCAGATACATTTTAAACGGAGCAAATGCCCATTGTTGTTTGAGGGTCATTCATTGCACTGGACTAAATCAGTCAAAACCACTTGAGAGTCAAAACTTATTTTTAAAAATATTCATCATGTTTTCAAATGACATACCAACAAATATTTAAAAAACAAAATGGTTACCATTGCACACCAACTGTTATTTAAAGCAGTTGTTGTACTTAAGAAGTACTCTGGAGGTATGAAAAGGGATTGTACCAATTCTATATTTTATATACTCTAGTATAATATATATTATATATTTTGAAAGGTGAAAGGTAAGGGAATGGTTCCAGAAGCATAAATATAAGAAATTGGATTTTTTTTTCTTTGTTGTTAAGACTTGAAAACATGAAGGAGGTGTGTGGAGAGCATTTTAAATACTCAGACGCATGCTCTTATAGTACATCCTTCTCTCTCACACCTCAGTCATCAGACTGGTCGGGTCATCTGATATCATCACCATTAACCAACCATCATCTGTGCCATCCAGTCACATACTGTTCTAATGTCATAATGGCAACCAACCAACCAACCCACCAGACCCTTTCATGCTCCCCGCTGCCGCTGGGAGCTTGAATTATGCAATGACCCCAGTAGAATGTTGTTCTGAACTAATTTCCTACACTGTATGACTTTTGAACTCTTTCAATGCGTGCCTGTGTTCCACCTAGACCCTGTGTGCACATTTGTTTTTGTGTGCGTGCATGTTTGTGTGCATGTTTCTTTGTGTAATTGTGTGTTATCGGTTTGTCCTCATATGTTTGGTAGTGTTGAGTTACTTCAAGATGTGTGTAAGTACAGCGTGTGTGTCAAGTGTATACATATGTTAAGTGTCTGTTATTGTATGTGTGTATGTGCGTGTGCGTGTGAGTGAGTGAGATTGTGCGTGTGGGTCTATTAAGTGCAAATATATAGAAAAGTATGTGTGCGTCTCCCTGAGTACATGTGTGTGTGGGTTTATATGTGAAAGTGTGTGCATGACAGGGTGTTTAAAACATGGGGCTGTGTCACCTCGCTCTATGCCCAAACCCTATGGCTCCCACCATCCCCTGTAGCGCCTTATAGTGGCAGCCTGCCAGTAGGAACAATGCAGCCAGTAGTGGAGGAGGGAAGGTGAACAGAGGAACTAGGCTCTTCTTGTCAGTTTTCATTTTCCTCCTGAGACGTGTTTGTTTACTATCTGAAAAATCTATAAACAAATCTTTAAAGACAAAAAATACGAAAAAATGTTCACAGGGCCCCATGACCGCGGCTCTCTACTCTTTCCTGCTTATGTTATAACAATTATTATGATTACTATTATTATTATTATTATTTATTATTATTATTATTATTAATCCAATTACTGCGATGAATGACTTCATGTTATCCTTGCTAGTTTAGGTCATTTCTGAAACTGGAAACAAAATAAAAATCTTGCTGTAAATGTTTGTTTTTTCCTTTTCATAAAACTGTTGTGTTTGAATTATTTGTACTTTTGAATGTTGGGACAATAAAATGAGGTGTTAAGAGCTCCGGTGTTTCTTGTCATGACGGATAAAACGTGCTAATATTTCACTATAAAACACAGTATAAAAATATGTTTTGGAGGAACCTAATGAGATGTGTGCTGCAATTTATCCACCTTTCTTTTGATGTTGATTAGATTTAATAAGGTAAACAGAGGATTCATGACTAACTAAGACACAGCTGCAAATGAAAACACACAAAATCAAGAAGTAAAAAATCAGGAGGTCCAAACACAAAGACCACAATGATCCTCAAAGTATAATGGACAACTTGTCTTAATAGTGTGCTTTATGAAAACTGCTCCTGATATCTTCCATATTCAGTTTATGTCAAAGGAGTGCAAATTGGAGATCTGTATATCTTATCCAGTTGCTACATTAGTAGTCAATTAAATTTTATTTTTAACTAAAAACACATAACACAAAAAGAAAATAATCATTAGTCGCAGCCCTTGTATACTGTTCAAACACCAGTCTCTCAGTATGAAGTAATGTTCTCTCATTAGCAACACAAGACATCAGTACTACTAAAGAACAGTTGCAGACATAAAACAAAGAGCTGAACTCAGTCAGACCTCTAAAACGCAGCTGTAGAACAACAGAGATATACAGGTGTAGCTACATCAGTAAGCTAACACTGCCGCCTGCATCTTCAAAAGAATACCCAAGACCTTTGCAGCTTTATACTGCTTATCAACAAGTATGAATATTTTTTCTTTTCATCAAATTACTATGAAAAAGGTCATCGGCTGTGAAATTGTAGAGGTATTGCTATGCAACTCAGCTGTAATTTACAGATAAAAGGGTGGGATGGTTGTAATGACACTGTATGTGAATGAACCTTTGAAACATGAAAATCACAATAAAAACAGAATTGAAAAAAAAAAAAAGAAAAAGGTCATCGGTAAGCCCAGGTGAACCTAATCGACAAGGCCTTTGAGTGGGAGGACACACCAGCAAGCCACTTATCCCAGCTTTACATCTTTACAATAACAATCATAGAGAGTACTGTAGTGCATGGAGGATGCATGGAGGAGATGACGGGATGGGGGGGTTGCTCTTAAGTCCCCTTTGCACAGTTTTCAAGTCAAAAGCAAAAGGCACAACTCAATGTACACTTTAATGTGCTGCTGTTAATGGAGTCACGGTACTGTGCCAAAAACAAAATATGGTAGGACTAAAAATATTCATTGCAAACACGATGTCATTCCAAAAGATGGAAGAGAGCTCTCCTCGCAGAGAGCTGTTGTGTTTAATATGGCTCACTTCTCACCATATTCTGTCACCAGGTGCAACCATATGATACTCCCTCTCAGTTTCTATATAAACCACTTTTCATCTGCCTGGGTGAGAGCTGATCACACTCGCACCGTGGTGTGAATGTCAGCTTCCTGCAGTGCTGCGACGCGGAAGGCAGTTCTGCCAAACGACACGCACGAGCCTCACAGTCAGAGGCATATTATATCGTGAGCAGCTACTTGTCTTTGACAAATTTTCCTCAGTTGAATTTTTGCAGAGGGGGAGCTGTTGCTCCCCTCCAGTCCTTCTTGGTAGACATGCTGACATTAACGGGATACCTCTCCTAACCCCTTGCAGTGAAGCACACTCTGCTTCACTGCATGTTGTCTAATAATTGAGCTGCACACATGATGATTGTGTGGTCCACTTTATTTATTGTATTGGCACATAGATAGTAATTAAACTGACTGACCTGTCTGTTTAAGCATTAAATTTGTTAATGTGTTACTTTGTTATACATAAAGTTTTATTTGGAGTGTGACATTTTCAATACAAATTCTTCTTATAACTACCCGGTTTCCTAATTCCACACAGGAACATTTTGGTGCCGATTTAAGTTGTTTATACTCTGCGGGTCACTTGACACTGTGCTTGGATGCAAAACAAATGCAGTTAGCAGATTTGTATCTCTCAGTTTAATGGGTTTCTTTTTGCCAAGTTTCAGAAAAGTGCTGGTGCTCCCTTGGAGAAGTGTGACACTCACTGGGGCCTAATAAAGTGCTGGATCTTATTCAGGAAGCTTCGATCCCTGAGGGCCTTGTTTGCAATCTGCTCCCCTGGTAAGTATCTTCATTTCAATTTACACACTAGCTAGTGGCAGCATTTTCTTTAACAGGCAGTCTATCAATACAGCGGTCCAAACGACTTACTAGTATGATGCTATTATATACGTTCAGCTATGGCTGACCACAGTGGGAACCACATGCAGGAAGCAAAGCAATAGGAACATGTAACGGTGTGTTTAACAGTGTGTTTCAAACAGAACAAGGACTTAATTACACACAAGTTTTCCATTATTGTAATTTTAAATATTACGTTGCAGAATATATGCAAAAGGAAGTCTTATTTCTTGGGGGAAAAAAAACTAAATTAATAGAGATATAAGCTGTGAACACCAAGGTACAAAATCCTCATATCCTTATTTGCATTCCCCAAACAGAAACATCGAATTAACTGGTCTGTTTTGTACATTATGCCGCAGAGGCAAGGACTTCAACTGCTGATGACTGGACCAGCAGATGGTGTGTAAATAATATATGTGGTCTCGTGGGAACATCCAAATCTGACTCAGTTTCGTTTGATGCACCAACCCCTTCTCACTGACAAAAAGTGACCCCTGTAATGATACAGATTGTAACTGTTTGTTTTACTGAAGGACTGACTTGTAGGATGGCATCATTTCTAAAAAGTAGTTATCACATGCACACCTCCTTTAGAAAAACTTATATTTTTGATATTTGGCATTTCATTTAGTTTTTTTTGTAACATTGTTTACATTTCTATTTCATCACATTTCATTTACACGATGGGACCTGATTCAAGAGTGAAAAAAATTCCTTTTCGCTTCCCCCGTTCCAAATATAAGTCAGGCCTCCTGCTGTCTGAAGCTGATGGGGATTCAATGTCTTTCTCAAGGGCACTTCATCTAGTTAGAGTGTTGTCATAAGGGCATTCTCCACTCACAGCATGGTTTCCCAACAAAGCAAACTGCCAAGACTGATATTATAAGTAGTAATGGTATCCCCAACTCTTCTCTGTTCATGTTCTCGCCCATTTTCCGCATCACTAGACACCAACACCCTCACTACCGACCAAAGAAGCAGCATTTCAGCACTCATTTTTGACTGCGAGTTTTGGCTGCAGCAAAGATGTGAAGACTCCGAGGTTGCTATCATGTCCAGTGAAGCAAAAACAGCTTCCCAATCAGTATTGATGACTGCGGTTGCTATGCGAGGTGCAAATAGAAAGGTATTATTTGTGGGGAGTTTGTTGATTGTTCTGGCCAATGCAGTGTGTAGCGATAACCGCTGTGATAATAGTCACAATGGCAGTGGCTGCAAAGATTAGATGATGACACATTGGCCACTTTTCTGAGGCATGATGAGCCACATTGTCTTCAGCAGAGATGGTGATTGGCAGACAGGCTAAAATTGCACTTGATAGCAGGCCTACTGACTGCAAAAGAGACAGACGAGCATCGAGAGCAAGAGAGTGAAATATGTCTCGTTACAATTTACATCTCGTGCATATTTCCCTGAAAGTAGAAAACAGTATCTGTGGTAGCTCAAAGCCACTGCTCCTTTACGATCTTTGACTTAGGTGCCTCTTCAGACCCATTAATAAATAATTGACATTATAATTAACAGCGGATGTATTGCAGATATCTCTGCTGCACTTCCTTTAATGTCCAGAAAATCCAACAAGCAGTCACTTCCTCTTTACTGTCACCTTTCATCGCTTTCAGTCACTAAGTTGAAGGAGAATGCTGTCTTTTGAATATAGAATGTCATCAGTAGTGTTAAAACTTTGTCGTGCATGCTTTTTTCCTTTCTACGTACCAAAACACAGCCAACACACTTATTACTATCCTAGCGTCGGTCTAGATGTTTGGTTTTGCCAGTGCTAATGGTGCACACTTCTGTGGCGAGCACAGTGGTGTTATGTGTTGCTACGACGCTGATGGCTGCGATGATGGTGGTGGTGACAGTGAGAGCAGTATTGGCTAGCACAAGCAGCAGGCAGCACCAGATCCCCTCCTGCTTGTTCAGAGGGACATGCAGCAAAGCTCTACTGTGTTCAAATCAAGGCAACAAAACCCCCTGCGAGACGAAAACACTGGCACTGGTTAGAACACATTATTTTCATGCTATTCCAAATTTGTTTGCCCAGCATCTGTCTCACTCTCTGTCTCTATGAGTGTCATTTTGCATTGGAAGGCTTTTTTTCTGAATATACATGCTCCCTGACTGGCTTTTCTTTTGGTATAAGATATATGTATTGGTAAACGCTTGTTTTAACATGCATGTACGCCAGTGCAAGTACTGACATTTTGCACGCCTTCCTGAATGTGTATCTGTGTGTTCAGACTTGCACGAGCCCACATATGTGAGAGTGGGTGATTTCAGCTCCGCACGCCCAGCACCCAACCATCTGTCACAAAGGGGCCACCATGTTCTGAAGCCAATCATCTCCTTCCAACAGCTTCGAGGATGCTCACTGTGCTTTCCAATGATGGTCCAGCACGCCAAATACACATTCACACATAAACAAAGACAACGTCTGCCACATGCTCCTGTCAGCAGGCGCGCACACACACACACACAAACTTTTCAATCCCACAGACCCTTGCCTTGAAAACTGTTAAAGCATTTTTTCTCATTGGAGAAACGCTGACTTTCATCACAGATCCAAACCGTCTCTTGTTTGCTAGTTCATAGTCAAGAGTCAATGGTTACTGCTATCAGCTGTAGAACGTAGAGCTCACAGAAATTACAGAAAGATAATAGTATTCAAAAATTAAGTCATCTATGTGCAGTATTTATCAACTGCATCATCATACACAGTATTCATTGTCTGCCAATACCTTTAAAGTTTACTAATAACCATAACGCTTGCAATCTGTGTAGAGCAAACATAACTACACCACCTTTTGACAAAAGGTGCATCTGGTCTTTATACTATAACCTTTATAACCTGAGCAGCTTCTTATTTATCAGGCAACCAGGACATTTTATCTGTAGCTCTGGACATCTTTTTTTTTATCATTGTTAGCATTGTTCCTGCCAGAGTTAGTGCTGAGCATAGCAAATCTGCTGCATGTCGGTACAGATCAGAAGAAAGGTTTATTCTTTGTGGCTGCTTCTGGAGTTTCTTTTGTTCCCTACCTTCAACATGTTTTTTTGTGGGAGTTTGTCTTTCCCTGCATTAGGAACTTATTTAAACGGTTAAAACTGTTGTCATCTTAAAACATTCAACTGCAGTCTACCAGAAGCAGAACAGAACTGTAACCTGTAAGAATGTCTGAATTTAATTTAAACCAAGCCACACTTATTTAAATAGCAAAGCAAGTACGTATGATATGTCATTAGGGAATATCAAATAAATACATTACGCCGTCCAAGCAGTCATGTTATTAACTCTCTACCATCAGCATCTCCTCTGTCCTTTAAAGAGATGCCACAACAAACTAATAGGACCCATTAGTGGAACATTGAGTTTCTCAGTCACAACCAATACTATACTATTATATTTAACATCAGCCAGCTCAGAATCCCAAACAGTTCAACGAATTCAATTTACATGTGAAGTCTTTTGTCTCCTGCAATTAGGAGGTGCACAACGTTCACTGCATTGTATATGGTTTTATTTCTCACTGATGTATCTACCACTAAGCCCCAAAAGGCCAACAGTAACAGTACATTACTTCTTACCTGTTTAAGCACTACACTCTTTCATTAAGAAAACACGGAAGAGCAAATGCTCACGGAGCTTTACAAAAAGATTCCTAGGGATTTTCTTCTAAAACATTTTTGTCACCGTCACCACCTCTTTTAAAAATGTCCTTAAGCCTTTCAGAATGTTTCATTGTGCACCGTACGCATTGCAATTTGTTTTAATGATACTAGCAAGATTCCAAAGGTGGAGATTGAACGTGTCAGGAAAACTGCAACACGGAAGCCAGGCCTGAATAACGAATGCAGACAAAATCCTCTCCAATCTACACTCGCTCATGCAATCCAGGCTGAATTAGGTTCTGTCTGTTGGAAACACCTGTAGCTTATGCAGGATTTACACTGACAGGCTATGCTGCACAACCTGAAGGACAACATCAACACCTGCAGATTTATTTCATCATACAGGTATTACACAACATGATTACAGGAATATATTCCTGGGCCTGCAGCAACAATATCGAGGTATTAGCCTGCTGTGTGTGTAGCTGAATAATACACAGACGCGCACACTGCCCCTACTCCACCAATACAGTTAACGATTCCGATTCTTCTGTCAGGCACACCAGCACACATGCACTGATCAATTCCTGCTGCTCTGTTTAAGGTGGACAACCTAGAAATTAACACATGTAATCTGTACAATCATGTAACATGTAAGCCAAACCAGGAATGCAGGAAACAACAGAACATATCCACATGAAATCACAACACAATGTCTGAGCACATACGCCATGCGAGCAATGTGAAGCAACACAACACAGCCAGTCCACAACCAACTTATAATACATGCTGATATGCAGTTATCATAATATGCACAAATGATTAAAAAAAAACATTACCAAGTTGTCAATACAAATACTACGTCATAAAAAGAATATATGGATTTACTCTGCTTTAATAAAGAAACAGACGGAACCTTTTTATGTGATTAGTTCTATAAGTTGAGGCATACAGTACTTGTTTTGAAACATTAGCCTATATAGTACATGGTAATAGTATAGTATTTTTTTTCCTGCTTGTTATTTAACCATGAAGTAAATTAATGAATTTCCCTGAAGAAATTGCCCTCTAATAACAATGGTAAAAGTATCTTCGGGTTGTTATATGTAGTAAGATTAATGGAGGGCGTACGTTGCTGCTTCCTACCTGACACCGGGCCTCTGCTGTCCTCCTGTGGGGGCTTCAGTGCTGTGTGGTTGGGGTGATTGAACAGATGTGTGTCGCTGTAATGTGGCTCTCTGCCTCTGGTCCTTGCCGGTGCTCAGCTGAGCTAACGTTAGCCGCCGCTGTCCTTCTCCCTGCCGACGTTAGCATCGTCTTCTCCGAGCACTTCGCGAATGCGAATGCTAGCAATTGAGGGAAAACAATGTGTAAAATACATTTCCTCAGATTACAGCTGCGGTTACGTTATTTTCTTTTTGTCCGGTGTTTACTTTCTCTTTTTTGAAGACGCCATTTGACCACTCACTAATTGTGTCTAATACAGTTTGCCAAATAAAATAACTAAATGGTTCATGTTTTGTGCTCTTCAATAAGGAACGTAATTTCTTGTATTTTCTAAATTTATTAACAAGAAGGCTTAACTTAATATTGTACTTCCGTGCTGTAGCTTTTTTAAATTACATGTTCTTCTTCTCCATTCTCACTATCGTAAATCATGTCTGCCGACAACAATACTGACACCTGGTGTCTGGAGCAGAATACCACAAGTCATCACAGTTCACACTTAAACAAGCAGTCAATTTAATTGATTAAAAAGTAAAATTAAAAATAATGAACACTAAGCCAGGATGAGAGCACAGAGGTGGGGTATTGTTTTGAGACATTTTTCTCTCTGTTTTATGGATACTCTCGTACTAATATGAATTTTTCTCTGAATAAAAATCCTCTAATTTCTCCCCAAGTAATCTTGTAAACATATCCCTGGATCTCTGTGCACAAATTACGACAAATGTAAAATCATTTCCCCCAAAAGGCATATTTGACAATTGGTGGTTATCACGTTCTAGCATGTCCACTCTTTTTATAGCAGGTCAGTTAGAATCCAACGGAGTAGTGCTCTTCACTGATGGAGAACACTAAAACCTTTGACCCCCTGATTGCACTGTGTCCACTAACTGTATAATAGGCTAAGAGTGCTGAACTACTCATCCACTGTAAGTGCCAGCTATTAAAAGTTAGAGGGACCATATCTAAGTCAATATGATCTATGAGAGACTTAATAGCCACTCAGAATTTAGATTCATTCACAACATGGCTCTTGGGTATATGTAGTGGTAATTGATTTTTACATTTCATAGTGCAGTGCAGCAACGTGTGCAGGATTTACTGCATTTATGTTGTGATATTGTTGTGAGCTGTTCATGTTTTTCCATGAGGGCTTTATGCATCTTCCAAGATCAGCAAAATGCTGCAAACATTACTGTTTGCAATGTATGTGTATAGAAACACAGGCGTATGCAGGTATTTGTTTTATGTTAAAAACAGCAGACGTTTAGGAAACAGCTCTTCTCCTGCGTCGTCAATACACATCGACACAGCAACAAAGTTCCTCCTTCCCATAATGTGGGAAAATGGACGTGCTGCCATTTTCAAGGAGTCAGCTCTTCTGTCTGCTCTCAGCAGAGTCGAATTCCTAAAACACATTCGCTCAGACAAGGCTTCCTCAGCAATCTGCCTGGATGGCAGACCAGCTCAGCTCCCGCCCTCTGAGTTTCTCTGCTCCGATATTGAACCGGTATCTGATTCACTGACCTTCTTGTCGCCTCATGCCTTGCTAATGTAATCTACTTCTTCTGCTGTTGCTGCTTGATCATGTCTCTTTGCCTCCAGCCTGCTTTCATTCGCTCTCTGTTTTTCTTCTCGTGCAAGTAAGCGCGGCCCAGGCACACACTGACACACACTGACACACACACTTAACAATTTTCAGCTGCGCTCAGATTGTGTACATGCATCTGCCTTTTGGGTTTGTCACTTTACCCTAACACGTTCTGTCCCAGCGATGGAGGTATACTGATTGAAATGTCCCTTGACTCATGGGATGTTCGGCTAAATAATTTGTTGATTGGTTAAGAAACAGAAAATGGTAACCAATATGGGTATAACGAACCACATATACATTGTTTTCAATAAGCATGGTCCCTGGTTATGAAAAATAAGTAAGAATGCTGCTCAGGTACAAAAATGTGTCCCTCTAGTGCTCTTTAATTTGTGGATCCAACTCGTTTTCTCCTTCAGCCATTCTACATATATTTTGGCAGCCAAACTGATAACTGTATTAAATATGACAGGTAGATCTTTTAATTCGTAATGAAAACAACTGATAGTTTTGTTGTACTACAATACCAGCATTACAAAATAATCAATTTTTTATTTTTAACTGATTATCTGATTCATGTGAAAATGGACAATGTTGTAAAAATAAGATTATTCTGGGATGCCTCCTTTGTTATACACACATAGGTTTCTTCTTTCCTCTGAGTTTCTTACTGAATAATTTATACCATCTGCTTTATATTTAGGTGAGTGATCAGCTGGTTTTTGGTTTTAATGTTGAATCTCTCACTCGGTGCTTTCGCTCCGTCTTATTCTTGAGTCAATGTGCTATCTGCTAAATATGAATCACCATTTTGCTTCCAGCTATTCAGCAGTCCAATCTATAAGTCAGGTTAAGGTACATAATGGGGTCTAAAAGAGCAGAGATCTAAACCACAGAGGCCAAAGAGCATTTGCTACCGGCCGAACACAAAGCGCCAAGCCCAGCATCTGTCGAGTGCTCTGCAGAACAGTCAGAAACACACAATTTTATACAAAAACGCATTACATTTGATAGAACAATATGACACTTGCATGCAGACACACACACACACACACATACAGGTGGAATTTTGCATGCATGGCCGTGCTTCCTTTAGCTGTGGCCATGGTTGCTACGCTACGGGTGTTTCAAGCTTTTGGAGGCAACCTGACATTAGGGAGAGCAAATTGACCACAGGAGGCTTTAATGTGCCATGAAACAGCAGCTGGAGCGCACACACGCATGTGTAGTGATAGGCAGCTTTTGACATTATATAGACCTGCATTATTTCCTGAAGACTTATCCTGTTATCATAGCCATCACCACTGACTGAAAAAATCTGCTTCTCCCCCAGTTGGTTTGGCACACAACTTTTTACACACACACACACACACACATCTACGTGCCTATAGAGATTTTATTGTAGACAGTGTATGTGTGCCTGTACTGTATATAATGATAAATGTGATATTTGTGTTTCTGTATCAATTGTTGTATGTCGACAACAGGACCAGTCTCCTCACTCACCTTTTATTGATCTAATCAAAATGGATTGAAATTCATAACAGATACAGCTCCTGCGCCATAGTGTCAAATAGCTTTGTTAATCACTTCAATGTATTCTTGCACAAACTCTAAAAGTTGATGCAATTAGCATATATTTGACTATTTCCTCTATGCAAACTGAAAGTCTCTTGCATTAACCTGTAATGCTATCTGATTTAATTGCCAGTGCAGACAGTTCTCCTGTGTGAGCAATAACCCATTCACACCAGGGGTATATCAATCCTAATGCATCCATTAAAGTCTGCCTATGACATTATTATGATAAGTCCCTTTGTTTTTCCTTGGCTGAAACAGTACAAAATGTAAATATGAACAGAGAAATATTGACACGATTATCTACTGTCACTGCACATTAATCACCACTAATCTCCATGACAGTGATATTAAATGTATTCATGTGTCCTTTTTGGACATTCTCACCTTGTTTTTGAGACACAGATGGTATCAAGCCTGTTAAATAATTACTCCTGAGAGGATGTCACAGTTGTTACATTGACGAAGCCTGCGGAAGCCTAATATGCATAAACCGATGTCATCTGGCTTTCATGTCTGGGGATTTGCTGTGACAAAACAATTGAATGTCAGCATGTTGGCTGTGGCCCACCTTTGGAGACGGTAACGGGTGTGGTATAATACCAGTTTATCCTTAACTGCAACAATTTTCTCTTTGCACACCGGACAAAAGTACCCCCCCCAAAAAAAAATTGCCCTTTCACCTGCCTCATTATAACTGGACTAACAACCCCACCAAGTGGTCAGGTGTGTCATATCCATAAGATTTCTCAATGCCGCATGTACTATCCAATGAAATCAGCAATATATACAGTATATATATTAATATGTATTATCAGTCATCTTATTTCTGGTTAATAGTTAACACTTATTTATGTCAATAAAAGAGTGTATGCTGCAGACGTGGAGTTAAAACTACACTTACTTTACACCTGACGGATCTCTCACACAGTTTGTGAACTTGCATTAAAAGTATTATTAGACAACAGTATGTGTGGCAGAAACACTGTGTAGTCATTCCTTGGGGAATGGGAGCACAGTCTCACCTCTACCACCATTTTAATCTCTCACATCTTCTCCCACAAAGAGCCTGATGTCTTCCCATGCATTATTCATTCAGATGGTTATTCTGTTCACTTATACTTTGTGACTTGCTTTAGATACTCATCTTACCCCAGCAGAATGGAGCCCATATGTCCTGTCTTCCGAAGCATATAAGTAATTTACTGTACCAGCACAAAACTGAAGGATCTGTCTAAATTATTGGTTGTACGGCGTCATAGAGTGCTCAATGACATTACGCCACCATATAGAGAAGAATAGAGGACAAGGCCCATGTATCACAGTAATAGAAATAGTGTAAATTGGTAACAGATCATGACTTAGTCCATAATTTGGCTTGAAATAATATTTACAGTGTTAACCTTTCAGCAATACCTAATTATATATGCACGTATACCAATTCTAGCCCACATTAATCTGGACATCAGCACACTGAGCTCTACACATCAGACTAGAGGCATTTCTCAAGACCTTCTCAAGCACCTTGAGAAATGACTGTTCATGAGCTGGTACACAGGTGTTCTTCAAATTATAGTTAAGATTTATAAAGTGGATTAATTTAAAAAAAAAAAAAAGAAAGGTCAAAATCCAAGTATCTGAATAAAGGTGACATTGACTTTTAGATGTTTAAAGAAAACAGCCGGGACATTCACTCTCAGTCACTCTCGTGACTCTTCCTCCTCTCGCCTTCTAATTTAAAATAATCAATTGTTATTCCAATTTATTTTAAAACAAAATACAATTTATCCACTTTTTATAAAGTGGATAAATCGAGTCACACTGTCCGCACAGATAAAAAACACAAACTGACTAATGCTGAGACCAGTGTGTTTTGTCACAGAGAAACCCTTGACGACAGATAAAAGTTCTCCTGCAGCTTGTCACTGCTTCAGCACCTTGAACGGTGCAGCCCCACAAGGCATCTCGGGCGCCTGTGACAGACTGTCAAAGAGCAATCAGACCAACCGCTGAGCAGCAGAATACAACAAGCTGATGACACGGTGTAAACAGCAGTTTATGAAAAGAGGATCACATAGGCGAGATGAATGCAAAACACAAAAGAGGATAGCAAGCTGTGCAACGAGGCCAAACGCAAAACACTGCCAGTAGGAACAAACATACAATCACCAGGCGGGATCTCACTGCACTGAGTTACAGGAATGAAGTTGTTTGTGGTACGTGTGTTCTATGCACACCACGTACTTAATATATATATATATTTATATATATATATATATATATATGTGTGTGTGTGTGTGTGTATGTATATATGTGTGTGTGTGTATAAAAAATATATCAAGTGGTCAGAATTGAGTGTAGTAAGGATGTAGAAGTCTCTTTGCTTAACAGGTAATGCTTGTCTTACCTTGACCCTTAGTGCAATATTGTCTACATTATGTCTATATTATCTATGATGACCGCAGACCAGTTTTTCTTGACACAAATAGAGTCTGCATTTATCACCGTAATCATAATCAGAATCATCACGTGATCACATGTGGCCCGTTCTCTCTCTTCTGCTGGCTCCTCCAGCTGAAGGAGACGAGCGTCATCGTGACCTTATCGCCGGCAGAGAGGAGAAACAGTTTGTGTTTGTTTTTTGACCATATGGCCCCATTAGTAGGGTAACGACCCCACAGTCCCTCCAGGACACACACTCATTTCTGAATTTCTATATATGTGTGTGTGCGCGCGCGTGTGCGTAATGACCTTGGGGACCCTCCATCACACTAAACACTGCCCCCAGTGACCACTTACACAGACAAACCCCTCTCCATGTGCTATTTAGACCGCAAGCATTTCTTGGATTGTGACGCTCTCACCACATGTCTCACACACACACACAACCACACACACAAAAACACATCTGGTCTTTCCACATATAGTAAACTTGCACAAATACACACACACACAATTGGAAAGTCTGAGGAAGGTCAAACATGCAGAGATCCAGCCTGTGTAAAAACGATTTTTTTAAGCATGCTAAAAAAAAATCTGCATTGCTAGGTCAGCAGAAAACAGAGATGTTACTGCTGGCAGATGAGTCATTCTGAGCAGTAAACACAGAGCCAGAGGTCAAACTGCTACTGGCACCTCATGCTGTTGTTATTGATCAGTCGAGCACATGGGATGAATCTGTGCTCAGGAGAGGCTTCTAAGAATTGTCAGACATTTTCATCCCACCACTATATATGTGATCACGGTTTAACCTGTAGTCACAGTTTAACCTGTATGGATGGAAATCTTTCTTGCAATGCAAGTACAAAAAAATCAAAAGTATTAGGTGAAATGGTTTTTTTTGAGGATGACAATGTTTTGAAAGGAAAGACAGAAGCACCATCTAATATTGCGCTCTTGTTTACCTAATTCATTTTATTTTGTCATATTTTTCATTCAAATAATTCAATATTAAATGTGATTTCTGCAATTTGGAGGCAAACAGTTGACCAGCTGGTCTGTGTTTTTGATCTTCATTCTCTCTCTCATACTCTCTCTCTCTCTCTCTCGGAGTCTCTCTCCATCAAACCCTTCTGGGTACCAATTATGGCTCAAAGCTGCTGCAGTGTGTGCATAGGTGTGTGTTTTTGTGCGCATCTCACCACATGTGTGATAACACCAGCTCCGACAACGAGCTATAGGCTACCTGTCAACAGGCACTTCGGCGCTCACCATCTGCTCGCGTTCCAAAACGGTCTTTATTTACCCACCACTGACGAACCAAAACCTCTCTCCACGAGAAAAAGGAACAAAAACAAAACAAAAAAAAACAAAAACACGATGCTGATTAAAAAGGGTTCAAACTGCCTGGTGACGTTCAGTGAGGTTGAGAAAAAAACTGTAAAACTGTAATTGCCATCACTGTGTGCGTCTGCACGTGCATGCGTGTGTGATGTATGGAGGGAAGCAGGGGGTTTTTATGTGCATAATGAGTGGGTCTGAATGGCGACATAGTCCTGCTGATGAGGTTACATTTAACTTTCTGGAAACCTCTGCACCGCTCTGTTTGTTTGTTCCCTCAAGCGCATGAGTTTTCAGGCTCTCTCTCTCCCTCTCTCTTTCTTTCAGCTTGTACTTTATCATCTCTCCCCTTCTGTTTCTCTCTGCAGGTATTTCTGCCTCCGGAGCTGCAGAGTCTGGATCTGTGATCGCCAGCCTCCCACTGTCCCCAAGATCCTGCTCCATACCTGCTGCTACAACCATCATTATTATTATTACTAGTTTTAATACTACCACCACCTCTATCATAACCATGACCATTTCTATCACTTTACATCTCTGTGTGCACCATGAGCCTCAGGGGAGCGTTTCCATGGTGAGACTAAGGGGAAATATTAAAATATCATATTTTAATATTTCCTGGCATTAACTTAAATTATTTCTTCTATATTCACTTCTAAAGAGCAGATACAGTGAAACCTCGACTTACGAACGCCTATACTTGCGAACTTTTCGAGATACGAACCGGAGATTCAAGATTTTTTTGCCTCCTCTTACGAACCAAATTCGACTTCCGAACCCGAGCACAGAAAAATTAAAAACATTTCCCCGGCCGCCGCCATTACGTGTGACCCGTGAGCGAGTTTCTCAGCTTACGAACCAAATTTGACTTCCGAACCCGAGCACAGAAAAATTAAAAACATTTCCCCGGCCGCCGCCATTACGTGTGACCCGTGAGCGAGTTTCTCAGAGCGTGTCAGGTGACTGAGGCTGTGTCCGAAATCGCTCCTTAACCCCTATATAGTCCACTACATTCATTTCCCTGTGTAGGGAGCAGGGAATAGGGATCGTAAAAAATCGCTTCGATTTACGAACGTTTCAACCTACGAACCCGATCACGGAACGAATTAAGTTCGTAAGTCGAGGTTCCACTGTACCTTGATGCATGTCAGTAGAAACGGTGTAAATACAGGAGGATAACTCAGCAACTATTTGCACCAGTAATCCAAAGATAGGTCATGATGTAATCAACAATGTGAGCTTTTTAATTAGGAATGGATCAAAGCAAGGGGAGACACATTAATGATTTTGCCTGGATCGAGTAAAACTGTAGGAAGGTCAAGTTTTTAGCTTTTTGCCTGTTTGTGTATCAGTTGAAATCCAAAATGTAATGTGACAAAATATACGCCATGCAATACGCCATACAAACTGAACAATAGTTTTTTCCACTCGGGCAAAAACACACAAACACACATACACACACTTTCTACCTCATTCGCTTTCTCTCTCTCTCCATATAATGTCATACAGGCATACATTGCCGCTAGCCTTCAGGCCATGGGGATTCAATGCAGCCTATATTTATAGAAGGGGCGGTCTGTTCAAACATATGTTCCCCGTAACAAAGTCATCAATGTCAAACCCTGCTCTCTGGGGCTCTACTAATGCCACATTTAGCTTTGCATGCGGAACATTGAAGGCAGCTGGACAGAAAGTGGAGGCGATGGGAGTAAAATATAATAAGATACACAGTTGACCTTCCAGACCCCAATAATTACTCCATGTCCAGTAGACTGTAGGTGAAGAAGACTTTGGAGAACATCTGTTTGTGCTGATTTGTGTGAATTGTACTAAACTTTATAGTGCGCAAACTGCAACAACGATAGCCTGGCCACAGTTTCATTACCCTAGTGTGTATTTGGTGGTTTTGTTGTTATGTTAGTCTTATGTTTTCACAGTAGTTGAACACGGTAAACATTTATATCAGATGTAGGAAGAATTGAGCACAAAGAGCAGTAAGAAGAGAGATATATCAGTTTTACTGTCGTTTGAAGATGCAGATCCTTCCAGCAAAACTGGGGAGGAGAAACTCACTGCACTGTGAGGAGATCTTTGACACCACGGCTCCGCTCAAGGCAGAGGAGCTGGAAAAACTCTCTCAAGTCCAGAAAAGGTTCACAGGAAATTTCCCAAATGGCACAGAGGCCTTCCACAGTGGTGCGAGGAGAAAACAAAAGATCCAGTTCTGACCCGGCAACACCTTCAGCAGGTCAAACACCGATCAGCCATAAGAGTCATTATATAACCTGCAGATACCAAAGAGTGGGTCATGTGAAGGTGAATGCTGAGGTAGAGAGAGAAATAAAACAGACCAGTCCAGATTTACTGGTAAAGAAATGAAAATGAGACATATTTCATGGCGGAAAACAAAACAGGGGGAGACAGATTGAGACAGACTAATTTAAAATGCAGACAGTTACTTGAGTTTGTCTGAATTTTCTCTCTGTCTTCTTTTTTTTTTGGATGTTTTTTTATTTGAGAACGGCAGGAGGCCGCTCACACTGGGCAGGAATCATCACAATCCTGTCACAGCAGTGACAAGGAGGGAAGACGAGGGGGAAAAAAAGGAATTAAGAGAAGATGCGAAAGAGGTGGCGTCCGGATCCAACGATGAGTCAGTCCTTGAGTCAGTTTCCTGGATTCTGTAATCCACCACCCACAGTTAGAAACCTTCTTCAGAGCTATTCACGTGTCATCTGAAACGCAAACAGACCCACAATCCTCGCCACAACAACATAAACATTTGATTTCCAAGACATTAAATCAAATGGGAGTGGCACTAAAGGAGTCACAGTTGTGTTGTCGTTTGTTTGAGTCTTTCTCTTTTTTTTTTTTTTGTTACCAGCACACACCTTGTCCCCGGGTAACAGCACTCTGACGTGCTGCCATCTCTTTTACTTTAAACACTTAAAGTGAGATGATTTCTACACAGGATCCCCACTGGAGGACTCCTCTGTTAGCATGTGGTGGATTATTCCTGCTCGCTTTGCATTCGCTACCTGCTGCCTCGTCCACAGAGTACAGCTATGCAGAGGACACAGGCTGTGACGGCTCTTTGTGAGGAGCCCGCCACTAAAAAAAAAAAAAAAAAGTTTCTTTCACATCCTCCTCACCTTTCTCCGAGGCCAAACTGAGCAACAGTATAAAACCCCACAACTTTGAAAGCTTTGCTTTAACAGCGTGACATCTTCAGCCCACAGGCCTTGCTCCAACTTATGGAACAGCATCCCGACTCTTGATGGCCAGGCTCTCTCCGAGGACTCTCGCTCAGTGTTTCACTCTTACTTTATCCGGAGCCTTGTTTCAGGTGCACGGGCGAGATCGTGCTGAGCCACCGATACTTTCTGCCTCATGTGCCCCGTGGCAGGGGTATACATTATGTACACGTCTCCGTATGGATGATGGGCTCAGAAATGCCCCCTGCCTGACCTTGTTATTGGAAACCCTCTCACAGTGAATAATGACGGGCATCAGGGTGCCAAATGTCCCGTGCAGGACGTTGTAGGCATTTCTCTGTTAACAGGAGGGGAACGACATCTGTTTGGCATCTGAAAGCAGCGCTGATTCATCAGTCTCACGCGCGCACAAACACACACCTTAAAGGCACAGTTGGCCGTTTCAGAATTGCAAAGAGGGGCAGGTTTAATATGACGGCGACCAAATGTTGTAAACGCTGGCACGAATGGATAACCTCAACATAAATAACCGTAACGAACAGCTGAGATATAATGATACAGTGCTAAAGGACATGATGGTGGGGGGGTGAGGGGGGTTGCTCTCATGATGCTCAACGGATGACTGTACCTTTAACTGTGACTTGGCTCTGAAGCCACCTGCTGGTGCTCCACTGCTCTGAAGGACACTCGGCCTGATGCAGGGTCCCCATGAGGAGGGAAAATGTGCAGATATTTCCTTTTCATGCGTGAACTTTCAAACTTCGAATCTGCACTGGGAGCTGGTTCTGTTTAAATGGCGCCATCGCTTGCCTCTTTGTGTCATTTTGAAGGCTCTTGCTTGAGGATTAAACATCCAGCCTCTTTCCTGTAACCTCCTCTTCTCAACTTAATTTTTTTTTTTCTTTTCTTTTCTCGTTTTTTTTTTTTTTTTTTTTGCCTTGCTGTTTGACAGGTCAGCTTTACATCACACGCCGGAGAGAGGGGGCTACATCCACCGCACCGCCTGCGCGTTAACAGACTCCGCGCCCTGACACCTCCTCGGCGAAAGTCATTTTCACGAGCCGCATTTTGAATTAAAGCGTTTTAATGCAAGTCAGGAGTGTCAGAGGGGTTTCATCTCGTGCCCCTGAATAAATCAGCGGGGGAAGGGGTGAGGAGGGAGGAACTGACGTGTTGAATGGAGGGGAGAAGATGTTCGCCTCGAGGAAGCAGACAGGATAGACAGAGACACAGAGAGAGAGAGAGAGAGAGAGAGAGAGAGAGAGAGAGAGAGAGAGCAGAGGAAGAGGAGGGGGATACAGGGCGAAGGTGCAAATAAGCAGTGCATCATTTTAAGTAGCCTTGTGTGTTTCAAAAGAACAGTTCCTTCCACCTGACAGCTAATGCTACTTCTGCTATCAGCACCAAAAGCTACACTTTCACTTTTTCTCTTCTGTCTCACTACCACGGATTGCACTTTGTGTTGTGTTGTCTGAAATCAGACAACACAACACAAAGTGCAGCACATCTGTGTGTTTTTCCCGACTTGGATTTTAATTTTGCATGCAAAACTGTCCTTTTCATATTATTAGACCTTGGTTAATAGCAGAATGTATATTATCAAGCTTTATGCTTTGTGGAGTTTTATTCTGCAGTGTTGTTTAGCAAAGCTAACGTTGTGCATTATGAAAACTAGCAGATATGTTGACTGCACTTTTCTTTCATTTTCCATGTCTGCTTATTTGCAGTCTTGCAGCTGCAGCATCAAAAAGACTGTTTACGATACTTATATACGATTGGTATCATTAAAAAAGGAAAGAGCACAGAAATTTGGAGACTGTCTGCCTAATAGTTTTTATTTTATTTACTTTACCTTATTCAGTGAACCTTAAGACAATGGTTTTTTTTTCTCCCACTACAGAGATGTAAGTAATTAATTAATTTACCTCAGTCACATTATATGGAGAATATGATCAGTATCAAACTAGAAATCAGATATAACAATGCTGTCTTTGTCCTTGTCCGTTTTTTTTGTCTCCATCTCTTTCAGTCAAAAAGTCACAATGCTCTATTTTTTTGTCACCTTCAATCTGTCCCACACACACACACACACACACACACACACACACACACACACACACACACGCACACACACACCCGTGAAGCCAGGAGGCCTCTGCGCGGGAACAGGGTGTTTATGAGCGTCCCCCACTGGATGTCCACTGATAAATGTCACTGTCTGCAGTGAAATTAAACATTTCGCGCGAGTCCTTGGAAAAGGTCTCAGGGAGAACAGCGAGCTCGCAGATCCTCGGCTTCCCCGCTTCCTTGTTGTCTTTTCAAGTTTTCTAATTAAGACGGGGTTTAACGGCACGTCGGTGTCCAAGCAGTGCTGGCTCGCCGCTCCCTCCTTCCTCCTCCTGAGTCCTGCCATGTTCAAGGAGAGTGCAAGGAGGGGACCTGCTGGAGAGGGAGCGCGAGCCAACTGCTTCCGACTGCAGAACTAAACTCATTAATGATGCCGTGTTGGTTATTTCAGCATTGTGCTTTTCCTCGATTCGCCCGGGGGAACTGCCTCTCTCTCGCCCACACGCTTTCATTTGTGACATTTACATCACGAAGATTTCAATTGTCTCCAGATCTGAGGCTTAGGACTTAATGGTCTATGAATGTTGCCTTGCTCCGAGCTGCAGATGCATCCCGGCACCCATAGCGGCCGTTTAACGGCTCAGCCTGCGCCTCGCTTTTATGGCCACAAATCTTCAAGAGGCCCTTTTCCAGAATTACTGCACATTGAGGTGTGGCGGAGAGGCAGGATGAGCGCTCTTGGGCGTTTTAGGGGACAGGTGTTTTATGTGCCGTGCGTTGCACGTGCACGTGCACAGGTTTGCGGTTGTATGTGGGTTTGCCTGTTTGCGCGTCTCGCATGGTGCTGCTAAAGGCCTGACAGAGGTAATCACTCAGCGAGATGGAGGGACCAAGCAGCTTTAAATGCAGACTCTGTTTTCGGCTTCACTGCGTAACCGAATAACGCCGCGCGCGTCGCAGAGGCTAATAAGGCGTGTTCCTTTTCCGAGCAGCTCAAGGAGAAAATAGCCTTCCTGGTTTGAAAAAAAAACAAAAACAAACAAACAAAAACACTATTACGAGATACAGACTTTCTCCCTTTTTTCCCTTCTAAGCTGACGAGTAAATTGCGAGCACTTTTAATAGTTTGTCTTCCTCTCCGTGCCGTCGGGAGTGGAAATGACACATTTCACTGCGCCTGCAATGTCTTCATATGGGTATTTATCAGCCCCAGTGACTCCTGGCTGTGTTAATAATCCCGTAGCACTGGTGTAATGGATTCAGCCAAAGCCCTGCTTTATCCCAGGTATCCTCCCTTTCCTCCTGCTAAACCCACAGATTATTACAGAAAACACTTTTTTTTCCTCTCTCTTATACTTGTTCTGTCAAATTAGCTCGTTTAGCATCCCGGCCCTTTGCAGGAATTACAGGACTCCAGGAACGAGGCTGAATCTTTCTTCTCTAGATTTAGCAAGGAATCTTAATGATATATATCTGATATACTGTATACGTAACATGGAACTATACCGTATTTTCTGGATTATAAGTCGCTCCGGAGTACAAGTCGCACCAGCCATAAAATGCATAATAAAGAAGGAAAAGACATATATAAGTCGCACTGGAGTGTAAGTCGCATTTTTGGGGGAAGTTTATTTGATAAAATCCAACACCAAGAACAGACATGTCATCTTGAAAGGCAATTTAAAATAAAAATAAGAATAGAGGCAACAACAGGCTGAATAATTGTACGGTATGCTAACGTTACATGACACATAAACAACGAACTGAGAACGGTATGTTAACATAACATATTAAGAGTTATTCAGATAACTATAGCATAAATAACATGCTAACAAGTTTACCAAACCATCCGTGTCACTCCAAATCACTAAATCCAATGAAATCGTCATCCTCGGTTTCACTTTCAAACAACTCCGCTAACTCAGGAGGTAGAAGATGCAGCGCTTCCTCTTCAACATCGCCAATGTTTTATCAATTCAATTATCAACACGGGCCTATAGCGCCTTCTTGCGGTTTAGTGTGAAAATAACATGTGACAGGATATAATAATGTGTTAATAATTTCACACATAAGTCGCACTGGAGTATAAGTCGCACCCCCGGCCAAACTATGAAAAAAACTGCGACTTATAGTCCGGAAAATACGGTATAATGTAGAGTTTACTACGCAGTGTCTCACACACATGGCGTGGAATGTCCGTTATAGATATAACGTGAACAATTCAATACAGGACGTCAACAGATCTTTTTATGTTTGACATATAACTGACAAAAGTTAAGTGCACATCAACTTTCTATTAGCCTGAATGGTTACTACTACTTTCGCGAACTCTGGAAACTTTTTTTTTTACACCCTCATATGTTTTTATTGCAATCTGTCTGTCTGATAGTTTGTCTGTCCATATATCTTTCCACTGGCTTTCTCATATACCTGCTCGTTCTTTTTCCAGCCCCCTCCTATCTTTTACTATCCCGTCTATCCATCGGCGCCTCCATTTATCTCCGCATCGCCGTTTCTGATGACTAGCATCCAGCACAATGCCTTGATCGGGCTCGGGCAGGCAGGGTCTATGGACGCATGATGGAGTGCTCTGCTCAGCAAGCTGGCAGCGACGTGAACAAATTGATTTTCTGACAGATTAAAAAAGATTAAACCAACCATAAAAACAAGCAGGAAAGTGCTTAATGGACCATATGTGCACAATAAGCTTTCATATGTATTCTTTTCCTGCATCTCCTCTGGCCATTCGTCTTGTTTACCCTGACAGGTCTGGAGCCAGGCTAACGTGACTGTCACAGAGGCCGGACTATGTCCTTCATGATATTTTGGACTTGACGTTTGTTTTTTAACCTGTGAGTTGAGTTGCATTAATGTACCAGTTTTAACTGACATGAGGTTTTCACTCCGCTGACAGATCTTTAACCCTGACAGCGTCGCCATCATCGCTGACCTGATCAGCCGAGCTCGACTCTCTGGTGACAGAGAGCGCCGTTGTCGGCTCAGCTATGATGATGCACAGTACGTTACTTCCTCATTAAAAGCTTATTAAAAGACTGAGCTGCAGAAACACTGACAATAAATGGCTGCTGAGTCATTAACCCCATAGTGCTTTATGGGCCCGGTTTTGTTCGGAGCTGAACTCAGCTCCTTGAACCAGCAACAGAACATACAAAACAATTTGAATAAAACACAGATATCAGGAAACAGTCCAACTCAGATTAACTCCACGTTACGATGATAAAGTATTAACAAAGTAAAGTCAGATTTGGGTCTGGCTCACAAGCCACTGCTGGTTAAGTGCATTCATCTCAATGACAGCACATGGATCACAACGAAGCACACGTTTCATATTCAGTGATCTCTTCAACCTCGGAGCTGATCTGGATTTAAGTGTTCGACCTCACACTTTATGCATTATTATATATATAACAACAACACAGCGAACGGTCGACTCTTTCCATCTGTCTATCTCCTCTCTCTCTCTGAGACCCTCGTCCTGACACAGGCCCCCAGCAGCTGCAGCCAGAGGAGCCACCCGGCTCGCTCCTTCATTCACTTGCCTCTCCACAGACGTCTCCCTGGAACACTGCAGTCGGCTATTACATAAAAGCAAAGTGACTTACAGGCAAATCCTCTCTTCCCCAAAACTGCCCGACTATACTGGCAAACCACAGAGAGAGAGAGAGAGACAGAGAAAGAGATAGACAGAGACAGAGAGAGAGAGACAGAGAGAGAGAGACAGAGAGAGAGAGATTATATTTTTGGGTGCTGAGCACTGCAGTGTTGGCATTTAATCCCCCCAACGCCCCATTTTTTTTCCTTTTTACTTCTTTTTACTCTTCCATCACCCTCTATTTGTTGTCTTCAAACAACGCTGGAAAAGCATCTTGTCTGAACTGCTTCATCCCTTCACTCACACTAATGATGTAAACATGTCATGTTACGTGTGTGTGTGTGTGTATGTGTGTTAGTGTGTGTGTTTTACATGAACTGAAATAAGTGCACAAAAATTCACATGTTCACACAAACTCATTTACTCATTCACGCACACATTCTGTATTCACACACTCACTTATTGCAAAACAAGCAGTGTGCAAGAGCGCGCGCACACACACACACACACACACACACACACACACACACACACAGCGTGTCAGTGATCCCACAGCATCTCTCGCTGGGCTACAGTGTCATCACAGTGTGTGAGCGCCACACTCTGCCACTCTGCTTCGCTGGCAACTAGCCTATCAGGACACAACAGTCCACACTTCCTGGTGTGTGATGGAATTGAGCCTGTTCCTATTTTTTTTCTCTCTCTCTCTTCCAAAAGATCCAGGAGTCGTCAGGAACAAACAGCCGTGTCAGGCGTTTTTTTTTCCAGACAGAAGATGCTAATATTCCTAAACACCTCAGCGGCCATTCACTCATATGGATTAAAAGTCATTAGAACATGTGGGCTTTTGTGTGCTGAGCCCATTTCTGGCAGGTCCACATTAAACCAGTGTAACAGGATCTGCTAATGGACAAATGCTGATTTGAAATCTTTTCCCTTTGTAACTAGTGTAGGTAAATAGAATCCAGATCACTTACACTACACAAAGCTTTAATACTTATAATCACATAACTACAATATAAATATTCGATTTTATATTGTAGTTAGAATTTTCTCCGCTGACTATCCAACAGAAAATTCCAGACATAATTCCTGGATAATAATGGCGGCACCGGATCAGTCACCTGTGTCAGGGAAATCCATTGGTTTGCCACAGATTTGCTTCCAGCAGCAGTTCCTCCGTCCAGTGTCAGCTGTTTGTCCTGTTCAGATTAAGGACAGTCCGCCTGAAGAGGTCGTTTACCTGTCCACCCACTGCGAGGCTCTCTGGATAATAACATAAAAACACCATTTCTCCCTGATGATTTCATTAATCCCTCAGTGCTAGAGATGAAATTCAATTAGGTGCCTGATCTCCAGATAAAAACAGGTGCTGGATTTATCTCTAAGTGATCCCAGTCGGTAACAACGCCATTACCGGCTAATGCTGCTGGGACAATATACTGTTTCCCTTCATCCTAACTCAGCCCCCTAAAGAAACACCAGTCTCTCCGTCCTTCACTCCTACATTTTATCACTCTCCAGCGCTCTCAGCTTGTCAGTGTCACTGTGAAGCCGCTGAGGGATCATTTTCTTGTAGTAGCATTAGCTTCTAAAATAACTTTTATATCTGGAAGGATCTAAAGAATTCAAAAAAGTAGCATGTTGGCATCAGAGGCTGTGAACGTCTGCAGGGTGAGTTTATAAAATCTGCTGTTGCTCGTATGAGTTGCCTTACCTGTAAACTAGATTTTTTTTTCATGATAGCTAAATGGACAACAAGTCACTGGGGTTGTAACATATAAGAATGTTATGGTTTTGACCACATCAACGAACTTTTATTCTGAATATGAGGCTCTTTGTTGTCTCTTAAAAATATCTGCAGCAACATTAGCATTTATATTTCCTGAGTGGATTACATGAGCGATCCCAGTGTATTATGCCACAGGTCTCTGCTCTTTAACCATACAGTCCATACTGTGAAAAGGTTATATCAATTCTGGTTATGGATGTAATCGGATGTTTTGTTAAAAAAACAAAAAAGAAGATATGAAGTTTTCTTTTCCTAATTTTGGACGGGACTAATGAAGTAAACAGAAAAATTGCAAAATACACAGTCGCTGGTGATAACTTGCACTGAACAAAACACAAACAGTATATTACACTGTATTAGAGACACACGTATGCATGCACATGTAACACAATCACAGATGCAGGCATACATTCCCAAACACACACACGCATACACGCACACCAGGCGTTCAGCAGGCGTTCAGCAGGCGTTCAGCAGGCATGCCATTCTGTGGGATTCTCCTCTGGGTGCTGCATCCAAGGTGAGTGCAGTGGCTGGCAGCTCCTGAGGAGTTGGTCGGAAGAGATAGCTGAGAGAAGCTATTAAAATACGGGCAGGAATTTCCCTTATCTCTCCCACCGAGGCAGCTCGCACCGCTTTGTGCTATTATGGAGATAAAATGCACAGAGCCTTGGAATGAAGGCGGGAAGGAGGGAGAATGGGGAATGGGGGAAGAGGGGGGCGATTGGGGGGGGCAGGCGAAGGAACGTCAGATTTATGGAGCTGGGGAAGCTTAAGATTATTAAATCGGACGATTACTCGACTGCGAAATTGTTGAAGTTTTTACGGGAAGTTGAGGGATTTAAGCCAGCATTAAACAGCCAAGCATTATGAGGCCAGCAATATGCATTATTCACAGTTGATTTTTTACCCCTTTTCTTCTTTTTGTTCACGCTTTTCCTTTATCCCTCACACTGCTTCTTCTCCCTCTGTCCATTGAGCTTTATGAACAATATCACACTCCTCCTAAATTTTTATTTAGAGGAGCATCTGATCTTGGAACCCCCCCTCAAACCTCCCCAACTCTAAGAGTGGATGAAGATGAAGAGCAACGTCCTCTTCCAGGAGAGGAGGAGAAAGAGGAGAAGGAGGGACACTTGCAGCATGAGACGTCGAGGACGTTCATGAGTGGCAACATTTGGGGATGGCGCTGTGAGGGCGAGGTGACTGTAAGAGCAGCAGAGGTGTTGCTTTGTTTAATGTGATGAGTGTCCTTGGTGATACTGAGTGTATCCTGGCAGCAGACAAATAATAGCACCTCTACAGCTTGTTGTTATTTACTGGTAGACACCAGAGGGCTTTTATTCCACTGGAAAAATATTAATATTGTTATTTTTAAAAAAAAGTGCATAAAAGCAATATCTACTCCTACACCCTTGCAAAATAATTTATCTTAATATGTCTGGCTATGTTTGTTGTTTACCACTGACTACTATTAATGTCAGTCGGGTCAGAAATAATAACAATAATAATAATAAGACTTTTTTTAAAAAACTAATTTTTTACAGAACGAGATCATCTATATTTTCTGGGATGGAATAAAAAATGGATGCTCTGAGTTTGACTCCAGGTGTCCGCACTTGAAGAGAATTTCTTTGTGCGTCCACATTTGTATTCCTGTCAGAGTGTGAACGCTGTGTTTCCCTCCTGTTTTCCCCTAAAGGAGAAAAAACATTTGTCTTTTTCAGAGGGCCAGTTACAACAGTGACACACATCACAACATAACACACATCAAAGAGCTCATCTCCCCTACGCGCACACAAACACACACACACAAACACACACACCACTGCTGTCTGTGTCAGTCACACACAAAACTGCTGTTCTTCTATGTTGTCTCTCTCTCTCTGATTGTCTCATTCAGGTCGGGCTTTTTGTCTCAGTAAACACAAAACAGGTTCCAGGTCAGAAAATTAGGGATATATCTATATCTATATCTATATCTATATCTATATCTATATCTATAGATTGATAGATCGATAGATGAACAAACTCCACACTGTGATCTGAGTGATGGGGAACATGAACATAAACTGGCCTGTTGTGTTGTTGTCTGGATTTGAGTGTGTGTGCATGTCAGTGGCTGTGTATGTGTATGTGCATCCTGGTGTGACTCTGTCATTAATGTGTTTCTGCACGCGCTCCTTCTCATTAGCTTCACTCTCCTGTGCGGTGAGGCCCGTTCCATTCTCCACAAATACTGGTGAGACAGCAGCACAGACGCAGCTAAACGCGGCGAGCGACGTCTCGTCACTAATGGAGGACTCCCCCCACTTTGTTGACACTCCGACTGAGAGCCCGCCATCTCCCGCTCCGCTAGATAATTCCCCTCTGTGGCGTTGCAGAGAGAAACATCATTAACCCCGCTGCCACATGATCCACAATCCTTGAGCCGTGCATGTGTAATGTGGCTGAACGCAGCCTTTCACTGCTGTAAACACCAACTCGCCAAACGTCAGTATGTGTGACACGCTCACAACGAAATCATAAAGAGACGAGCCGCCAGCTGGTATTTAATGGGCAGTGCATACGTGCAACAATGATGTGGTAAATGTTGTTTATCATGAACGTAATAAATGTTTTTTTAATTTAATCATAGTTGTTATGAAGGTTAAAGGGCACTCAGGGTCAAACTCTTGTTTCTTTGAACGAGTTTGCTTCAGTGAAAATGATTCAAATGTGTCGTTTATAAAAACTTGTGCGTGTCTTGGAGGTACAGTGTGTGTTGCAATCAAAACATCTAACACAAAAACAGACAACTGGGCAGTCTTGCTCCAGGCTACAAGCGACTAAATAAAAACCTCCAGGGGCAAACCGCAACCGTCCGGTCCTCCCCCTCCCTGAAACCAACGGAGAGTCGTCCTCCTGAGACGTTCCCCTTACACTGCCCGAGGCCTGATGCCCATATGGAGCTGATGTGCGCGGAAAACACAAGAAGGAAGGAATCGTTTTTCCAAAACCATGTGCTTTTCAAGTGTTTGTGAGCATTGTGTAATTACTGGAAGATGAATACAATCATTCTGAGTTGAGTAATGAGTGCAGGAGAACACTTCCCAGTCAGGAAGTGCCGTCAGTGATGGCACCCAGTGGAAAGTGGGAGCTGGGCAGCTGCCTGCACGTTGTTTATTTCCTCCATTATCTGCCTCCAGCACACTCACACGTAGCAGCCAACAGGCTCCTTCTGTTCCTTTATCACGCACACTGATATTCACACACTGGAGTGCAAAGGGAGCAAATGAGTGTGTGTGCGCGTGCCCACACACACACAAACACACATGGAGAAGATGAAAGGTGCAGCATGAGAGGGAAAAATGAGAGAGAGACGGTGGAGATTGCAGCTTAACCTCTTGGCTCCACTGTAAAGCAGCACTCGCTCTCTGGAGCCTTGCTGATAGCCATCTGTCTGGCGAGGAGAGTCAGCTTCACCTTCCCAACACATCACAGCGCTTAGCAACACTCATCACGCACACACACAAGGACAAACACACGCACAGCGGGCCTGCGCTCGGAGGTGATACCGAGACAAAGCGCAAAAGGGATCTGGAGTCGGACTTTGTTGCTTTGTCGTTTTCATCTGTGGAAGGAGAAATGGAAGCTGAGGTGATTCTCTATCTGCAAAACGAACAAATTCAAACTGCACTCATGGCCAAGTCTCCACCGAAACCATTTCCTCCTTTATGAAAAGTTTTTTTTTTT
Organism: Trinectes maculatus; assembly: GCA_016785345.1. NCBI lineage: Eukaryota > Metazoa > Chordata > Actinopteri > Pleuronectiformes > Achiridae > Trinectes > Trinectes maculatus. The sequence continues at coordinate 647,371 of JAFBJQ010001123.1, forward strand.
CCTTTTGCAGTTTGTGCAACGACCGGCGTGATTAACATCTCTTTAAAATGTGAGCGGAGCGCTCGTTGACAAAGAGCGAGCTATACACTTTGAAAATCCTGAAGAGAAGCCAGAGCACTTTGGATTTGGGCTATAAATCTGAAGCTTAGTCAATAGCTCTCTCTCTCTCTCTCTCTCTCTCTCTCTCCAAGTGATGGCCGAGCTAAAGAAAACCCTCTTCGCCCTCCATCCCTCCTCTCCTCATCCAGCACCACTCTGAAAACATAAATTCCTTAAAATACTCCCATCCTCCGCCCTCCACCCCACAGAGCCCTCTTCCCACCTCTCGGTATCCTCTCCGCCCCTCTATCCATCTCTGTCCCCCTGATCAATAATCAATCTGCAGGGGCCGAGGCCAGGGGCCCTGTGCCATCTGTCTCCATCGACAAACCTGGGTGTGAGCGAGAGACAGAGCGGCAGAGAGAGAAAGAGGGAGAGAGGAGGAAAATGGGAGGACACAGGGTTCAATCTATCTCCATCCTCGGTCAGGTCCACTCTGCCAGTATAGATCATAATTTGGAGAGGTGTAATTGCTGCTCAGAGACTAAGGGTGGACACTGGATGTGGAGAAGGAGAGAAAAGTGGGTGTCAATAATGTTTCTACAGTCCAGTCCCCCCCACCACCATCACCACCACCATCACGTCCACCATCACCATCACCATCACCACCTCCCCACTCTCCCGCCTGCCCCACTTTCTCTTTTCTTTTCCTCTGTCTCTTCCTCTCTGTCTCTGTCTTCCTCTCGCTTCTCCCGCAATCTTCACTTGTCTCACTGCAATGTACAAAGAACCAAAAGACCAAAACAACACGCGGTGCCATTATCTTATGACAGTATCAGGTCATCGAAGTATCAGACAACTGATTTCTTTTGGATAATTTATCACATTAATTATAATTATGCCACAGCTACACATTGATTGTAACTAAAGACAGTGACACAGGGGCTCAGAGACCCCTCCCCTCCCCATGAGCCCAGTTATGTGGATGATCCATTTATAAAGTATATGCCACAATTCGATTTTCCTTGAGCTCTATCATCATGTGTCCGACGCCAGGGCTGCCACCATAAATCAATGTAATTCCCGAGTGCAGCCTTCAAGGTTCAGTCATTTCCGACACACAGAGTGGGTGTGTTACAGGTAAAAAGTCATGCGTGCAATCATCTCTCGGTCCCCTATGAGCTGTACAACATGAATCCCTTCACCTGCAGTCCCCTTCTACTCCAATGAGCTGCGCTAACAACGCCGTTAACCTATCCCACCCCCCCATCCTCAATTACATCACCCCACTAAGAAAGGATGTGCTAATTTGAGACTGAGTGACTCATTGGAGAAGTGTGTGTTAATGTGTGTTAATGTGCATGTTTGTGGGTGTGTGTGTGTGTGTGTGTGTATGTATACATATATACCCTTTATTCCTGTTTACACCTGATTGATATAATCATCTGATGCGCGACACACGGGGAGTTTCTACATGTGAGAGAATATCTCACACACACACATATACACACACATACACATATACACACACACACACATATACACACACACACACATACACACACACATACACAGGCGTGGGCCCGAGGAGTGAGCTCCTGTGAGTCAGAGTAACTGGTCTGTGAAGGAGAACCCAAAGGGGAAACAAAGAGCCAATGAAACTTTAATGAGCTGGTCACGTATCAGCTGAAGCCTGCTGCACCGCCAACGTCTCTTCTCCCCGACTCATAAGTCCAACGCTCTCAGCCGGGATCACAGACAGACACGCACCTCACGATGAAGATATATTTAGCTTTGCCTGCTTGGGTTCTGCACCTCGCCCTGCTAGACGCTCTCGAGAAATCTAATGTTTGCTTTGCAAAACCAAGGACATCTGAAGGACAATGTTCACATTAGAAAATAGCTAGGTGATATCATAAGCATATATTTATTATTGTTTACTTTTTGCTTTCAACAACTGGAGGGGTTTGCATGACAAATCAGTACAACCATATTATATGTGTATTTTATGCCTATACTTATCTTTTCATTATATTCTATATACAGTATCAGCATGGTAACTACAACTAATGACAACGTTTGTCATTTTCTCACCTGTGACCCGCAGGTTAAATAAAGTTAACTAAACCACCTCCTCCCCCTTTCACTCACATATAACAGACATGCAGTACACATTGTGTCACATGCTAATAAACACACGTTTGAAATGATGCCAGTCTCTCCCACAACTCTCAGCCTTACTGTTCCTCACCACTGCTTTTTGCTGAAACCTAGGATTTGCAATATGCAGCTAATGAGCTGTTGAAAGCTGGGAATGAATTCCATTCCAGCCATAATTGTGTATGGTTTGTATAATGGCATGCGTGTATGTGTGTGTGTGTGGATCTGTGCACATCTACTTCAGTATGCATGTGTATCTTTCTGCCGTAGAGTGCGTGGGTGCGTTTCTTGTGTGTATGCAGCGTATGTGCACGCGTGTTGATGTGTGTCTGTCGGTGCTTGTCAGGGGAAACAGAAACGTCTGAAATCTTCACGCCTCACTTGATCACTCTCAGTCAGAGCGGGGAGGCTGAAAACAGAGAGAGAGAGAGAGAGAGAACAGTTTGAAGGGCAGAGAGAGAAGAGGTACAGGGAGAGGGAAGAGGAGGAGGAAGAGGAGGAGTGGAAGCGCACTCCATAAGTGTGAGGTAGAAGATGTCAAGGAGGAGATCTCGCCAGGAACAGAGCCAGAGAGAAGAGTTCTTTTCACACAGACCTACTTCTGTCAGTCAGATGGATGTCACTCAACACTTAGCTATAAACACACACACACACACACACACACACACACACACACATGCTTCAACAGTGTTTACAGCAACAAATATAAGAAGAACGACAAAACACTAAAAATGTGAAACTTGTGCGTAGGAGTGAGGATCAATGTCTTACGAGAGAAGGTCTCTAATTCTAGTGTGATACACTTAAACAATAACGTACTACGTTACAGCTGGTGTGTGTGTGTGTGTGTGTGTGTACGTGTGTGTACTGAATGTGTTTGTGTATCAAGGTTTAAATGTGCTCATCATACTTAACAAGAAAAACATGCTACATCTCCTGCTGGCACACTCACATAAACATACAGTATGTACAACATGCAAAAATTAATCACAGACAAACCAGTATACACACACACACACACACACACACACACACACACACACACACACACACACACACACTCCATCACAATGCAGCACACCTTATCTGCCCTGGCAGTGTTGACTGACACTCTCCACTTGAGGAGATTAAGTGTGCTCATGCTGTGTCGGCACAGCTTGACGTCCATTTATCCCTAAAACTCATATGAAGCTCGCTGCCGACCACGTGCACGCAACCATCCACCACGTGCACGCTCCCACAAATTCACCTTACACACCTGCTACTTCATCATGGCTGCTGCTACTGGAGAAAATAACTAATAATTGGTACCTGTACACACACACACGTATATAATTGTATATATTCAAATATTTATTTATTTTTGCTTTTTTTTTCTACTTGAACCAGACGTTTGTTCGTGGTCACTTTTGGAACCACTGGGATTTTGAAACCAGGGGGAAAAAACTCAGACGTTGCATAATGTCACATGTCCTTTGCTCTTAAGGTGAGGTATGTGTTTCTCAGCCAGCAGCAGCTTTTTGCAGTTTAACAGCACACATCGAGAGAAACAGCCTGTGGCGTGTGTGGTTTCAACAGCAGCAGATTTAACCAATACACTATAAATACACACAGGCCATCTGGGTACTTGCAGATAACTCACTGGCAACTGCTGCTGCTCTGTCTTTATGCCTATTAGTATTTGTGTTATTAAGTTGAATCATTTTACACTTTGATGAGCTGATAATATGACCGTGGATAGCAACGTTATGTAAAGTTTCCTGATATTGAACAACTTCCTTGTTGTGCTAATTGTTTATGATAGGATAAGAGACCAGTTCGATTGGCCTCACAGCGGCTCAGTATTTGTTGATGGTGTCTGCATAACAGAGGACCAAATGTGGCCCTGGTTGGAAAACCACCTGTGCAAAGAGTCCAGACCTCTGGGGTTCACTCTCTGTCATTTGGTTTTTGGAGGAGTGATTACTTGCTAATTTGTTTGGGAATTCCCACAGCTGAAGAATAATTTCATCTGGGGCCTGGATTTGATCAGTAATCTTGTGACCATGCCTCGTCAGGAGGCAGAGATATTTTCAGTTTATACTAATATCCCACTGTGCATAATCCTGATTTTTACACGTGTAGGTGTGTAAATTAAATTAACAACATGGCCGGAAATACAACCTGCTACTGACTCACGGACAGACTATATATGTTTGGAAGTACATCCAACCACAGAACAGGCAAATGTATGGTCACTAGATTGTTACCTGCATAACTGTGGACCGACGTCCTTCCTCATCTGCTCCTCTGAAACATCATGATGTAGAGATGCTTTCTGTCATTTCCCAATCTGAGGATAAAACATAAATCTGTGTTTGAATTTAAAACATCACCACGTGTTTTTAATGCCAGTTTGGACAACCTGTGGTATATATTTACACCAAAAAGAAAAAGTATCTGTTGTAGTTGCTCTGATGGGGAAAAAAAACTTGAAAAGGATGAAGGAAAGTGGGCCAATGCATGATGACTAACAGGAGGAGGTGGGGGGTTAAAGGGCGCTCCAAGACCAGAATGATGAAGGGACCCTTCCAAGGACAGATGGGAATAAGATTCCCAAATCAATACCATCCAAGGGTGTTTGGTTATTAATGTACACAGAGAGGAACCAGTGTTCGATACTCCTCACCTGACTGCTCAGCCACACGACCCTGTACATGCTCAACCCAACTCCCTTCTTCCTCAGTCACACTTCTTCCTCTCACTTTGTTGTTCTTTTTTTGATCATCGTCAAACTTCTCAAAACTCATCTTATAAACATGTTAAAAAAAAACAACAACACACACAGTCATTAACAGTGAGCCCATGTGGTGCATTAAAACACCACAATAAGGCAAACACATATCCAGCCAGTGTCACAACACTGGGTTTAAATTTAAAGCTAAAATAAGGTTATGGAATAACATGTAGAATAAAACCAATGTATTGCTGTGTTTTCTTATCATATGGCTCAGTGGTTGTTAGTATAGATATAACACAACACACCACAACACAGCTGTGTTTAACTATTATGGAGAGATTATTATTTTGCGATGCAGCACAGCTATAAAATGACTAAGTGCATTCAGTAACCCTGCAAGACGTTATTTTACTGTGACTTTACCGAGCTGCGAGACACAAGACTCTAAATTCAGCCCAGAATGATCCCAATTGTTTCCGTCTCGGCGTTTGTTTTGTTTTGCTGTTATCTATTTGTTATTCTGACACTAAACCAAACAGCGTCTCTGAAAATGAAAATGGGTTTTATGTATGGAGTAATAACCTAAATGGATTTCTTTTTCCCTCTGTCTCTCTCTCTCGCTCTCTCTCTCGCTTTGTCTGTACCGCTCCGGGAGCCGGTGGCTATTTATCTGCCTGTGTGTAATTATTCATTAGCGAACACGGAGGAAGGAGCATGGAAAACATAGCTGTGCATTCACTGTAGCAGACCAACAAACACAACTCCTGCCTCCTCCTCCTCCTTTACATATTTTCCGAGACGGTGTTACGTCTGTTTCACACACTGGGGCCACGGAGGTCAAGGATGTAACATCTGCTATCGTGACCCACAGTTTAGATGCAATATGTCCTGCCATAACAGTTTCAATGCATAATGCAAACAAAGGTGTTTTCCTTAAGGTGTTGCAGTAGGCAGCTGGAAACACTATTTTATCCACATATGTGCAAGCTGCGTGTTCCCTGGGCAGCAAACAGACAGGGATGGACGAGTGTCATGGTGTTGAGGTTCAACATTGTGGCTGCAATCCTCTCACTCCATGCTTTGCATACACGCCGCCAGCAGGGGGCAGTGCTTCGCCCACCAAAAAGGTATTAATTTTTAAGAAATCCCAACCAGTACCTGAGAAATGGATCTCGTTAGCTAGCACATGGGTTTAACGAATGGGTTTAACTGTGATTAGGACGTTTAAAAAACACACTGTAAACAGCACACAGTGTATGTTTAAAACAAAACCTAACAATATTTATATTTAAATATTTGCACTTCAGAATTAAATCTCCGAAAAGGCCACGGATAAACACCGAGCCAGTGTTCATGTGGCTGATAATGATCGATGTAAATGACAGTCAGTCAGCATTCCATAGCACTGCTGCAGGCACTATTTACTAGACGACATTGCCATCTAGTGGTGCTGTCTGTGTTACACAGCACATCCTCAACATGGAGTCGACATCGTCTCGTGCAGGTGCAGTGAAGGTAACTTTAAATAACAATAGCATGCTTACGGGAACACGTGGTGAGAGGCTGGGCCGCAGGTATCCGCAGGTAGAGTCAACCAACAGGAACAGAAACGAGCGCACGACTGTCACACAGGTGTAACACTTCCGGTAATCACAGAGGCAGGAAGTAAATGAGAAGAAGACACCCGTGGAAAGCGATTACAAAATAAAACAGGACATAATATTGGATACAGAAAGTCACAGCGTGTTTACAGTAGTATGTGAGAATATTAATGTTTTTGAAATAATAACTTGACCACTCGGGGAAAAAAACAGAAAGCAGGGATTTTTTCTTCATATCCATTTTTTGTCCGACATGCTGATGCGGAAAACTGAACGGCACTGACGTGCATTGACCTGCAGGTGGCGGTATTGCTCTTTAGGAAAGCTTGGCTTGCTGTGGGAGTGGAGAGAAACGTTTGCGCAGAGGTTCAACACAGTGAGTCATATGTAAACCAGCCACAGGGTAAAGTAGTCCGGTCGGAAATTAATGTTTACAAAGTGATGTTATGTTAAAATTTTATGTGTGAGCGACTCACTCACGAAAAACGTTTGTGTATTTTCTCCTCCATCATGACCCTGCACAGTGTGAATATTTGCTGGCCGCCTGGGTTTTCACATTTTATATTTGTCTTATGATAATTCATTAGTTTTAAACAGTAAATTGTCCTGATTCCTTATTTAATCCACCAGCCTAATTTTCTTGAAACTGAAATGAATGAATTCTACTTCACACTTACTTCAGAATGCTTTTTTACCTTGTCATTGTTGTTCTGCTAGCTGGAACTGCTGGTTTATACAATCAACCACATTTTAAAAGTTTACTGTATCTCATATAATAATTAAGCATTAATCTACTAATAGTATATAATTAAAAAATGGAGGCACAAACCAATAATCAGGTTATTGTGGCCTGCTGGTTAGTTGTAAATAAATATTTTATTATTCATTAGCAGCTGTGCCTGTCACCTTCTGTATCTGTGCATATGTATGTGTGAGTTACTGCTTTATTTTATTGTTTATTTATAGAAAATGTTAAACATATCAATACATTTTCTGTACATGTCTCATGAAGTCTACGCTATTTTGAATCAGTAGAATAGAGGTTATTTGCCTGGTTCTATCTATCTATCTATCTATCTATCTATCTATCTATCTATCTATCTATCTATCTATCTATCTATCTATCTATCTATCTATCTATCTATTGTTTAGGGATCATCAGCAGTAGCAGGCCTCACTGTTTTGGTTCTGATGTGAGGCTTTTTTGTGTGTGTGTGTGTGGTAAATTATATTTTTCAGTGGCAGCGAATACTTCCCCAGTTTCTTTAAAATAACATTTATTTCCAGCATATTCATACAATGTGACAGTACAGCTTGTAACATCTGAAGAGGGACTAACTTGGTCAAGCACGTTGTCACAGAATATTTGAGCTGACTAACAGGTAAATGAAAAGTCAAATATAGCATAGCATTTTACCAAATGCAATATATAATACAGGCGGTTGAAAACAAACTAAAAGAAAATGTGAGATAATTCATATAATACATCAGGAAAAAAAATATGTCATTTACAAAACATTAGTTCAACTTTTACAACAGGAACTGGGGTTAACATCCATAAGCTACATGTTTTAATAACTTAATTTTGGCCCGTTTATTATTCGATATGTTTGAGAGAAATGCATAATTTAAAAATTGACTTTCAAAATCATATTTTAACCTTAACTGGACATTTGACGGGCTTTAAAGAAAGTCTCTAAAATTAATAATAATAACAATAATAATAATAAATCTGTAATAAATCATTTCTTCCGGTTCATTTAAACTCTGGCACTGACTCTGGAATCAGTGATTTAAAAAAAAAACACCTGGGTTTATTACACACTTCCCCAGTTGGCTTGTGATTTCTTCTGGAATCTATAAATGTCTTTTCACTTCCACATTATTTTTCACTGATGGCATGTTCAAGACTTAGGAATTGGGAAAGTCATCCAAACATATTAAATTATGATTTTTTTTTATTTATTTTTTATTTTATTTTCTTTTGCAACTTACACCTAAGTGATTTTAGTCTCTCGTCAGACAATTTGACTACAAGTCAGATAATCCTAGAATGTACATTATGTCTGTAGCCAGAACACATCACAAGATTTGTCAGCAGAACATTCAACACTTGTGGCTACAAATACAACGCAACAACGTCTGTGCGTCACTGTTTGTCCGGCGTGTTGTTGACCAGAGGCCCGTACAGGCCGCCGGCGTAGCCCTGCTCTTTGTGTAACATTGTCCGGTCCCTTATCAGGTCGCTAAAGGCGTAGTCCATCGGAGGCCTGAAGCCCAGGGTGGGCATCAGGCCGGTGGTGGAGTAGGGCGTCATGAAGGCCAGTCCCCGGCTGTGCGCAGAGTAGGCCAGGCGCAGCGGGTTCAGGCCCAGGTGGGTGCCCAGCGGGTACGCGCCGGGGTCGGCGCCGAAGTGCGGGGAGTTTGGCTGCAGAGGAGAAAAGGCGGAGCGGTTGCTCAGCGTCATGGCTCCGGGTAACATGGGTCTCGTCGGTGCGGCCGTGGCGGTGGAGGACGGCGGTGGCGCCTGTGCGCTTTGGATCATCCTCTCCGCCGCCCACGTCTCCTCGGGCCCGGCCTTGTTGGGCCCCTGGTCGTCGCTGTTGTTGAGGATCTGCTCGATGGCCTGCACCACGTCTTTGCCGCAGCCCTGCAGGACGAGCTCCAGGACGCTGCGCTTGTGGCTGGGGAAGACCCGCGTCAGGATGTCGATGGCGTTCATGTGCCGGGAGGCCGCGGAGGAAGGGGAGGGCTCCTGCTCGTCTTTGTCGGTCTCGGAGCCGGAATCGGAGCCCAGGGAGCTGACGGAGCCCGGGGTCTCCTCCCCGTCTTTCAGAGGCTTTGACACCGGCGAGTTGATGAAGGACTCGCTGTCCCCGTTCTCCGACCCGGAGCCTCCGTGCCGGCCGTCCGGGGACGAGATGCCCGGGGCCGAGTCGCTCTCGGTGGAGGCCGGTTTCCCCGCAGACGGCTGAGGAGTGGCGGAGCCGGACACCTGGCTCTTCGGGAACAGCTCGTACTTCTGGATGCTCGAATCTGCTGACACAAGCAGGAAATCACACTTAGTTTAATGATAAAGTTATGATCAGTATTATTATTATTATTATAGACGATACTGAAAGCGGGCGGAGGTGTGTGTGGGGGCGGGTTAAACTGTCATTAGTTTTAACACGTGTTCCTGTATCTACACCTAAAACATCTGTATAATAAAATGATACTCATAAAAACAGACAGTCAGATATGTCACATATCGAGCACAGTCAATGTAAACAACACTGTTACTGCTGGAACAACAACACGCCGCTCGTGGCGCTGATCTGATGGTTATGGCCTGTGGAAACCTGCGCTCACCTGAGTTGCTCTCGCTGCTGACGGAGCCGAACACCTCGTAGTTGGGCCGCGGCGGGATGATGCCGTTGGCGGCGGCCAGGGCCAGGCCCTCCGCGGTGCCGTAGAGCAGCTGCAGCTCGCGGGCCTCGTTCTCCTCCTGCGCCTGCTGCCGCCGCAGCGCCACCTGCGCCGCCATCACGCGCTGCCTCTCGGCGATCAGCGTGCACTTGGCGCACATGCAGTCCTTCCAGCGGCAGTAGCGCTTGTGGCCCTTCAGCGCCGACACGACGCCGTGGTTCCGGCAGCGCGCGCACTTCGGGGTGCGCGGGTACTTGTCCGCGGCGCGCAGGAGCAGCGGAGGCCCGCGCAGGAGGTTGCTGGCCATGGACACCGGGATGGAGGCGGCCGCGGCGGCGGCGGCTGCGGCAGCGCCTGGGTGGACTTGAGAGGCAGAGGAGGCCGTGGGGAGCTCGGGTCTAAGATCCATAACCCGCGTTCCTCTCTGGCTTCTTTACAAACAGGAGAACGAGGCTGATGTGAACGATGCGCGTTTGGTGACAGTGAAGTTGAGGCGATCACATCTGCTCAGCTCCTCAACATCTCCAGGCAACAGGTGGAGTCAGCGGCGTGTGTCTGCTGAGCAGATCACCAGGCGAGCAAACAAACCAAACACAGACAAAAACACTCGTCTTGAGTGGGAAGTGTCCGCGAGTCTGTGCTGGAGGAGACAGAGTGGAGTTTACATCCGAAAAGAGCGATCGCTCCTCGGCCAGAGGCAGCGCCGGGGTCCGGGAGGAGCAGAGGTTGTTACTCGCCGCAGCCTGAGACACTAACTTCCTCCTGAGATCGTCAGTGGATACAGATCCCTCTCTCCTCTCCCTCTCTATTGTTGCTCCTACGTTTTCATTAGACAAATTTGACAACAATGTGGCGTCTGTCATTGGCCAAAGGGGGAAGGAGCGATCTGATTGGCCTGCCTCCTTTTTTTCAACTGTGTCCACCTGAGGTCTCTTTTTTTTTCTTTTCCTCTTTTCCAAATATCAAGTGTTAAGAATGTGAAGGGAGTTTCCCGGAAAGCTCAAATCGATGCGGTGTATTTCCAAATAAGAAATGTATAGGTGTTGATCAATAGCCCGTGTTATTGCACTGTCTAGATCAGATTGATCTATCACAGGGTGGCACGCGGCCAAACAGGACAATAAAACTGCTCTGATGTGAAAGGACGTTGGCTAATCTCAAAGTATTTTAATGTATATTTATTTAGATATATATTTTTTTGTCATCACCATCCTTGCGTCTGGTTGTGCTTTTTTTTTTTTACAACTAATTACAGACTCATTTTCAGACTTGACTTTCTTTCCCAAAATAAAGATGGTGGTGTAAACTCGTCCAGCTGGAGGGTAAGTAGCCTGTAAATTACTATTTTTTTTCTCCATTGATTTATATTTGATCTGCCAGGGAACAGGTCTGTATTTGGAGCAGGATACTGAGCTGTGGATGGTGGTACTTTGTTTATTACTTGCACGGTTCAACCAGCCACAGGGGGATAAAAAAGTTATTTATGATGTTGTGTTGTGGTCGCTGCACCACATGTAACGGAATCACTGAGAAGTTTGCTTTGTGTTGCAGTTTCTACACAGCAGGTTCAACCAGTCTTTCAAACAGGTGGAGAAAATATACGTATATAACAGTGACAGTTGTATGAAGTGATGGATTAAATGCGCGTGCCAAACCACCGTTTATTTTTATCTTTTTTTTTAAAAAAAAAAACTCTGATGTATAAATATTTCTCCTCGTATCCAAGCCTGAGACAAATACATGTTAAAACGATTCTAGAAACGATGACTTACTTAATATTTTTTTTTCGGTGGAAATAAATATATTTTTTGCTCGTTCTTGTGGTTGCCTCTCCTCGCGCCCAACGAGCAGCGCTGCGCGTCGCTCAGTGGCAAAACCATATTTAACACGGTGGTTTGAGTGGACGTGTAATTATCGCCACGTTGACTTGTGCAATTACGTACAGCCGATTTAATCGATTTAAAACCATGTATCGATTCCTGTGGGGGGGGGGAATATTGTGAAGGGCTAAATATTTTTAACTTTGTGGTAATATTTTGTACTTTCAGATAAATATTTACCAACGTTTATTTTCAGGTTTTTAAAGAGCACACAGAATGAATCAATAAATTGCTAACAATTCGGTCGATGACCAGATAATAATAATAATAATAATAATAATAATAATAATAATAATAATAATAATAATAATAATAAATAAATGATAATAACGTATGCGTAAACACACGGTTCTGTTAATATTATTAAAATAAATATAATATAGGTAAACAAACGCTCTAAATAACAAAAAAATCCCAGAATTAATCAATTACGACGCACTGCTATTATTATTAATCGTAGCAGGATGATAATAGTATTTATAAAGTTGGAAAGGAACAGGTGCGACTGAAGACAGAAGAGCTTGGGCTCCAGTTTCACATCTTTTATCCTTAACCAGAAATCCATCTCATTTTTTTTTTACTGTTATCAGGCCGCGAGCGGAAAAACAATCAGACTTTACAAATCATCTTCTCGATAAACTCTGCACAGTGAGCAGAGAGAGCAGAGAGAGCAGCAGTGATGCCGCTCACCAACAACAACAACACTGACGCTTCCAGAGGTTCAGGGAGTCCGAGGCGCACAGGACTCCGACCACCTGCCTCCTCACCTGCACCTCACTCACTCACTCGCTCGCTCGCTCACTCACTCACTCACTCACTCACTCACTCACTCAATTTATGCAAACACACAGTATGAATTCAGAATAAAAAAAACAGCAACCAGTCCCCTGCAGAAGGACAACAATAGTCTCAGTGAAAACAACAACAACTACTACTACTACTACTGCTGCTGATGAAGAAAGAAATGGCTGCTCGGTGAAAGCAGAGTGTGTGTGTGTGTGTGTGTGTGCGTGTGTGCGTGTGTGTGTGTGTGCGTGTGTGTGTGCGTGTGTGTGTGTGTGTGTGTGTGTGTGCAGCTCTGCCTCTCTTCCCTCCCAGGCTCATTGTTTACTTTCTGAATCACTGT